>OZ008358.1:12442366-12518723 GCA_963931975.1 Cataclysta lemnata | reverse complement strand
GGCGCGCTCCGCTCGGCGTCCGTGCACGGGCACGAGCTGACGGACGGGCCGAAGCCCGAGCACCTCGGCCACCGCGGCCCGCCGCTGCGCCACGAGCACTGGCCCGCGGGCCTGTCCCCGCCGCGCGCCGCGCGCTTCTCCTCGCAGGAGTACCTGGACGCGCCCGGCCGCTGGCCCGACCCGCGCCCGGACTACCGCCAGCGGCGGCGGTCGCAGCAGGACCTGCACCTGATGGAGGGCGCTGAATCAGGTACCTGCACGTTACAGGGGAAAGTGTACACTTGATGCGGGAAACCCGTGGCCTCTGCGATCTAGGCAGACGGTTGTGTGCGCCGCTCGGCCAGGTACGTTTTGTTACATCGCATAAACCTGCTCATGTTGGTGCTGATGTTGACTGATTCGTTACTTAATTCTTCTTTTGCCGCACTATTAGATTTATATCACCTTAATATGATTGGTAGAGATTTTCTCCTGTGTTTCGATTTCGGCTCTGGCGTGGTAAGCCACGTGATGTAGACTCGGTCGGATGATGGATCGCTTCCTGTTCGGTCATTATATGCTGTACGTGCTGTTATTAAAAAGGAACGTATTGATAAAAATACAAATATAAACTATTTTTCATCCCACTATCTCGGAAAAAGCGTTTTTGCTCTTCGATATCTGAGTGCAAAAGCCGTTTTTATCCTCTAGAGGTTAAAGTAAATTTGAATTTAGAACACCGTGTGCAATGAGTTTATGAATTCAAAACCTCATTATACATATTTATTTCTACCTCCATGGTGCCGAAATTGTCATGCAACCTATTTTAATTTGTTAAAAACTCAGACTCGGAACCTTCTTGGTGTACTTTTTTTGTAATTTGCTTTGCGCGCGCCATTTTCTTTTCACGTCATAAATTTGTTAAAACCTAGGAGTTCCGTGACGGTCAATCAGCTTGGCGTCAATCTTGCTTTAAACATTTTGATCGTCTACAACGCTTGCTGGATGCTTGAGTCAAGCATTTAAAATCTTTTTAGGTCTGTTTGATTTGTTTACGCTAGCAACGGAACTTTTGTTCCGTTGCTAGCGGAACATACAGAAAATCAACGTTCTTGACTCAAGCTGATTGACCGTCTCGGAACTCCATTAGGGACGGTAATTTTTATTAGGTACTTACAGGTGTGTCTGGATGAATGTTGCGGGTGTGGCTGGGTGGATGGGTGGCTGTTGGAGTGTGTCTGGGTGAATGGGTGTTTTGAGGGTGTGTCTCGGTGAATGGGTGTTTTGTGGGTGTGTCTGGGTGAATGGGTTTTTGTGGGTGTGTCTGAATGGATGGGTGAGTATTGTGGGTGTTTCTGGGTGATTGGGTGTGATTAGGTGTTTTGTGGGTGTTTCTGGGTTAATCGGTGTTTTGTGGGTGTTTCTGGGTGAATGGGTGTTTTGTGGGTATTTCTGGGTGAATTGGTGTTTTGTGGGAGTTTCTGGGTGAATGAGTGTTTTGTGTGTGTTTCTGGGTGAATGGGTGTTTTGTGGTTGTTTCTGGGTGAATGGGTGTTTTGTGGGTTTTTCTGGGTGAATGGGTGTTTTGTGGGTGTTTCTGGGTAAATGGGTGTTTTTTGGGTGTGTCTGAGTGGATGGGTGTGTATTGCGGGTGTGAATGTTGTGGGTGTTTCTGGGTGGGTGTTGAGAGTGTGTTTGGGTTAATGGGAGGGTGTTGTGGAAGTTTCTGGGTGAAAACAGAAACTGTTGTGATTTTGAAGAAGAAACTGTTCTGAAGTTACGTGTTGCACTCGAGTGCAAAGATTTTTCACCTTGTGCTCTTTTGATTCCCTCGCTATCGCTCAGGATTCTAATTTTTGAATCACTCGCTACGCTCGTGATTCAATTTTAGAATCCTTCGCTAGCTCGGTCATCAAAATTAAGCACGCGGTTAAAAAACAACTTTGCACTCACGTACAACAAATAACTATTTTGATCTACCTATTTGACTTTTTCGTTGTTTATCATTAGTTTCAATATATTGCTTACAGATATTAAGTTTTTAATTCTATTGTGTGATGCGACGTAAACCGCCCTCCCCGCCAAACGATGTAATGTATGGGCGCGTCGTGGAACGTAGAATTAAAGTTAAACTAGAGTTAGAGCGGAGTGGTGTCGGGCGGCGGACGGTACCACCCGCCTCATAGACTCGGCTTCATTTAAACTTTAGTTAGGCACAGTCAACAAGTCTTACATCATTATTTGAAATATTATATTTTGTTGCACTTATTTCAATCAACGGCCAGATTGGCTTACTTTGTTACTTAACCTCGGATTAGTTTTTCTTTGAGTTTTCAACTCCGAGTGAAACAATTAGTGGCAATATTGTTTTAAAATCAAATTAGAACCGAGATTAATAAGGAATTTAAAACATCTATTGTTTTCGTTTTCGTTTTCTCCGGCCGACTGAGCTTAATTTATATTAATGCTATGCTAAAGAAATCACTTTCAGGAAATTTCTCCTGTCAATATTCATCCCCAGTTCTCCGGGCGTCGGTGGTGGTTGCGCGAGTTTTATTATGATAGAGTTACGTCTCAAATTCCTCGAATCGAGCGCTGGTAGGAAATAATTAATTCATTTACAAGCGTATAGTTAAAATTCGCGCGCTCGCTGGTTCGCGTACCTAGAGGGATTTAATTTTGTGTTTCGCCGCTATTTACTTTTTGTTTGATGGATGTTGTTCATTTTAATTAGGGCTCTGCTAACGTTAAGTCAAATATAAATCCCGGCGTGAGCAAGTTAGCTCCGGTTAGTTGTGAAGAGCTTCAAGGTGGAGTGCTTGCAAAGGTTTAAGTGTGAAACACTCAAATCTTGGAGTGTGGTGGTTCCGATAAGTTGCTTATATGCAATGTGCTTTTTTAACTGGGTCAATATGAGAAATCTCTAAACTCTTTAGAATGAATCATTAGATGGTTTTTTTTTAACTTTTTTTGGTCGATAGAGCCAATAGCTATCTCAAAATTTTTGCTAAAAGGAAGGAAGTGTTGACTTGACTGTGTATTTGTGAAGCGCTGGACAAACTTCAAAAAACCTTCATCTTTGTAATAATTTTAATTTTATTGTTGTTATTTTCCAGACATACTTTATTTTATTTTATAAATGTTCTTATATAAACTGTCTATGGCTCAGTAAAAAAATAGATTAAATAAAAAATAAGCCAAATTGCTAACTTTATTATGAAATATATACGAAATGCTCTTGATTTGATGCGCTGACGGTGTAGATGATTTGTAACATTAACATGCCTATTAATTAGCTCAGCTTTCCGCAATATTGGAAGTTGTCAAGGCCGGGGTACGTGCCTATACATTGTGTGTCATTAGCGGGAACAGGCTCATCTTAGGCACGCACTTTATATTCATTACCCGCTGCTGAGCAAACTCCGGGCGCCCATTAGCAGCGACCGTATTTCACCCTTCGCCAGTCCTCTGAATACTGTATGCGCGTACTGGCACCGGTCGCTGGATTCATGGCTCAAATCTGCAACAAGAACTATGGCTCGTGTCTAATTGGAATCCTGCAGAGTAACGCCCGCAATTTATGACACCGTTACACTCAACATTGCAAAGCGCAAAGGCTTCGGCGCTGGTTATAATAACGTTGCGTTTCGTCGCCCGAGATGACGGCGCTTCCTAATAGATTTCAGCAAGCTATTTGATAGGTACTGTGGTGGTTTCCCATTTTAAAAAGCTTTCGTATTTGAGATCGCTTTTGAGATTTCTGTTTTCGCATGATTTTATTCAACTAGATTTCTTTTATGATTTTAAGGACGTATCGTTAAATTATGTAACACGTATATTAATTAATGTAATTATGTAGCATTTTTGTTCTTTGAATTATTTAAATAATGCCCGTTTCAGCCGACAATGCTAAGTAGCTACGAAAAAAACAACGGATTCAGAAATATTTGAAGTATGGGCGTCGCGTGGCCCGGCTGGTGTCGAATGCTGCGCCATTCGCGTGGTTTACGGCGTATTTCCATAATAGTCCCGGCCGCCTCGGGCGCTCCACCGATAAGTGTTCGGCTCTACTTTAGAGCAATATTCGCTGAAAAGATAATTACGAAAAGCTTTTCTGGTGGTTTGCAACTTATCTTTTTACTGGAACTAAATACAATACAGAAATCGATATGAAATAACTCATTAGAAATTGTTAGTGCGACTGCTTTTGTGCAGATAGACAGGCATAGTTCTGAATTAAATATAACAAGAACACAGTTACTTCTACTGCTTAATTCTCCAAAGTAGGGCTCCATTTGTAATTGTAATAACTAGTCTCCGAAATTTAAAAGCGCTACACTGTAACATCCCAAAAGACAATGTAATTGCGAGAAACGTCAGGAATCCTGCTAATGCAATTGATTTAATGTTTGAATTTGTTTTGGCACAGCTTGAGGTAATCATTCCCGAGATTTAAATTTCGCAAAGTACTGTCGGAAACTTTAAATTGTGACTCGCCAGGAGCGGCTTCAAATACCTTTGATGTAATTGTAATAAGGATTTGTGATTTTCATAATCTGGCCCTTTTTGACTTGCATTAAAAATTAACGGAACCATCTAGGCAAACGTGCCACTAGGTGCACACATACATTTTGGAGAGCTTTTTAAAATATAAAGTATACCTTGAAATTAGTTTCAACTATTATTTAACTATTGGCACATTTTCTTGCACATTGTAACAATTATTATTGTTAATATTCTTTCGTCAAGTACTCGACTATATATTTATTAACGTAATGAATTAGCATACACAGAAAATAAATCTGATTACCGTCTTGTGAATTAGAAAACCCTCCCTTGTGGCGGACGTCTCAGATTTCTCGCGAAATGCGGTCTGCGCCCAAATCTAGTTAGTTAAATTCGTTGACTTTATAATTATATTACGTTTCTGCTCAGACAATGCTCTTTGATGATTATATATATTATAATTATCTTATAGTATACATATATAAGTGGATTGTGCCGTTCATAGCGCAGCTCGGAAACTTTTTCTTATCTTAGGATAAAACACGAGCTGCCTGAAAAGAAGAAATTCAGAAATATATCCTTTAATTACTTTTAAATAAATTTCTAGAAGAGAGAAAACAGTGTTGTTTATTTCATTGATGGTTTATTTTATCATTGGTTCTGAAGTCCCTTGGAAAAATACTCCTTTAAATTTAACTGAACCTTGCATTTATAATAGTATAATCAAATAAAATCAAAAAACTGATCTGATCGAGAAAATCCCACTGTGGATTAGTCTCAAGTTGTCGTTGGATTAAATTATTATCACAGTTGCAGACTGTAAGAGCGCGCTGTGCCAATATAAGTGTACGTATACAAATACTAAGCTTATTATGACTCAGATCAGTTAAGTGTGCGTCGCTTTTGTGTGTTGATGTAGAATAATCTCCTCCAAGGCACTGTGGCGGCTCAGTGTAGTTACGGGAAAGCTTAATGCGATTACAGATACAATTATAGGAGTTGTTCAAGACTTGTGAACGGCCGATATACTCTTCTGACAGAAAATACTTATTCTCTTTGAGTTCTTGCCACAAACTTATGTTGCAACCTGTGTATCTTTCTATAGTCTTTATTTCAATATGCATTGAATTGGACTTTACCTTACATGTGGACGTTTTGAGCTACCATTTTTTTATTTCGAAATTTGTTTCTTTCTAACTCTTTTTAATTGGGATTGCCTCAAGATAATCATTAGCTAGTCCCCAAGTAATTTCAGTTTCCTTGCAATAATGTGACCGGAAGTGTTATTATCTCATCCTGAAGTAAATTGATACATACTCGTAATTTTGATATCCAATCACTAAATGTGTCAGTAAGAAGTCGAAGTAATAAAACTAATTTGGCGAAGTGCAGCTGCAGCATGATGGCAACAGCCTGACCTTTGGTCCTGACCCTGAGTGCAGACAGCTGGCGGGGTCGACGACCGCCGCACTATCGATCCCATTTAGTACTACGGCCCGGAACTAGTAGTAGCGCTCGTGTCGCCACACGTTTTACGCCGAGGCATGCCTTCGCACTGTGCGAGGCCACTCAATTGATCATGATGTATTTTTGTAACTCCTGTAGGTAATCTGGCTGCAATACATGTCTCACTGCTAAAACACACTGTCTCTGTGTCATATTTGGCATCATATTACCACACTGCCGCTGCTCATGGTGGGTTATATCGTCCGGGCAAATATAAGCAATCGGCTGAAATAAAACCAATAAGTAACACTTTTCCATTATTTATTGTATATCCCAATACAATTTCGAGATGTCCTCCATTTTGCGTCTATCGAATGAATGATGTCCAGTATGAATGTAGCTACGAATTAAGATGCTTCAGATCGATCAAGGGCGCTTGCGCAGCAACTTCATTTCAATTGAACTCATTCACCGCCTTCTCAATCTTCCGACAGCAAATGGCGCCAACACAGACTATAATTCATTACATTGACTATCCGTCAATACACCAACTGTTTACATTATAAAGGTCTATATTTAATAATCTAACATTCGGCCTTTCCTGACTACAAGTTTGTCCTCAAACTTAATCGTAGAAGTGCTATCATTTTAAATCATAACTTCTTACTTCTTCTTTTATTGTTTATGTTGTTTCAATTAACGTTTTTCTTTCTTTCTTACAATAAAATGTTCTCTTTTTAACAATCTCTGCAACTTAAATTCATCACAATCATTTGACCATCTCTTCCAACGGATCTATCATTACTTGCTGAAATAAAATGTTCTCTATTTAACAATCTCTGCAACTTAAATTCATCACAATCATTTGACCATCTCTTCCGACGGATCTATCATTACTTGCTGAAATAAAATGTTCTCTATTTAACAATCTCTGCAACTTAAATTCATCACAATCATTTGACCATCTCTTCCGACGGATCTATCATTACTTGCTGAAATAAAATGTTCTCTATTTAACAATCTCTGCAACTTAAATTCATCACAATCATTTGACCATCTCTTCCGACGGATCTATCATTACTTGCTGAAATAAAATGTTCTCTATTTAACAATCTCTGCAACTTAAATTCATCACAATCATTTGACCATCTCTTCCGACGGATCTATCATTCACTTCCTGAAATAAAATGTTCTATCCTGAAATAAAATATTCTCTCGATATTCAATGAACACAATCATTTCAAGTTAAAGAGACTCAGTCATCTCTTAAGCTTAAAATCGACTCAATCATTTGAATAGGATGAACTTGTTAGTGATGTTAATAAATAAATAAATTAAATAAATAAATATCTCTCTCGGTGGTTCTATCGACACCAAATCACTTTAGTCGATTGAGTGGTTCTATCGACACTCGTAATCAACTACATAATGGGTGGTTCAATCGACACCAAATCACTTTAGTCGATTGAGTGGTTCCATCGACACTCGTAATCAACTACATAATGGGTGGTTCTATCGACACCAAATCACTTTAGTCGATTGAGTGGTTCCATCGACACTCGTAATCAACTACATAATAGGTGGTTCTATCGACACCAAATCACTTTAGTCGATTGAGTGGATCCATCGACACTCTTAATCAACTTTATTCAATAAAATTCTCTCTTAATATTCAATGAACGCAGTCATTCTAAGTTTAAGAGACTCAACCATCTCTTAAGCCCGAAATCAACACATTCATTTGAACATCTCTCTCGACGGATCTATCGACACTCCTAATCAGTTACATAATAGGTGGATCTATCGACACCCAAACAGAGTCGATTGAGTGGATCTATCGACACTCTTAATCAACTTCATTCAATAAAATTCTCTCTTGATATTCAATGAACGCAATAATTCTAAGTTTAAGAGACACAACCGTCTCTTAAGCCCAAAACCAACACATTCATTTGAACATCGCTCTCGACGGTTCATCGACGTCGTTTACTTACTTTGTAGACAAATAGGTGGATCTATCGACACCCAAGACCTAGGAGTGGATCTATCGACACTCATCAACTACATACAACTACATAATAGGTGGATCTATCGACACCCCAAATAAATTAAATTAAACATATAATCAGACGTCTACCACATGTATAATAAAAGCTGTTGTTACCAAGTATTTAGTTCGTCTGCGTTATGATTTGAATGGCCGGCCATGATACTTTTGACAATTCGAATTTATTTTTATTTTATCTTTACTTATTATTATTTTTATTTTTTTTTTATATAGGGACTCGACTGATTTAATAAATTTATCTAATTATTTCATGATAATTATTATTCTTGTGAATAATTACTATGTGTAGCCGTCGGCCGTCCGTAACAAAAATGAGTCCCTTTATTTTATTAAATAAAGTCCCAAAATTATAACTATATCGAAACAAGGTTGGTAATTTCTTTCAACATCTTGACTTGACTGCGTGTCGCATAGCACTTCTGGGCGGCATCATTACCATCCTGCTCTATGCTATGCAAACCTCATCACCTAATTTCATGCATGGCTTTCCACGTCATAGACAAACCACTATCTCAATCAATTCATTACTATTACAGATATATGTAAGTATTGTTTATACTCATAGATTTATTATAACATTATTGGACAACTATATGAACTATACAATTGGCGGACTTAATGCCATATGGCATTCTCTACCAGCCAATCAGTAGGGTGTGTTAGAGATAATAAAGAGGCAAAGCTTAATTAGCTACAAATTTAATAAAATACATAAATGAGGTATAACGTAAACACATACACACATAAATATATAAATACATAATAATAAATAAATAACTATTTCCTATGGCATTATATTGAATATAAAACGAGAGACATCAACTCAATCAGACTTGAGATAATGTTCACGTATTAGTCTTTTGGAAGCAACCTTTTCCCAATATCAATCACTTGTCTTTAACATTATTAAACATAATACATACATACATAAATCACGCCTACATCCCAGAAGAGGTAGGCAGAGGCGAGCCAGCACCAATTAGACATAATACATAACTAAGTTATCGATTTTTATATTTTCGGTTCTTCATATAACTGCCCTTATCTCGCTTTCAAGGGGTCGGCAGAACCTGTCTTCTTCTTCCGCTCTTTTTTATTATTCTCCATTCCGTATACTCCTTTATACAATCCATTCATCTCTTCTTTGATCTTCCTCTACTTCTGCGTCCTTCCACATTCATATATAATATTATTCTGCCAACATGGCTTTCATCACTTCTCATAACCTTACTAACCAATCCAAGTCCATTATTTTGGGGTCTCTTAGTCACTGGCGCGATTTTCAAAGTTTTCCTGTTTCTATGCTCAACCCGCATCTTATCTTTACATGTCACAGCCCCCACGTTCACCTTGACATTCGCACTTCCGTTACACGCACTCGTTTTATTTTTTTATTTTTATTAATCTTCTCAATTGTTTAACATGTTTCTTGATCCCTAATATCCTTCAATATAATAATATCTTGTTCAAACTACCCTGTAATTAATAGTAGTAACTCCATGGGTGTTAGTTTAATGATAATGAACAGTTGTTTTAATACCTAATCGAATGTCCGGTAAATAGACGTCCTAAGTCTTTAAAAATTATCACTATCCATTTTTAAAATGACTATTCATAATTTTGTTTTTATTTTTATATTAATAAACTTATTAAATGTTGTCCATGACCTCCTGTTTTGCCCTACTAAAATGCCCTCTGAATTGTTATAGCTACAATGCTAATTAATTGGATTGACATTATGAATGTAGTTTGTGTTCCTCTTTTTGGTTTGTTTTCTTTGTTATTCCTGACATTCAAATAAACATTGGGTATTCATTTTATTTGTATCTTAACGTGTGTTCTGTGGTTTTATGTTACTCATTTTATCTAATTTTATTTAATTGTGCAAATTATTACATTTTATGTTTTAACTTAACAATTTATATATGGCAAAGGAATAATGTCTGCTCAAGTTATCGATAGATCGTGAACGTGCATGTGAAATACTTATAGGATACCATGTTTGATCACAAGTGACTGTACATAATATGTTTTCAACTTTTCCTTGTAAAGCTTGTTGCTCTTGTCAGTAATCAGTAGATGGTGACCCCAACAAATTAAAATAAAATGTTTTCAAATACTAAATACTATAATGTCTTCAAACTCGGTACTGGGTAAGGCCGTCCAATGTAAGTATTTCGTAAAAGAATCTATATTATTAAAATATAAGTACTGCCGTGTTTGTAAGTGGGAAAGGTCCTAAAGGCATGTATTGTATGAAAAAGTACAGCTAGTTTAAATTTGATATTCTAAATGGATCGTTGTTATTCATTTATTTCATAGTGGCAAACAACAGTCAAAAAATTGAGAATGTTAATAGGTATGCCAGATCGCTTATTAGTTTGTTACAGTAAAGCTATACATACAAGCTTATACACTACAAATACACTAGTTTTGTTGTAGTCAAAAATACCCATTAGTTTTGATTTTACATGCATTTACACTTACGATAAATATCAAGGCCCGTTAACATTCACATGACGACATGTGACATCATTTTACAACGCTCAGCAAGTTTACTTCTTCAGATCGGAAACTAAGTAATTCTTCCACCATTATTGTTGTTTATTGTTATTATAATAATTATTATATTATTGTATTATTTATATTTTTTTTTTTAAACCTACTAGCACTTTGATAAAAGATTACATAAATTTCATTACTATTAGCACATAATAATATACCTATTATTATACAATTTTGACACATACGGGACAAAAGCATATTTTGAGACATTTTTATTGGAAGGTTACAACCAAATTGATATCGCATAATTGGTTACCAAAAAAATTTAGGAAAGTATTTGTTCGCCCTTTTAGAACAGATATTCGAATTGTTTTCCATAAAATTACAAAGATTTACACATTATACTATCGGTTTTGGGAATTTATAGCTAAGATGTCCATCCATTATAATTTACAACAAATAACATTATCGTATGGTTTACTTATATGTATGTTTTATTACAATTTCTATAATTTTAGCCTACTAATTTCGACGAATTCTGTTTTGACTACTGTTCGGTAAATTATGTTTTGTTCTCTTTAAAAATAGTAAAGTTGTAATAATTATCCAGGACGTACTCTTTCATTGAACCCCTCGGTCAACTACTCCGCTTAATTATCTATTTTGTAATAACTGGAGCGGTATGTTTATGCTCTAAGACGAATGCGGCAGACTATATCTGCTGAAATCGTACTAGTTCCATACCATGGTTACGTTCCCTCCGTTCTTGGCTATGGACTGATCTTAAGGGGAGTCTCTGTTGACATAGAAAGGGCATTCAAACTGCAAAGAAACGTATTCGAGCTATATTCGATGCATGGGTGTTAGACAGCTGCAAACCATTATTCATCAAATCAAACTTCCTTTCACTACCTTGCACATACGTACATACGAGACATATGCGTCTTTGTCTCTCTCAAAATCTCACTTCATCTACTACAACCATTATTCGAACGTATCGCACAGACCTCTTGGAGCGTAATATGTCAATATGCTACATCAACCTCCGAGTCGTACATACATCTACCAAAGGAGTGTATACAATATGAGCATCATAATATATAATAGGCTTCCTGAAAGCCTAAAGTTACTGGAAGGTATAGGATTTAAGAATAACAAAATGTCTGACGTAAAATTGCTTTTACACCCTAAACGAATACATTGATAGCAAAGAATAAGGTTGATTATGACAATCATAGCTTGCATAATGTTACAAAAATTAAGATTGATAACTACATATTTATTGAGATATTTATAGTTGTGATAATTTTTAAATTGTCATCGTTGGGGCTTTGATAATTTTATTCTAAAGCTGTGTTATGTTTATTATTGACATTGACATTAGGTGCTGTGAAAATGTTATTATATAATTGTGTTTTTTTTTTTGTTTTATTGATATCGACATGTATAATTTTTAACTTGATTCTTCTATTAAACTTCTTTTATTTTTATAGAAGGCGTACCCTGATAGCAGGTTTTAGCATTACCAACAAGTTTCAGTGGAGCATAGTGTACTGCTTGTTCTTTAAGAGATCAGGTCAGCGTTGACAGAATTAGGAAAAATTATGTCAAGGTCTTTGTTTTGAAGAATCTCGTTAAATTCTCAAAAACTTTATTGCGTATTACCTGGATTAATTATACAGTTAGGACATAACGGTGTTGTCAATATTAGAAATAACGTGATTGGCAGCGTTTAGTTTGTGAGATTGAAGATCATGAAACAATTCAGAAGCTCATGCACCACCAACATCTATTCCTTTCACTGCATACAATTCGTTATCCAAAAAAAACAGTCTCTCACAGACAATGTCATCACTAAATCCCCTATTCCCATTTCGAGAATTATTAGCAGTCATATCAATCTTCGGCGCCGGGTACGAATTCGGCCACGCCGCTCAGCAGGTCTCTGTCTGGTCTCACTGGGACAGACGCTCCGTGGTGTTTATTAGCTCTCTCCGTTTGCCACTGTGATCCTCCTCTATGTCTCTGGAACTTGAAATGAAAAGCCTCTATGTAAAAGGTCTAGATTAAAAATTACAAGGAGTCGGTCCGAAAGAATCAAGTGAAATATTAAAGTAAGCACACAGATTTAATCCAACTGTATATTTGTTTTGGTTAAAATAACTAGAGGAAGCAACATTTACCACTTTCAATATTCCTCTTTTTTTTTTTGTATGTTAATTAAACTATAGTTCAACTGTCATTTGGAAATAAAGTAGATACATAATTATTATTTCGTTTATATCCTAATTATTCTGCGACTTTTCATCATAAGATATCCCAGCAATCATTAATTAAAGAAAATGTTAAACTGACTTTTATGTTTACTAGTTCACTAACTTTCAATGTTACAGTTATAGGCACTTCGCTTAAGTAAGTTAAGTGATATTTGAATAACTACGCCAGTAAAATTCATAATGCAATTTAACTTTCATTTTTGAAGAAAATTACAACTTTAAAGTCTTGGCCGAATGCGTTTTAGGCCTTAGTTTTCTAGTTCATGTAATTTTATAGCAGCTGAAACTGTAAACGACATGGAGAGTGTTTTTATTAACAAATATAAGACACTCTTTTTTGTAAGTAAAAAAAATACATAACTAAAGACATGGCTGTATGAGCCAAATCCCCTTGCCTTCCCTAAGAAAAGGAAGAATTAAAACAATAACATGTAAACAACATTGATGGACTATTTCTTTTTATATTTTGTTACATTTCACTAACTCCACGGATTTGTAACAATAATTGTCAATTCAAATAAATTATTATTTTTTTCACCTAACAATTTCCGCAGCATTGTAATTTTAAACTTGTATGAAAAATGTGTTTATCACTCACTAGCTATGTTTCATTGCGAAATCTGTATTTCGCCTTATTAAAATAAATAAATATACATATTAACCTTCTACTGTTATTAACTGGATGTTTCTTAAGTATCAACAATTGATTTGCGAAGACTTACTAAGACGGAAAAAAAAAGTACGTCACCTGTGTTCTTTTTCTTCCAATAACTGGGCGTACGGCTACAAAAATGGTATATTTTTGTATTATCCCACTTCTGATATAAGCAATCGGCTGAAATAAAACCAATAAGTAACACTTTTCCATTATTTATTGTATATCCCAATACAATTTCGAGATGTCCTCCATTTTGCGTCTATCGAATGAATGATGTCCAGTATGAATGTAGCTACGAATTAAGATGCTTCAGATCGATCAAGGGCGCTTGCGCAGCAACTTCATTTCAATTGAACTCATTCACCGCCTTCTCAATCTTCCGACAGCAAATGGCGCCAACACAGACTATAATTCATTACATTGACTATCCGTCAATACACCAACTGTTTACATTATAAAGGTCTATATTTAATAATCTAACACAAAGAACACATACAAAATCTCTTTGAGGTTATTTTATTTTACAATTCCCTAATCCTAAAATATCTAAAGCTCACGGTTTCTACTTCTCTCTGATTGTTGTTAGGCTTGTTTTTGATATATTAGTTATCATTAAAGAGCCGAATATAAACTAGGGCATTCCTAAATTCTCATTATACGTCTCTGTAATCATTATAAAATGTATAAATCCAATGTTTTCTGTCCTTACTTCCAAGGACGGAAATACCTGCACAAGTAGCCAGAGCTACCAAGTGGCAGGTGTAGACACAGCTTCTAACAAAACTAGGGAATTTTGCGGAATAAAACTTGTAGAAGTAGATTGCTTCGCGCCGCTGCACGCGGTCGCCACACGTTTGTCGCCCGGAGACTGTCCCGGCGTGCCTTTCTGATGGCGGATACCCAATTCAGATATTTTCCAAACAAGGGAGACTTTTCTTTTCTCAACTTCAATTTTGTGTTATTCATTGACAAAATGTTATGTCATAATCGTCTTACAAATTTTACTGCAATACTTCGAAGTATTTCAATTTTAAAACATTAATATCAGCCTTGTTATGTCGTCACATTAAAGCGATTAGCTGGGATGTGTTGAGAATTTTTTAGCAACGTACTTATGACTATTTTTAGAAGTTCTGAAAATATATATTGTTGAGTTTTTCCACCATCCCACATGGACTGAGTTTCGTTGGAGCGCGTCACCTCACTGATTGATCGGACGCGCCCCCACCTGAGTCGTCAATCCCCATTAATTATGTTAAGCACGAGGTAAGGAGTTTGGCGTTCTGTCCCTTGATTGTTGCCTTCCTCTCGTAAAGTGTCACTTAAAACTCTGTGAGCTTGTTTTCTACAAAATGTTATTAATGTGTACTTTCTAGAAATACAGGGGTTTGTTTTTCTCTCTTCTAAGAAGTATATTATGCTAAGTAAAGTCTGTTACAAACCACCTAAGGAGAGTCGCAGTTTTCAATCGTGATTCTGAACCAAACATTCTTTACTAAAGGTCTCCGCATACGTAACTAGAAAATTCCCCGGACGGGACGGGGACGGGGCCTCTCTCGTACAAAAAGCCCCCTGCATGTCCCGTCCGTGACTCCGTGACATACGTCCTTCATTTTGTATGAAATGATGTTTCTGCAGTCCCCCGTTCCGTCCACGTCCCATCCGGGAGATGTCCCCGTTACGTATGCGAAGACCTTAAATGTGAAATAAATTTTCTTCAAAAATTAAGCGGTAAGTGGGCGTGTAAAATTAAAATGTCACCAATTTATCAATTTTAATTGCCGCAATAAAATATTTCACACGATCGATAACTTAAATTGTCTTAAATGAATAATTGTTGGATACCTCGCGTGTCAGCCGTCCGGGGACCCCACTCTGAACTCCGTCAATGTCTCAATCCCATTTTCCCATTCTGACTGAACGATGAATATGCAATGCGGAACTTTCGCGTTTGGCCACCTAAGTTTATCATGATTAGTTATTTATTTTAATGTTAAAAACATATTATTATCTATTCGATTTTAATTTCAACATTATATAAATGTTAGAAAAATTAGTACAGACAACAGCACGTCAGACTACCACAAAAATTTAAATTTTCTCAGTCGACTTTTGGCTCTACTGCCAACAAGATAAGGTTGACAATCGATTGAAGAAATTTGACAGTTTTGGGTAGTCTGAAAAGCCGTTGACTGTACAAAGATTTTACATATTACTATTAAAAAGATAAATAGTTGTGTGCGTACGATTTGTTGTATTTTTTTTTCATGATTTCTACGTTATGATATGGTTACAGTAGAGCAAAGACTGTGGGTGTATTTTTTCGACGATTTTCTACAGAAATAATAATGCAAGTTTTTTTTAAATGTAGATACCGATAATGAAACTTGTAAATTCAGTTTGTATTGAAACAGCACACCGCTCAGTGTTCCAAAACGCTAATCAAGTACCGTGTTAGTAGTCGCCATTGCTCTCGTCCATAGGCACCTCTCCAATTTCACCGGGAGCTCCCACTTGGGGTCGACTGTGACTTGCGCGAACTGTATCGAGCATGGGGGGTGAACCCCTGACCTTGCGGGAATTTATCTAATCGAAGGCGGAATCCACGGTGTGGTCGTTTTATAACGTCGTATTCAGCCGTGGCCGTAAAGGCTATACAATAGCATGTAGCATTAGCAAATTGTTTTGTTTTGTTTGGCCGCCACTTCTTACTGACTGAGACGTCTTATTTAGGTGGTATATGTAAATTAATATAAAATAACTAAAGCGGATAATGTTATGAAGCGGATTTTTGCGTGGTAGCTCATTCGAAAGGACTGGTGATTGTACAACCTGTAAAGTGTTTTGATATAATTCGTGCTTCCACCCAGAAACAACTCAAAAACGCCATAAATCATAATGTGATAGGGTCTGATTGGCGTTTAATATGCGTGCAGTTACTATTAGCTCTTGCATTACCGCTTAAATATGTTAATACATTTATATGCTTACTAGTGGTCATGTTGTGGTCAGTTAATGTTGGTTATTATAGCCTATAGCCTTCCGTTATAAATGGATTATCCAACACAAAAAGTATTTTTCAATTTGAACCAGTAGTTCCTGTGATTAGTGTGTTCAACCAACCAAACAAACAAACTTCAGCTTGTATAAATTGCTTCGGGAATAAATAACTAGAATATTACTATGAAATATCGCTGCCTGCGTATAGATAAACATATAACCGTTGTCTATTCAGCGGGTGCGGGCGGCGCTGCCTCCACTGCTCCACTTATTTCAATGCAAAACTGATTCGCTCCAGATTACTGCCTCGTAATAAGTTCAAAAATGAACTGAAACTGCCGCGGCGTACCCGTTGTTGTGCTTGGCAGCGTCGGTCGTTATCTTCATAGCGTATGTTATTATAAAATGTTCAAAACGATTATTTCTTTTAAGCTGCCTTTGAGCTCGTATTATAGTTTTGATGTAGCACTCTGTGCTCCACGCGTAAGTAAAAGAAACATCCATTCTCAGGTGATGGCTTAATGTTTGTTTGACAAACGGAATGGCTTAAAAAAACTCGTATTGCCTAAAAGTGGGACTCGAACCCTTTTCGCAACCCGCGAGGGTTAATGACCGACCTTCATCAAGGGATTGCGGGTTATCTGTTTTTTTTAGTATTTTCCTCCTCACAAAAGTACGAAACTGCATTATAAATTGTTCGGCCTAGTATTAAAAATGTGTTTTGAAAAAAGAGAGTAGTCATTCAAAGTCTTTAGCCGGCATTTATGGACTAACTAAACAGTCCGGCTTTAATAAAAAGCATTAGCACAAACTTGCTTCAATATGGTTAAGCGTGATCAAATTAGTTACTATGCAAACATTGTTTAGTAATCTGCTGATATAACCTAGACGTCGTAATTGAGACAAACTGTGAGGAGAAGGGAAGAACTGTACAAGTGCCCGTATTCCCAACAAATAAGGTGCTTTACCGAATGTGCAGTAAGATACAACTGTCCGCCGAGCAATATTCACCTTGCATTTGAAATTACCCACAGTATGGTTCCTAGTTACAGTGACAGTTTGTCGTATTCGAATGTGAATACACTTTGTTTTTAAGGTAGAATTTCAATTGTACACCTCTATTATCCTTATATCGCGATATATTTACAATGTTTATTGCGCGTATAGATCCAATTTAATAATACCAGATTTACACCTCCATTTGTCAAGCACACAGTCAAAGGTTTTTCACCTCAAGTGACTTAATAAGGATTTCTTTTTGTCCGTTCTGGTCTTGGTCGTTTTGAAATGGAGTAAACTACCGTTTACAATTCGTAACTTAATAAAAACTAAAAATAAAAATATTTATATTTTAAATTTTATTAAGTCTCAAATATAACTAAAGAGTCTACAAATTATTAATAACATGACAACAACGCTTCTTTATATAATAATAGTATTATTTTACCATATTTCCTCACATAACTTAACTGTGCCACGGGGATATTGCTGTTGGATTCGCAAACAATATTTAAAATTCAAAAATTAGCGAGACGAACACATTGTTATGCAAATCAATTAATTGTAGCTCAGAATAGGAATATTACATGTTTTCATTTGGAAATAAACCCATCCCGAAAGAGGCGGACGCCACAGCCGCTCCGTAGCGTCTGAGCGGACGCAAATCAATGCGCATGCATTAGTCGCGCGCGGAGCGTATGTGCGACTTTAAGTCGCGCATTTGAATAGCGCGCAGAAAGCGTGCGCCTCTGTAATCCCTATTTGCGTTGTACGAAAACGGAATACGTCTGAGGATTACCGTACGAGTTAATTTTGAGATTGTACTCGCCAAGCTCTGCAGGCCTGTGTCCATACGGGAGCAGGAGCGTTAATGTTATCAGTTTTCATACGTACAATAGAGTTATGAGTTACTTAGCGCCGTCTAACATACGACATTATTACATTGTTTTACTAGCTTTTACTGTATTATAACAAATAGCACATACTATAAAAACTCATCAGACTTTAAACAGTTACATTGGCAAAGTTTACACACCGGTCCTATCTAAGAAACTTGGTGGACTCCTTAAAGTTGAATTGCGTCCGAGTTTCTGAGAGGAATCAAAGAAAACTACCGAGTGGGAAGGTGACTGGCGTGCGTTGGGATTTGTAAAAGCAACCGGGCGAGGAAGTTATCCTTTGTCGACTCCCCTTGTCGACCGACAGAGGGTGCTGTATATTTTTGCCGTTGGTTAGTAGCTTCACTTTGGCCCCTCTGAGCAGTTGTACAGGTACATTTAACAGTGAATGCCTCGTCGCCCTGCGGAAAGCTTAGGGGTGCTGAGTTACGCTGGCCCCACTCTTAGCGGTTCTTAATACTACTATGTAATGTTAATAATAACTGTTTTAAAGAAAATTGTTGTTGGAAACAGTTCAAAAAATTATAGTCGTGATTCGGGAATTTTTCTAACATTTATTGTTGAAATTATAATCAAAATAGTAATGACTGTTATCTCATGCAGGATAGTTTAAGACTGAAATTATTAACTGGCGACAAGAGCTATTGGTACACTTTATCGTCTGCATTAAAGTTATGCCGTTCGCAAGTGTAAAATAATATGTGAAGCAATGTTACTGTGTGTAAAATAACGTTTCAAGTTAAATTTCTATTTTAAGTTATATTATAATAATTTATTGTTCTCGCCTGATGATAGCGAAGACCGAAGAGGACTATAATTGTAAGAGAATGAAATTTGGACTCAATTTACGACATATTTCTCTGGCTCGTTACGGCCATTACCATAAATGCTGGCCATAAAAAACTGAGTGAACTCGTCCCGTGGTCCGGGCTCGCGCCCTCTTCGCGAAATTGTAATTTAAATCGTTGTACTGGGAAATTAATCTTTGTGAGGCTTTGGGTTTTTCTCTTACACCGCGGCCGCGCTCCACAATGGAATGATTAATCGTGGTTGGAGCATCAATATTTTATTTTTAATCACCATCGCTGTTGATTTTTCGCGAAGTCTCGCCACCTGCTTATATTTTTTGTTACGATATCTTAGTAGGACACCGACTCAATATGTATATATATTTTTTACCCGAGGAATGGATATGCCTGTTTTTCGATAATCAGTAACGAGGTATAAAGGTAATGAGGGTAAGTTCAAATGTGGATTAGTCCTTGAAAAGTAATCAAATACAATAAATAAGAGTACCGATATGGATAACTTGATATATTCATTAGAATAGATAGGTCTATTGGAGTATTTAAAAGCACTGTAGTTCCTCCAAAGGAATTATTGTGAATAAAGGGCTCAATTCACCCGCAATGTGTATCCTCTTAGTGGTAAGTAATAATGACATAATGTACAATTGGCAAGCGATTTTATTCTGGGTACTGCTCAGAATAGTTGAAGTCGTTGTTTAAGGTTTGCTGTCGGTAATTTGGAACAAACGGCCGTGCGTTTTGTGAGCTGGTGCGCGCGATGTAGCCCCATTGTCCAGCACGTCTAATATTAGGCGGCCACTACAGCTGTGTTGACTCGTAAACCACTCCAACGGCTTGCATTTTCAGTTTTACTACACAGTGGAATTAGATTTACAACGGGCTATGGCTATGACGGATTGAGCACAGATTTCGGCGCTAATGACGAACATTGGGATTTGTGGGCTAACCGCCGCTTCCTTTGATTGGGCTAGCTGTGAGCGCGCACCAAACATCTCAATAGGAGCTCGGCTTTGAGCGGTTTGGCAGTGACGCGGTTGTTTGGGTTTGGTCCGTTATTAGGAATAATGGCCACTAACGCCGCGGGTATATCTTAGGGCCTTGTTATTGTTGCTTTATGTGTTGGACCTATAATGCCCTAAGCATTATCGTATGAAAAACACTAAAATTGTGTTTGTCTTGGTAGTGTTACGAGATCAATCGGAGAATCAATACTCCTGTTTGATCAAGAGAAATTAAACTTTTAGATCTTTTGATATTATACTGAATTGATAGGTGTCTCTTTGCAATAATTTAAGAGTATGAGCATGTGATTGCAGATTTTACTGAAAAGGAAAGTATATGCCGTGTGGTGACGGCAGAGTAGAATACAATTGTCACCACCCCTAATCTCTCCCGTGGGTATCGTACAAGGCGACTAAGGATAAATCAATGATGAGGAATGGGCAGCAGCGGTCCTCTTGTACCACCTAGCAATAGCAATGTACTGCGACTTTTGTGCCCGATAAATGGCAATAGGCTCGCCACCTATTACGTGGGACCTAACATAATTGGCGAAGCGTGGGTGCTAGTTCACCTCTGCCTACCCCTTCGGGGATATAGGCGTGATTTATGTATGTATGTATGTGAAAGTATCTTACTACCTACGCATTACTGACTACGTTTTGGTTGAATATTGTTTGTCATCATAGTTAGCGAAGTGGCTTAACAGTGTGATGGATGATATGAATCAAAAGGGAGCAAGTGGTTTAATGGCGTCTGATAGATTTTAATGGAAGAGAAAACATACTGCGCCAGCCCCAGATAAACTAAGAACAGGGCAGGTAAAAGAAGAGTTAGTGAAGTGCAAACAAGCGTTAGCGATTTTGTAAAAAATAATCCCCGTCATGTGAACCCGCTGCCAACTAAGAGCCGGGGATTAGGCTGCCTCTGTAATGGGTGCCCGGAACCCGGACCAACGCTCCCGGTTCAGATTACAAGGCGCTAATCTTAACGATGATATTCAATCTCCTTTGCGATGTTGATTGGAACGCGCCGATCCGGACGGGGGAAAAATATCGGAAATAAATTTCAAACATAAATTGTTTTTTTGAAATTAAAATAATTGATGGCGATCCACACCGCTATTATCTATGCTTTTGGTCCAAAATGTAGAATTCTTTTTGTCATATATTTTATCGTCACCATGAAACACCCTATCTCAAACTTAACCGCTTTCAAGGCACTGAAGTTTTAAGGTCTAATTTGATAAGTAAGTAATATATTCTTCTAGATGTAGACTCCACATTCCGATTTACGATTCGCTAACTTGTAAGATGTCAATGGCCGCGCCTGCGAAATAAGAACATTATTTCGATTTATTGCGAAAGGTAATTCCTTTTTTTGTGTTAAGGGTGATCCTAAATTCAACACGAAGGCTGAGCGGTGTTCCTTTTGCGGGTGCGGGCGCAGACTGAAGCGATTATTTTATTCCGAAATTACGTATAATATCCTCGCAGTGGACAGGATCGAAATTGCGTCATATATCTCGGGCACACTCGCGGGCTCCAGAATGAGGGTCCGTGACGTCATCATTTAGATTTACGGACTCGCCGATGCGGGAGGCCCGAGAACGGAACTGCCACTACTGGGGAGAAAACACTTATATTGCCCATTGCCGTAATGGAGATTGCCCGATGCCGCCAACTGTGCCATGTATCACGGAACACACTTATCCGATACTTTCCTGCCGGTTCAGTGCCTACCAACGTTCTAAATCTTTCCACCGTATCATTTTTTCATTTATTTTCTATCTTATCTCTTGTATACGCGAGTTGATGCGATAACTTATTCGAATATAACATGTCTAACTGCCGCACTCAGAGACGTCAAATAACGTTAATGAGTACTTAACGTCCAAAAATGACAATTCAAAACTAGTCGCTATTCTTGCCGGGTGTATGGTCTAGATTTGAATGAAAATTTTTGACATTAAATACTCATTAAAGTTAATTGACGTCTCTGAGTGCGGCAGTTATGTTTTTTTCCTTTTGCGGGTAAGACCATTGGTTCAAGGCTGTTGTATGTAAGTGTTATTTTGTGGTGACATTCTGTTTACTCTGCTGGCTGGATCGCAAGAACTAACTGCAGGGGTTCCAGTTTTTTCACATTTCAACGGCAACTAATGCGATTCTATCAAGAAGGTTGTCAAATCTATAGTGGGTTCGAAACTACAATACAGTTCTTTAGAAAGGGTCTGTGAATAGTTTTTGAATTGAATTAGAAATGTCGCGCTGTGGATAGCGGCATTATAATGGTTGCAGACATTCACTAGCAAAACAAGAAAACGTACAAACACACCACCGATACCGGACGGCCATCATATTATGAATCGGATTCAGTTTTGAAGAGCGGGTAATTGTGTGAAATTGAACTTCGGAAGCCACGACCTCGTTGGGAAATATGACTTTGATCTCCACTCTTGACTGTAGAGTTGAATATGTTGATGTATAAAACATTTCCACTTTCTTAACTTCGGATGAGTTAAAAATTTGATCTAGATGTTGCCAGAACAGCCCGCTTTAGACGAATAGCATGATCAATGGTGTATCACTTGACATCAACAGTCTACAATAAAAATAACAATCTTTCCAATCCAATAGAGATTTCAGTTCATATGACTAGGGTGTTATAAAAAGTATTGAAATGAGATGTCGCGGTACTAACAATTGTTTTGGTTTTTGATTATACAGTATATTTTTATAGTGAACCTTAAAAACAAAATACTTTGACTTTGTACACGGTTGAAGCTCTTCCAAACGCAACTTTAGGATTAGGTGCTATGGCCCTTTTGCTCGTGTACTTACTTTCATTAAAATAACAACAATCGAGGACATCGTCAATTATGAAGCCGCCAGTTTGAAATCAGTGCACAATTAGCTGTTTCCCGCTGTAGCTCACACACACGCGGCCGCGGCCGAATAATGGAGCCTTTTAGCCCATTACGAGCTGACAGCCGGTGGTTATTGAGTATCGTGGGCTCCGGCGGCACCAGTCGCCTGGCATGTGCTGACTCAGAACACTTTGCCTTACAACTTTAACTTTCGTTCTGCCTGCGGTGTGCGTTTGTAAACAATGTCGTTCAAAAGGGTGCCTAAACGGTACCAGAATTCAGATCTTCTATATATTTAATGCCAATTTTAAAATTGTAAAGATAATGAGTAGATCGACATGAAACCAAAGTCCCTCTTTATTATTTATTTAGCTTTGAGCGAAACAAGCATGATTTATTTTAATCCTGAGCGCTTGGAGCCACCACCAGCAGATTTGATTCAAATGAAAAAACACAAATTTAAGCCTTATGTAAAAAAAGTACTAATGGCAAAAGGATACTATAATATTCAGGATTATCTAGATGACAAGGATGTTTGGAATAAATAACTTTTATTTTTATATAATCGATGATTAATATGCTGTTCTGTCTGTAATGAAGGATGTTGATAGCTTCAGAAATTGTGACTCTAATTATTATTACTTGACGTTAAAGCTATTGACATCTTTCATTAAATTTAGATTATATATTATATATGTAACTAAGGGAGGAAAATACCCGACTGAGTTTCTTGCCCGTTCTTCTCAGAACAGGGCCTCCCGGTAGCTTACGAACGGATGGCGTAGATTTTTCGCTAGATATTGAAAACTTGTGTGTCCGTATAGGTAGGGTGGGGGATGGGGGGTTGATTGGTAGTGCGCGGCATGTTTCGGTTTATGTGATTGGCGAGTTGTGGGATTGTATTTGGTGCATAATTTACAATGTACCTGCAATGTCATAACTCGTTGACAATGGTGGGTTTCTCTACAGCCTATACTTGCGTGCCGTTCTGCTAGCGGAGCGTTGGGCCCTGATGCGTTTAGTACCATCTTGGTATTGAACGCGGCAGGGTCGGCACTTCGTTGCGGACCGGGGCGTGGGCGGGTTTGGGAGACCTATCATTACAGACTGAGGCATGCTGCGCACTCCACTGTTTTTTTTCTACTATTTTTTTTTTCTTGGACACACGGGTTTTCGGTATCTAGCGTCTTGACGATTCATAAGTGTATTGTAATCATACCAGATATGAATAAATGAATTTTGACTTTGACTTTTGACTTTGAATGAAATCAATGAGTCTGCCCTCCTTTTAAATCAGTTGGCTTTTACCTGGCTCCAATCTCTATTGAACACGGAATAGGGGCGAGGGGTGAGCCGGCGCCACGCGCGTCTATTTCTGACCAGACGGGTCAAAATGGCGGCGATTTAAAACTGCCCACGGGTAAAGGTTAAATAAATTTAGCAGCCTATTCGGAAAAATATTTTACTCTTTTTCGGTTTCAGGGTGATTTTTTATTGTATGTGGGAAGCATGGTCGTGGTTTTATTGATTTCGATTAGTATGTGCCTTTAATATTAGTGTTGGTTAATCCTAATATTTAAATTAGACATATTGATAATATTACTTTATTAATGAAATATTTAAATATTCGGCCTCGTAAAATAGAATATGTATATTATTCTCAGAGTCTGTACTCAATTAAGACTACTGTGCTCTTCGTAATAAGCTCGTAATTTAAGTGCTAATTAGGCTGGCACAGTCGGTTTTCAATTAAACGCGCTAAAATATTTTATGCGAAGTGTGCGCGGAAAGAGCATTGTACCGCTTGTATTAATTTTTGCACCTTGCTGGCGTTGGAAATGAAACCATCTTTCATTTTAATGTTTACAAGAATCCTTATTTATCATTCCATTTAAGTTCGGTGACACACATACATTATGTGAAATGGTTTTGATTTATTTTATAGACCTAATCTAGGTATGCATTTATAAATTATACAAAAATTTACGTAAACAATGCAACATATATTAGTTTTAGTTTGACAATATAAGTTATATTTTTAAAGTTTTTGGAATCAAAAAGCACTAAAAAATTTAAATTTCGCCTTTTATATATTTCTTGTTGTGTACTCCAAGGTTGTTAATTAGGTCCAGTGGTTATAGGTTCGTGACGTCCAATCTTCTTCTTCTCCCTGCCCTGTTCCCAGTCTATCTGGGGTCGGCGCAGTATGTTTCCTCTTCCATTCATATGTCAGACGTCATCAAGCCATCCAATCCTTTTTGATTCATATCATCCATCCCACCGTAATGGTGTTAGTGATGAATGAATGTATAGAAAAGAGACTGAACGGACCATGTCGAGAGACCCATGAACGGAGAGAGTGATTAGAATGACAACATTCCATTCCATACTGCTCAAGGTTTTGGCTTAGGTTTTACAGCCGGCCGCCTGCCTGACACCAACCCTCTTTGGGTACGCTGTTGTTGGTGGTTTGCCCTCCACCATTTGGGTGCCCCAAGGTGCTTATTGGTCTACACCGGGCAATCTCCCTTAGTCGACTCTTACGACACCCACGGGATGAGTTGGGGCTGGCCTATTCTACGTTTTTTGTTCGCTCCCAGGCCAGCATAGGAGATACGTTTGTGACGTCCAATGCCTCTGTCAAATCCACACCGTTACTGTCGAATGGAAAAAAATGTAAACAAAAATAATGTAAACGTCAGTTAACTTTCTAATGATTGTGGAAGTCATAGTTCTTTTCAAAGGCTTTGTGCGAAACAAATTTTCCTTCTGATCGCGTGATCGAGGCAATAAAGAGTCGATTAGCATATCTTTCGCGCCGTTTGCGATATAGCTAACAGTGGTGCGCGGGGCTATTAATTCAACCCTGGTACATTCAGAGTTAAAAGTTCTGTTTGTGTTGGATCCATTTAAATGTCTGAGCTTATTGTTTAGTTAGATTTATTTGGTTTCCGAGCTAGAATTCAGTGTGCTTAATGGCTAGCTGTGGAACAAGGGGAATTAATTCTTGTTCGGCGATTTGGGATACCGGCTTGGACTGAGCATTTGTTTTTAGAGATTGTGTCTGTTATTGGTAGCCAGGAAACTGATAATTATAATATCGTTCATTTAATAAATAACCGGCATAAATAAAAAATAATTCGAAACATTATGAATCAAAATCAACTGCCGCACTCAGAGATGTCAATTAATTTTAATAAATTCTTAATGTCAAAAAATTTCATTTAAATATAGACCAGACCATGTGACAACTGTACCCAATCAGATGTGAATTCTCAGTGAAGATTAATTCCGATGACGTCTGAAATTTCAGTTGAACTAAGCGACGTTTTAATTAACCACTTAGATCGCAACAAGATACAGTCAGAACTCGGCGGATGTAATCTGAATATATTTCTGAGTGCTGCGGGAACACCTGAAACTAACCGAAGACGAAATTGTTTAGATGATATGGTTATGATTTCTGATAGAGTAGTTACAATTGGGAGTTGATTTAGATGTATAGTAGATATTATTTATAATTTTGGCCGATATTTCCTAAAATACTCTCAAGCACTTTTAAACTAGAACAATTTTGTTTGAAGTTCAGAATTTATCAAACGAGAATTGACACTTATTAGTTAATTTTACAGTGGTGATTAGTGTGGTCCCAATAAATGAAGAGTCCGTCTCCTCGGCGTAGTGAGCCAATATCTCAGGGCGTAATCAATGAGCTGACTGGAGCAATCTGCCCATTGACGGATAGCTGCGTCGCCGGCCGTCCCCTTGCGGCTCGCGGGGATTAGGGGCGCTTCCGTCTGAGAGCCTGCGTCGCATTATTAGCTTTGGAATCAATGTTTTTACCAGATCTTAAAGCTTAAATATTTGATAAAGGTAATTTTATGAAAGTAGAATATAGAAGTCTGAAAGTAGCGCCGATGATCGAAAAATTCAGGAGTAACAGGTTAGCGTGGTACGGGCATGTGATGAGGAGGGATGAATGTTACGTAACTAGAGGTATGTTAAGTATGGATGTGCATGGACCTAGAATGAGAGGAAGACCGAAGAAGCGATGGATGGATTGTGTGAAAGAGTATATGGAAAAAAGGGGAGTTCATGCTGAGCTCACGTCTAATAGAGAAGAGTGGAAGAAGAAGACATGTTGTGCCGACCCTACTTAGAGTAGAATAAGTGCAAGGAGAAGAAGAAGAAGAAGAGAGAATATAGAGGTATCCAATGCACTTGTTCTTGAAAATTCTTTTTTAAAACGGTAGAGCAGAACTCAATATCCACCACCCCGTTTTGCATCCCCTGGACGGGTCATAGCGAGTTTTCGACATCTATCATCGCACCCGGCGTTCCTCGCGCGGCGGCTAGTAAACCGTTCGTAGCAGGATTGCTCTCAGACATTCGATCGACCTAAAAACCTAGCGAAATACCAATCCAGCATGAGACATTACTACAGCGACTTCTAAATAATTCTGGAAGTCGGCAAGCAGACAAGCATAATGAGGTGTTTCATGAAGGCCAAGCTGAGTAATTTACATCCAAAGTTTTGCGTTAAATCTATTAGCACAGTTACAGTGTATAGATTGTATTAAGTCATTAGCTCCGTATGTGTCATCTAAGAGCACCCCGGCAGGCACCTCGTCCGGGCAATTTACCCAGTTCGTGATGTGTCGATGATACTCTTCTGGTCGTTCACCGATGTCGGTGAACGACCAGAAGAGTATTACCGATGCAGTTTACATTTGATGCCTATTATATCTGCCAAAATGAATGTTTTGCAAAACATGTATTATTTTCTGTACGTGTTTGATGAGTGGTCCAGACCACTTGGCATTACCCTTAATTTTGCCTATAGAAACAGAGGCCAGGTTTTAAATATTTTTATATACATCTATTTAATATCTAAATTTACTCTAAGAAAGAACTGCTTTTCTTTCTTAGAGTACATTTTACAAAAGAAATGTGTTAAATCTTATAGATTAATGAGGAATAGTGATATACTGTGTATGATATTAAAAATGACCCATAATTGTGTTGTCAGAGTGTTTTATCTAGCCGTCGTACAGAGGGGGCGGGGGCGAGTGGTCCCTGTTATTAGGAACCTGTTTGTTGTTGGAGCCGCGGGGCGTCTTCGCCCCGGACGCGCACGCTCCACAGCAACAGCCTTATTTGAATTGCTAATCTTCTTCTGGTACCTACAGTCCTACACGGATGTAGAACCTTTGAAATACGTGTCTTCTTTTAACTGTTTCTGATCGAACTATTTATTCCGCCACGGCTCCCGTTGCTTCCACACTCGCTTCGGGTCCAGATATGTCACCTTATGAAAATTTCATCCATTTTACAGTTTTTTCTATCCTATTTGTCATCAGTCACATGCATAGAAAGTAAAATTGTTGATAAGTAAATGAAAAACTTACTGCTGCACTCAGAGACAATTAATTAACTTTAATGAGTATTTAATGTCAAAAAAGCTCGCCACCTATTACATGGGACCTAACATAACTGGCGATACGTGGGTGCTAGTTCACCTTCGGGGATATAGGCGTGATTCATGTATGTAATGTCAAAAAAAATCATTAAAATCTAGACCCGGCAAGAATAGCGACTAGCTTTGAATTGTAATTTTTTGACATTAAGTACTCGTTAACGTTAATTGACGTCTCTGAGTGCGGCAGTTAGCGTGTACCTACAATAAATAGTTAATCCGTTTATTTGGACGTTGACCAAATCCCTGTTAGAGAAATATTGATAGAAGTGATCAGCGGGAACTGGCAGTCGCGGCGAGTCAGATGGCTCGTCGCCTCAGCCAGTGCATTAATCACCATTACCCTTATTACTAGAATAAATGTCAAGTTTGAATAAATGTTCGCCTGCAAATGGCGATAATTATCTGTGCCCATCGGATCACCGCTGAGTCTGCTCGGCGCGGTCCCAATTAACAAAAGGTGCCTCTTAAAAATAGTTTCCACTGGAATATTGCAATTTGTCAGGCTTTGTTGTGAATTTGAAGTAATTGCATTGTTATAGTGGATTACGGAAAATTGGTTTCATATACGAAGTCCACAAAGAGTAGTATGTGTCACCTAATTAAAAGTGATACCTACCATAACCCTTTTGACATCAGTTGATTTCACTCACTAGGTGACTTTGATAAAAAGTAGAGAATTTAAAATAAAAAAATACGTTGTATTGCCCGTACGTTAGGCACAACTGTAGCATTGTTTATTAGACATCCGCATTCTAAATTGCATCCTATCTCGCCATAAATAAGGCTACGAATACAGAAAATCCGAGCGAGGCCTTTTGTGTATATTTAGTAAGCCAACCATCCATTTCCATGCCGCTTCTTTGGGGCTCTGATAATTCCCCTATATTTAAGTTAAGTGTTCAGGAAGGCTATTTTTTTCCACGAACCATTTGTAGTAATAAAGTAGACACCTATCGGAGGCTCTGATTGTGCCCTAGATGGGGTTGTGGTCTAGTGATGTACTGTCTATCGATGATATAACTATCTCCTGCTCAATAATTAGTTGAAGATGACTTTACTAATTTGCTCTAAGAATCATGAAGTCAAATTCCATCAGATTATAATTACAATTTTATTACAAAGATTTTAGTGGTTAGAAAAAGAATTTCGAAAAATTATGGCGAATCGCGAATCGAAATATTATATTATCTTGAGGCGGGAATCGAACCCGCGTCCGCTGCTATCCGGGCAGGTGCCTGACCGCTTGGCCACCCAATCTTGGAATTCTTTTTCTAACCACTAAAATCTTTGTACTAATTTTTCTAACATTTATATAATGTTAAAATTAAATAGTTTACAATTTTATTTTAATGTTTAATCGCTTAATCCATAATTTTATGATGAGTAGCGGCGGGTTTTAATATTCAATTTACAATTCAAAGTAAGCTTACGAAAGTTTAGTTGTCTAGAATTTTTTGTTATTTTACAATAAATAACAGAAGCTGCAAAGCAACTAAACTGGGATACGTCTATCTGTAACTATCGATAGAATATTGAAACGGGCTCTAAACCTGTAAGGTTTGTTATCTTTACTAAATTATTCGTTAATAAACGAGCCTACAATGGCAAAAGAAATGAATAGTGTATGCATAGTGAATGAGTGGCCGGAGGCACTTGTTATCGTACATTTCCATCGTATACAGGTGTAGACGTAATGAACGTTACGACAGGATTTATCAATATAATGGACTGATAAGGCCGCCTTGTGTGCTAATCCATATTTAATGGGTGACATTATTTATGTCGACTCCCCGGGGTCAGATTATATCATAGCAATATAATATCGTTGTACGATATTATATTGCCATAGTGTGAAACACACGAAAATAAAGGTGATGTAGTTAATGGAAATAATAAAATGTACTTAAAGTATTACAAAACCAATTAGAAAGATAAGTATTTGACACTGTTGTTATTTCATACGACATTATTCTATCTGATTCTATTGAATATATTGTAGACCGGTTATTTACAAATATGTTTCAAGACTAGTATTGCGATGTTCAAAGTTAAAAATTCTAAGTATTATAAAGATAGGTAAAGAAAGATCCATACAAATCCGTGACTAAACAGATTGTTACCTAACGGTGACAAATTGCTTCCCTCAACGGACAATAAATTATCTATTGTGTTATAACATAGTGTAATACTGATGGAAGTAGGAATTAATTTGAATATTTCAATATAATCCTTTAGTCCGCTCTTCGTTGCGTTAATATTTCAACACTCAGCACACAAATGAAAAAGTCCATCGCATGGCTACCCTCGTCTTTATCAACGCAACTATCGATACTGCCATCGACGCGGCCCAACCTTGCTCCCCATCAATTCGGCAAGGTCATTAACCCACTTCGCGTTCTTCCTCTACACACCACAAAAGAAGCTTTTATTTCGTGAATAGAACGTTTTATGAGCGGAAGTCGGCAATGGCTTGCCTTTGTAATACTTATGTGCCCAATGTTTTGTGACCCGCGCGTTACGTTGATGTTCAAACAATACACGTTCAAAGAGTATGACGTGTAGATAATATAATATGCGTCGTAGAGTTATAAACGATTTTCTTTATGTCCTAAAATGTTTTTAACAAGCAGCAGTTACTCACGGGTGACAGAGTATTGGCCGGCACTGATACGACACTAATTCCAATCCCTGTTATTGGGATTTTTGAAATTGAGAGGCACTTATTACATATTAACATCCTTAGTAGAGAAATCTATCACCGTGTCTGATTATTTCACTTCTGACATACGATATTCACTTTCTAGCGTGGTGGTGTAAGTACCTACCCACGAAACGATCAATAACAGCCTGTGATTTATTCTAAGATAAATCGTCTAGAGTAATATAGGTATGATTACGCAATTTTTTTTCAGAGCCACATCATTTTGCGTTCTAAACCATATTGTAACGATATGTTATGGTTTTGGCAAATGTTTGCGGATTTCCTTAGACCGACTCCCGGCATGTGTTGGCCTTGAGCAGCGATGTATGTTGGACATTATATATTGTTTTAGTGATATGGTGCTCTAGTCAACGGTCGCGGGCGTGTAATATCTGAGATTCTGAGGACAAGCTGGAAATTCGCGAGCCGCGGGCTGGGCGCGGCGGACGTGACAGTAGGGAGATGATTAGGGTCGAGACGGACGACGTTGTCTGGTTCGTGGGGATTTCGGTGCTACTGCGAGCTTACAAGGGCTACAGTTGCTTGCGAAATAAATCTTATAACAGCCGACGAGTATTGTCGTTGCAAGATCAAAGAATATTACTATTTACTTTTTGTATCTTGTTATGGTTCTTCTGGTATTTCGCAAGATTCAAGAGGATTGTGAAGCTGTAAATTTTGTACTGTAGGATGTACTGAATCTAAAAAGACCACTATTTTCTCATTTGTAAAGTGAAAAAGTTGTCGCCCGAGACACGTATTAAAAAAATGTAGGCATTACTCGCGCCGCGTATCGGCACTTCACAAACCACTTAAATGGTTTTGATGTCAATGTCTCACATGAACCAAATGGAATTTAATTTAAATTAATACATACATACATAAATCGGCGTAATACATAAGTCGTGATTTATGTATGTATGTATACATAAATCACGCCTATATCCCCTAAGGGGTAGAGGTGAACTAGCACCCACGTTTCGCCAGTTATGTTAGGTCCCATGTAAGGTGGCGAGCCTATTGCCATTTATCGGGCACAAAAGTCGCAGTAGGTACATAGCTAGACGGTATAGGGAGGAACGCTGCTGCCCATTCCTCATCACTGATTTATCCTTAGTCGCCTTGTACGACACCCGTGGGATTTGGGGTGGTGACAATTGTATTCTACTCTGCCGTCACCACACGGAATTAAACCAAAATGGAATTTAAAACTGTCTGTCATCATTTTTATAGGAATTGTCTGTCATTTTTATAGGAAAAAGTATTGAATTTAATTTGAATACTTATAGGTTTGATTATCAATATGAAGACATTAGATACTGGATACTTTGTACTGTGGCTCTATTTGGAACCACTCGGTGGCGTTCCTCACAGCAACTTTGGAGTTTCTTAAGGCGGATTCGGTATCAATGTAAAATATCTTTGGGCTTTTACCAAAGTTAGGTCGGTTAACGTTCTATTTTCGGCTCCTTTCCTGTGAAATTGCTGTTTCGTAAATTTGATGATTATTCCGAACTTGTTTTTAAAGATTTTTATTACAAATTCAAATTAATTTATACTTGATGAAAGTTGTCAGGTCTTTTTCGCTTGAAAGAAAGGCTGGTTTTGAGTCCTTGGCAAATGAGACTGTACCACAAGCTTCCAAAATGATTGTGTGGGTTCGTCTCCGCTCAGAGAATGCGTCGACTTCAAAAGAGGCCGCGTTTTCATTTAGCGTGCGTCTCTATCTTCCGGGGCCTCTTCCTCGCACTCGTACGTGTCCCACTACAAAGATAACTCCGCCGGCACTGAACGGGGAATATCCTTTCTCAGATAAACGTTTATACGGCAAGATTCTTTTCGGGTTATGAAGAAAGAAAATACGGGCCGATTTTGTGTATTCTGCGAGGCGACGATTTTAAGGGTTCTATTGACTCACAGTGTTCTTGGTCCACAGTGTAGAATTATATAACATACATAAAACTGTTATTAATTTTCAATTCCATTTTAATGCAAATATTAGTATCTTTAAGGAACAAATAGAAGAAAACATTACAAAATCAATCATATATTATATAAAACCGTCGTAATAGCCTATAGAATGTATTCATGGAAGCGGAACATGGATTTTCTTTTAAATTTGAGCTCAGAGACTGGAGTAAATTTTTTATTAGTAAAATTTAAAGATTTTTTAAATAATTCAATTTTTAATATGAAAATAATTGTTAAAATAAGCTATAATCCTAATGTTATAGCTAAGCTAGAATCCTAAGGTTATTCATACTGATGTTTGCATAAACTGTAGCTCAGAATAGGTTTTCCTTTATTGCAACATTGGAACTAATTATAGCTATTTATTATTGAACACCCATTACTAACCAAAGCTAGGGGTGTTTGAGATCGAACAGTGAACTAGTTCTGTTTGGAGAGCGAATGCGTCGCCATCATAAATACGTTAGTAAGGTGGGGGCTTCAGCGCGAGGGGAACTCCGGAGGGCGTTCAATGAACTGAAAAAATCTCACGGTGCATTTGACAAGTGTGTCAGTGTCGTCAGTTGAAGACGGATTGTGGCACCAGTCGATGACTTCATTGTATTTGCTTGTCTTCTAAGCTTTACGGGCCATTTAGAACTTTACCCAGTTTCGAGATTAATTATATTCAATTCATTTGCATTCCTTATTGTTACAAGGATGGTAAGAGATATAAAATTACATTATTTAGACTTTTGGATCCTGTTGGTCTTTCCGAATCTTATTACATTGCAGATGAAACTTCAGGACTTTAAGATAGAAACCTACAGGAAAAAAAATGAATATTAAGTTATACCCAAACATGCTGGACCTTACCGCAATTAAGCAGCTATTATTTACCCTTGTTCTCCACTCTGTTATGATTCATAAACGCGCGTATTTTATTTACAGTAAGGTTGTTTATTCGTATAAAGCATTGCCAATGCGACTACTAGGTAATTAAGGTTTAGTACAAGCCACCAAAATGGAAACCAAACGCAACTTGACAGCACCTGCCTGGCTAGCATGACCACAAAACATGGATTTTTACAGTTCAAAGCAATAAATGGCTTTATCATATCGTGTTTTGGTGGTCCTGCTAGCCGGGCTGGTAGGTGCTCGTACATCTTCGCGAGTAGTCCCCGCCAGTCGCCGCCTGGAAAAGTACATAATTAACGTAATTAGTCCCGCGGAATCTGGCGGAGCGTACTTTATGCGAGCGTCGCCCGAGGCGGCGGCCAACTTTCTTAGATAAACGAAGTTCTGCCGGAAAATTGTAACAAGTGGCCGCAAGAGTTGTTATCTTGGTTCGCCTCGCACTGGATATATTAAACAATACAATATTTATTAAATATAATAAGTGTATAAATTGTATATTTTGGCACAATGCAGATTCTACTGTTCCTTAGTTTTCATGATAATTACGGGTTAGTCATAATTATAATTGTTTGATATTTATTTCACAATGTAGATCCATCTACACGTATTTGGTCTCAGTTGTACGAAAGTTTAGCTTATGTATCTGAAGTATCAGCCAATGGTTCATATTTTTCTTTATACACATGGATAATTGGATATACTTATTGTATAAAAGAAAATAATATTATAATAACAATACCTATATATGAATTATGAAATATTTTACATATAAAATAATATCATTTTAGGTAGTAATGAAATTGACTGTGACCGGTATTTAATAATATTATTTCCCGAGAAAACAATTCTGTTAGTTTTTATTTTTGAATAAACCAGAGATTGTCAGAGTCATTGTTGAAAGAAAGAATACTGATACAAAACTAACTTAGCAATCTTGTTTCACGTATGGGAATGATATCTACTCGCGAACATGTAGAAAACTCCCAACTCTGCGCGAACTCTCGTGTTATTTCGAAATATTTTGCCAGGAAGTTTGTTGGTGATTTTGCCAGGCGAAGTGAATTTGGCGTGAAGTTCCGGTTGGAACATATCGTGGAGCAGGAATGGGGAAATGTTAGTTCAACGAATTAGCTGAAGTCCCGCCAAGGGTAGATCGTAGGCTATTTAAGATAAGTATTTCGCGTTGGGAAACGAAATTGAAGCCCTATTATTCTGTCTGATATAATTCAATTTATAAATCATATTATTATTTATGTACCTATAAGTATTAAACACAATGTATAACAATATACACTTTTAATATAACTTTTCAACAGACAGTTTGTTCGTGATTCGTAGCGACCGTTGCCATATTCTATACAGCGTAGAGATGAAGAGCTTGATTGATGATTGTGTCAAAAAAAGTTGATATGTTATTGTTTTATAATCTCTGTTGGTTGGGATTAGTATTTTATGATGTTGTTTTTATTCTCTACAATGATTTACATATAAAATCGATTCTGGAGTGGTCAAGTGCAGATTTAGGTAAGACATAAGTATGACCTTACCGTCTATGTAAGAAACGGCTAAATGTAACTGAAAAATTCATAAATAACCCGACGCTGCGTAGTTCTTTTATTATAGGGTCTTAACGATCGATGAACGTTAACTCAATTAAAAATGTATTCCACGCCACAGTGTCTTGGCCTCTTGCAATGCCTACCCTTTATCAAATAACCGCAGAGCTCTACGAAGAATAAATATTGGTCGACGAAGAGTAGGAATCGATTCATACTTTTTCTGAAATATCTCTCCGAAATGTTGTACAGATTTTAGTAGTCGCGATCTTTATCCGTGTCACGTGTCCCTCTCTTCTGACTTCCAAGAAATTCTGAGTTGCTGTATTGTTAGAATTTTCTCGAAACATTATTTTTATATAACTTGTTTTTGTTGCTGAGATTTCAAAGGCCTCGGTACTTCTTAAGGCTTGTTTTTTCTACTTAACTCTGGTCACGTAGGTCGCTGTAGGTACATAGCATTGTATTATATTAAATAACGTTGAATTGCGAATTCTTGTATATCATATAATATATCACGCCACCATGTTTAATTTGACACATTCCATGATCTGCTTTGCACAAACGTGTAAATTACTCTTGGTTAGTTATTAGTAATTGGATTTTTTTAAGAAAACATTAACAAATGTATGTACGTAACACCTTAGATCTGTCATAATTTGTTAGCCGGGTTAAAATAAGCACGAACAAAAATCATAGCCTCACGTCCGAGTGAAGCAGGTAAAACTTCGTAAATCATCCGAAAAAACATATATATCAGCGGTAACGCGGGTCGGACGGCTGTCCGATTGTGTATTTTTATTTATACGAGTATATACGTACGCGTGTAGAGGAGTAGAGAGCCTTATTTGGATTCTACCCTCAAAGCGAATGGCTTGGCACGCGTCTCGTAGCACAGTTGCAGTTGAGTCACTCCTCGTAGCAATGTAGAGGCATATAGTTTGTCGTAGCATGTAGCAGTTCAAAGCGTTGTTTCACATTGTGTTGCTTGCTTGTTTCTAGTAATATTATGTAGTCCCAGTGAATATTATCAGATGCAGACATTTCCTGTCGATTTGTCGACATATTTGAGACTTTTGTTTTGTAAAACAACACGTGCCGTCGACTGTGCAATGATAGCACTCGTGTCGTGAATTGCGCTGCATGTTAATTTACTCCGGCGTATCAGTGACTCGTACAATTTATCGTTTTATCTAAAACGTGATCACATTGTTGCCTATTTATTCTCGAGATAAAAAGGGACCGAAGATGCTGCGGTGTTACGCTGTCTTGAATTATAAACAAGTTGGGCTTACCGTTTAGGGGACAGCTTTATTAAAGTCGTTGTTTCGCGGAATATTTTTTCTTTTCTAATGAAGTTTTCTGAATACATACATACATACATAAATCACGCCTATATCCCCGAAGGGGTAGGCAGAGGTGAACTAGCACCCACGTTTCGCCAGTTATGTTAGGTCCCATGTAACAGGTGGCGAGCCTATTGCCATTTATCGGGCACAAAAGTCGCAGTAGGTACATAGCTAGATGGTATAAGAGGAACGCTGCTGCCCATTTCTCATCACTGATTTATCCTTAGTCGCCTTGTACGACACCCACGGGAGAGATTTAGGGTGGTGACAATTGTATTCTACTTTGCCGTCACCACACGGCAAAGTTTTCTGGTCGTTGACTAAAGCGGAAAGAGCGCGTCTTGGCCGAACCGAGAACCAAAATGCAGCTAGGTGTATGTATACCTTTGAGCGCGCATTTATCTGCCCTCGTCGTAAAGTTCTGCCGCCTTACACTCTGGCCGCTATAAACTCGGCGTATTTCTAGCGGCATCGTCCAATGTTGCCCATAATACTCGACTTTAGGATCTGCTATGTGACTTGAGGGTAGGAGAACGTGATAGTCCTTATTTCTCCTTCATAAATATGCCGGCGAATATGGTGATGATGATGATCAATATGCTTTTGATATTACAAATTTAATATACGCACTAGCATATCTTAATTCCGTTACATTTTTTTTTCACAAATATCTATTTAACAATACAATGTATTTACATGGTTTATTATTCTTATACGTCGATGATATTATGAAAATTCCTCTCTGTTTTTATATTTAAGACATCTGTTGCCTCTTCACAACCAATACGCCTAATAATTTCAATTAATAAAGTATGTGATTCGCAGTATTATTAAAACACACAAGTGATGTTGTTTCTATTATTAGGGTTTCTCCTCATAATCCGCCTTATTATCCCGGCGTGGGTTCGTCTTCGTCCTCGCAAATTCTTCCGCATAATAAATTCCAATGAGTATGCTCGAGTAATGAAAGGCTGAGTGGGGACAAGTGCCCCAGATATGGGGACAATGCGTTCGGTAAACAATGGGACAGATTTATTTAGGTTTCTCCTCTCGCTCTGCCGCGGGCGCGCTAGAAAGAGACTGCCGTTCGCTTTTTCATTTTCCCATTTGCGTATTGACGGAGAGTAGTGTTTAATAGCGCTGTGAATTCTTTCATGGGTCTGACGAATTTTATTGTGAATGTAATTTTCATGAAACAGTCGTCTATTCATCAATATTGTACTCGTAACGTCAATTTAATTGAGTTCACAAATATTTATACTGACATCTCGCCCAGGATCGCCATTTAAATTTCATTCAATGTATATCGACTCTTTCGAGATACAACTTAATTGCTAATGGGTTTGGTTACATTATTTAATTATTATATGCAGCCTGGTTGTGGTATATTGACGGATCTTGCTTAGCGGAGTTTCGATTTAGCTATCCTTTTATTATGTCTAGCCGTTAAGGGTAGCCAAATAAGTTGCAAAGCACGCAAAGTTGTATGCAATGCTCACCAGAGGATTCTCGCTTATAAAATTATGGTCACCTTAATGCGTAGGGTTGTCGATCGGTCGTCCTGTTTCATGGAATAAAGAACTTGTTCCGTAATGACTGAATGACAAAGGACGAAGCATCCGTGCTTCGGTGTAATAGTTATTCTATCGTCTTATTACATTTCATATTACTTACTAATATATCTGATAGGACATATTTTGTAATATGTCTGATACACATACACGACATACAACGCTTTTGCTATCCGGGTAGATGCTAGCCAGAATTCTTTTTTCAAATCTTCTTAGTTACATTAGTCGTCGTCTTTAATTATTGCATATTGAACTCAGCCGTGTGGTGACGGCAGAGTAGAATACAATTGTCACCATCCCAAATCTCTCCCGTGGGTGTCGTACAAGGCGACTAAGGATTAATCAGTTATGAGGAATGGGCAGCAGCGTTCCTCTTATACTACCGTCCTGACAATGTACTGCGACTTTTGTGCCCGATAAATGGCAATAGGCTCGCCACCTATTACATGGGACTTAACATAATTGGCGAAACGCGGGTGAGAATTCACCTCTGCCTACCCCTTCGGGGATATGGGCGTGATTTATGTATGTATGTATGTATATTGAGCTCAAGCAAAACGGGCTTGAGTACAATATGATATGCTCGCTCGTGCTTTGATAGTTTGTTATCGTCTATATTCTGGCCGCAATTCACATAATATTATTTCGTTGGCCATTTCTGTTAAAAAGAGGACTGATTATGTAAAAGAAACATATTTATGTAAGAAAATTATCCGCGTTTCATGTTGACTTTCTATAAAATACCGAATTTTGATAATTGGTCTGCGACTATTATGAAAGGCAGGATTTGACGATGTGCCATTATCACAGACGAAGTCGTGAACAGAAGCTAGCGATTTAATAAAGCGTTCTTTCGTATACAGGGAATTACAGTACATTTATCCCGTTTATGGAGCAATAACGAGTCGCATATAATCTGAGAGGTAATAAAATTTAATGCGTTCCCCGTGTACTCCATCGTGCGGCTGATTGCCCCGGACCACCGCTGCTGGATTGGCAGCCATTTTATAGATCCCGTGTCTTCTGGAGATTAAAACCCCAATGGCCATAACCAATGTTAACGTCGCGTACGAACCTCTTATATTCAATGTTTCATTACAGTTTGTTTTGTTTATTTCTTTCGAAATAATGTCCAAATTCAAATATAGGCACAAGCTATGCCATAATTTTAATTATCAAAACCCTTAATCGTCAGATTTGATTATTTACATACTTAAAAACTACTGCCTTGTTATAAGAGTGTGTGAGCCCTGACAAGTAGGAAGTAGGCAAACTCGTTCGTGAGGTCATGAAATATGCCCGCAATATCGTCACATACACACAAAATGGATCTCTTTTTTATACGACACATTTTATTTACAAAATTGTTTGCTTATGCGACAACCCTAAACACATTGTGAGTCCGTGGAGAGAGTGTGAAATAGTATTTGTTTACTTGTTGTGGGAATAACGTCGCTATTGTGATGCATAATATTTATTTTACTGTCCTGTTTAAAAGTCCTGGAAGCAAGGTATTCGACACAATGTCAATAAGGAAATAAACACCCAGAATATATTCTAATACCAAATGTTCTTTGCTGTCAAAATATAAGTAAATATAAGTAATGTAGGTTATTATATTATATAAGGCAGGCTGGATAAAAAATTTAATTATAATATTGTAACGTCATTGATTGTACTTTCGCCCTGTTCCAATACCGACGGCAGAAAGCCAAAATACAACGATAGTGTAGTAAAATCTTGGCTGTGGAAGTTTCAGCAAATCTAGCGGCTGAATAGAGTGCTCTATGCCGCATCTATCGCAACTGAAATGGCACTTAAGACGTCGTTCGAGAACTTGTGAGATATGGAGCAATATCGCTGAGAGAGCGCCGCTGCACTTAGGGTCGAGTTTGGCTTGTTTGCACACGACCGTCGGAGGTCAGAGAGCACCGTGACAGACGTATTATGGCGCATATTGAGTCTAAACTCTCAGATAGGCCATATCTTAATAGGATTTCATCTCACATTTTTAGTGAGTTTACTTGAATTTAGGTTTAATTTCGAAGCTAAATCCAACATTTCAAACGATTTTGAGGTTTTAGTTGTTTTAGTTTTTGTAGCGTTTTTGTGTATGAACGGCGATAATCTACATTAAGCTGTAGATACTTTTTGAGCTTGAGAGCTTTTGAAGCTTTTACTGCTAAGTGACGAAGTTGTCAGTTAACTTGCAGATTTACTGTAAAAAAATATATCACTTTAAAAATAGTTTTGATCAACAATTGCCGGATTGTGTGAAATATGATATACGAGTAAAAAGCTTCGTGCCATTCACCATGGGTTAATGTTAAACCATGTTAAATATACCGGTTTCATTTGCAGTTGTAATTAAATAAGCCGTGTGGTGACGGCAGAGTAGAATACAATTGTCACCATCCCAAATCTCTCCCGTGGGTGTCGTACAAGGCGACTAAGGATAAATCAGTGATGAGGAATGGGCAGCAGCGTTCCTCTTATACTACCGTCCTGACAATGTACTGCGACTTTTGTGCCCGATAAATGGCAATAGGCTCGCCACCTATTACATGGGACTTGACATAATTGGCGAAACGCGGGTGAGAATTCACCTCTGCCTACCCCTTCGGGGATATGGGCGTGATTTATGTATGTATGTATGTATGTGTAATTAAATAATTGTGCTTCGGAAACATAGTATTGTTGTATAAAATTAAAATTAATGAATAATTAATTAGCGCGTTTAATTAAGGATACCATTAATGTTTCATACCTCCCCCGAACTCAAGGGATCTGTATAATATACTTCGTCTGAAACAATGAGGCACCGAGGCACGTCATTCGATAATTTTGTTTCAGAATGTTAATTTATTAAACTGGTACCTACAGTTGGTCACGACAATAAAAGGCTGTGCAATTAAATATCTTTACTTACGCGAATATCCGACGAAGCATTAGATGCCGTTTTATTTGTTTAGATAATTTATAGTGTCTTAGAAATAATTACCAACCGTGATAAAGTAATAATAATAAAAAAGATTATTATAAAAGGGTCAGTTCAAGAGCACCCGTAACCTTCGGGCATGCATGTGGACATGAATGAGATTGGATGATGCGAAAGAAGAATGTAAGGAAAAAGAAGTGATCTCAGACTACCCATGTGGGAGAAAGGCGTGATGTATTTTTGGAAAAAAAAAGAAAATCTTATATTTTGCTAACGTTCGTTAATTTTTACATAGAAAAACGATGTTGTGCACTTTTATCATCATATTGAAGACTAAAAAACACAGTAATTAACAAGAGAGAGAGAGAACCGAAAATATGGAATTGCGACCCGCGGAAAATTGAGAAAAAACTGCTCTCCAAACGGAACAATGAAATGTACAAACGAACGCTGAACCGGCTCGAACCGGATACAGCTTAATTAGGAAACGGGTTTGTGCGAACCGCGCTCATTACTGAGGATCCTCATCTTTTCCCACCGCCTGACTGTACAGAAAATAATTGTATAAGGAGGAAGAATATCTTACCAAATTGGTAATTAATGTTATATAAGTAATTGTTTGTGTGCTCGATAACGCTGTGGCTTAGCGCGCTCTAATGTTCGCTAAGGTCGGTCATTGGATGGGTGACCAAAAATTGATTATCTCAAGTTCTTCCGTACTAAGGAAGGCATGTTAGGCCGTTGGTCTCTGCTGCATCTGCAGTCGTTAATACCCACCAACCCGCACTGGGCCAGCGGCGTGGTGGGGCTATATTCTTCCGTCCATAGGGAAGGCCTGTTCCCAGCAGTGGGGACATTAAAAAGGCTGGTGATGATGACTAATTGTTTGTTCCGTATGAATTCATGGAGGCGAATAATTGCTGGAAATATTAATCAGTTTTGACTATTTTTTAGTGAACACGGACTCATTGAGTACTTATTTCACTTTGAATACGCGTAGTGCGCGGCATGTTTCGGTTTATGTGATTGGCGAGTTGTGGGATTGTATTTGGTGCATAATTTACAATGTACCTGCAATGTACAATGACAATGGTGGGTTTCTCTACAGCCTACTTGCGTGCCGTTCTGCTAGCGGAGCGTTGGGCCCTGATGCGTATAGTACCATCTTGGTATTGAACGCGGCAGGGTCGGCGCTTCGTTGCGGACCGGGGCGTGGGCGGGTTTGGGAGACCTATCATTACAGACTGAGGCATGCTGCGCACTCCACTATTTTTTTTTCTTGGACACACGGGTTTTCGGTATCTAGCGTCTTGACGATTCATAAGTGTATTGTAATCATACCAGATATGAATAAATGAATTTTGACTTTGACTTTGAAAAAATATGACACAAAAATTCAACAGTACATTTTAATACGACATGAAATCATGAAGGTATTTGTTTGGACGCCTCATCGTCATGGTGATGTTGTAACTATTCAATGACTATTGAGTGTTTCTTTGACCATTCGTGGTTAAAGGTCACAACAACTTTGTGTGGAATTTTAAAAAACTAAGTAATTTCAAGGTTTAGACTATTTCATCAGTCGGAAACTCATTCGTGCCAGCCTTCATTGATCAGTGTTAACAAAACTTTACCCGTTTAATTGTACTATCGATGTAATGGTTGTTTTTTGCACTCAATCCAAACATCTTGCTCACAGTCGCTAGGTCGTAGACTTTAGATGGTGGACAAATATCATTAATTATTATAATATAGTATCAAAAAATGTGGCCGCCGTGTGGTGACGGCAGAGTAGAATACAACTGTCACCACCCCAAGTCTCTCCCGTGGGTGTCGTACAAGGCGACTAAGGATAACTCAGTGATGGGGAATGGGCAGCAGCGTTCCTCTTATACTCGTACAACCCAGCAATATACTGCGACTTTTGTGCCCGATAAATGGCAATAGGCTCGCCACCTATTTAGCGCCGCCACATTGGACTTGACATAATTGGCGAAACGCGGGTGCTGGTTCACCTCTGCCTACCCCTTCGGGGATATAGGTGTGATTTATGTATGTATCAAGAAATAACGACAGTTATATGTAACAGCCGTAGAAAAGAATAAATGTTCTAGTCATCAATGTGTTACTGCCGCACTCAGAGACATCAATTAACTTTAATGAGTACTTAATGTCATTTTTTTTTAAATCTATATCATAGACCCGGCAGGAATAGCGACTAGTTTGTTATTGTTATTTTTTGATATGGAGTACTCATTGTCTCTGATTGCGGCAGTTAGTAGAAAATGTATGTGACAGACTTACCCCTGAAAACAGAAAAACTACTCAAAGGTTGAGTCCTGCTTAACATTTAAGTATTGTCAAAATGGACTTTTTCCATACAAATTGTACATACATACATACATAAATCACGCCTATATCCCCGAAGGGGTAGGCAGAGGTGAACTAGCACCCACGTTTCGCCAATTATGTTAGGTCCCATGTAATAGGTGGCGAGCCTATTGCCATATATCGGGCACAAAAGTCGCAGTACTTTGCTATTGCTAGGTGTATATACCACCGTATTAGAGGAACGCTGCTGCCCATTCCTCATCATTGATTTATCCTTAGTCAAGTTATACAAATTGTGACAGGTTATTTATTGTAGTCCACTTAACATTATAAGCAGTGCTCAAAATCTGAGTAGCGTAGGGTTAAACTTGTTGATGTCGGCAGCGAGCGCGTCTGGCCCGGCGACCAAGCCCGTCCTAACCCGCGGCACCTATTCAATAACATTAGGCCCGGAGCCCCGCCGTGGTGGCGGAGCGCTAGGCAACCGGTTTCGAGGAAATCGTAACGATATTTCTGCCGCCAATTGGATTGGTACGCCGCGGGACTCGGCGCGTATTGATTTTGTCTGTTTATGTGGAAATTGTGGAACATTGTTTGGTTTGGATACAAATAACTCTTGCTTACTTACTAGGCGTGGGCCGGGCGCCTGTACTGGCAGTTGGCAATCGAAAGTCTCCCTTTAAGTGGCTAGATCCGATACGAACCTGGATATGTCATAGTTAATGCTGTAGACGATCTTGTTTGAGCTTTACATTTGCTTTGCTAACTCTGAAATTCGAGCCAGCTTTACTGCGATGATAGATAGTAATAATACTCACGTTTGTCCAATTTAGATTAAAGAAATTCCCCGAGGAGTTTGGATGTAGTACAGTTGCTAGTTGTAGGTGGGTATATTATACATACACACATAAATCGCGCCTATATCCCCAAAGGGGTGGGCAGAGGTAAACTAGCACCCACGTTTCGCCCTCCCCGCCCTCGCGCCTCGCAGATTTATCTTCGTGTAAACAAGAAGCCTATGATGTTTATTCACGTCGTCCTAAATAGACTCCTTTAATTTTGGCAACGGATTGGTCTGCTGAAAGCACTGAAAAATCCACTATTTTTGAAAGCTGTCAAACTAAAAAAATAAATAGTCAACATTTAGTTCACTATCCAAAACGCGTATTTTTACAAATAGAGTGTATTCGATTAAGCTTGGATTTCTATTTATTATACCTATCTATTACATAAATGGAAGTAAAATATTACTAAGGAATGAGATCACAAATTAATATTCTGAATGCTCAATTAAATCGAGTGTACATCGAATAAATTCCCAATAAAGTTATAGAACCAAACAGAATATATCGCAACCCGAAAGGGCACCGGCGCGGATGCCACGCGATGGCTCCCGGGGGCCCGTTATCGTCATGCCTCCTTTGTCCGCGCCTCCGCGGGGACATGGGAATCACAACGCACTCGAAAGGCTCAAGGCACGAGGATGTTTAGTCGCGGGACTCGCGGCATTGTTGTAAGGAAACACCGCCTCCTTTTCATCGTTCCTGTTTGAAAGCAATTCATTTTGTTTTGATCCCCTAATTACTTGTTAACAAGTTGGCCCGAGTGAACTTTGAGCAAGAATGTGTAACTTTTTAAAAGAGATGTTGAATGACAATATTGTTTTCATCCCACCATCTCGGAAAAGGCGTTTTTGCTCTTCGATATCTGAGTGCAAAAGCCGTTTTTATTCTCTAGAAGTTAAAGTAAATTTGAATTTAGAATATCGTGTGCAATGAGTTTGTGAATTCAAAACATCATTATACATATTTATTTCTACCTCCATGGTGCCGAAATTGTCATGCAACCTATTTTAATTTGTTAAAAACTCAGACTCGGAACCTTCTTGGTGTACTTTTTTAGTAATTTGCTTTGCGCGCGCCATTTTCTTTTCACGTCACAAATTTGTTAAAACCTAGGAGTTCCGTGACGGTCAATCAGCTTGGCGTCAATCTTGCTTTAAACATTTTGATCGCCTAAAACGCTTGCTGGATGCTTGAGTCAAGCATTTAAAAGCTTTTTAGGTCTGTTTGATTTGTTTACGCTAGCAACGGAACAAAAACATACAGAAAATCAACGTGCTTGACTCAAGCTGATTGACCGTCTTGGAACTCCATTAGGGACGGTAATTTTTATTAGGGACTTACAGGTGTGTCTGGATGAATGTTGCAGGTGTGGCTGGGTGGATGGGTGGCTGTTGGAGGTGTGTCTGTGGTGAATGGGTGTTTTTAGGGTGTGTCTAGGTGAATGGGTGTTTTGTTGGTGTGTCTGGGTGAATGAGTTTTTGTGGGTGTGTCTGAATGGATGGGTGAGTATTGTGGGTGTTTCTGGGTGATTGGGTTTTTTTTGGGTGTGATTAGGTGTTTTGTGGGTGTTTCTGGGTGATTGAGTGTTTTTTGGGTGTGATTGGGTGTTTTGTAGGTGTTTCTGGGTGAATGGGTGTTTTGTGGGTGTTTCTGGGTTAATCGGTGTTTTGTGGGTGTTTCTGGGTGAATGGGTGTTTTGTGGGTGTTTCTGGGTGAATGGGTGTTTTGTGGGTGTTTCTGGGTGAATGAGTGTTTTGTGTGTGTTTCTGGGTGAATGGGTGTTTTTTGGGTGTTTCTGGGTAAATGGGTGTTTCTGGGTGAATGGGTGTTTTGTGGGTTTTTCTGGGTGAATGGGTGTTTTGTGGGTGTTTCTGGGTGAATGGGTGTTTTTTGGGTGTGTCTGAGTGGATGGGTGTGAATGTTGTGGGTGTTTCTGGGTGGGTGTTGAGAGTATGTTTGGGTTAATGGGAGGGTGTTGTGGAAGTTTCTGGGTGAAAACAGAAACTGTTGTGATTGTATTTTTTTTTTGTATTTTGCAATTTCCTCGTTGGGGGGGATGAAAAGTTACGTGTTGCACTCGAGTGCAAAGATTTTTCACCTTGTGCTCTTTTGATTTCCTCGCTATCGCTCAGGATTCTAATTTTAGAATCCTTCGCTAGCTCGGTCATCAAAATTGAGCACGCGGTTAAAAAACAACTTTGCACTCACGTAGGTACAACAAATAACCATTAATATGTATATTTGATTAATAGTGGTTTTTTTATTTGCAACTCTTAACAACATCATGCAAACGTATCTGACAGAAATTAAACAAATAACAAAAACAAAAGTTTACGCACGCCAAGCACTCACCCTTACGAAAGTGAATTTGGGCTCTAAGTGACAATGGCGCGAGCTACAACACTTGGAAATACATTTATTTATCATAAAAGAAACCTTTTGCTGAAAGAAACTTCCACGCTGGCCTGGGTGCGAAAAAAAACGTAGAATGTGCCAACCCCGACCCTCCGTAGGGGTGTCGTAAAGTCGAATTTCCGGTGGAGCCGACGAAGCGTGATTTCCCGGTGTATACCAACAAGCACCTTGTGGCACCCGATTGATGGAGGGAACACCAACAATAGCACGCCCAAAAAGGGGTTGGTGTCGGGCCGACTATAAAACCTTGAGCGATATGGGTTGTCATGCCTCTCTCTCCATTCGTCGGTCTCTCGACATGTCGTTTCCATGACTTTTCTGATTATGATTCAAAACGGATTGAATGTTCAGATCGATATTAGAAGTATTGTGCCGACCCTAGATATATTGGGAACATGGCCGGATGATGATAATGATAATATAATTCCAGTTTCAGATATTGTTGCATTAGACTGAGCTTTTTGTTATGGACTAGGTATATAATTTACGTAATATTTTTTAAGTATACATATAACATGCTGTTTATAAGGCAAATAAAATAAACTGACTGAAATAAACAAACTGCTTGGTCTTTGAGCTCCTCGTTCATTGAATGTCGTGGCATCGTGTGTCGTCTTTGAGCCCGAGAGGGAAATAATTAAATGTTTACGACGCTGTCTGTCCGATCTCTATGAACGAGATATTCCTGGAATTATTGTCGGTGCATTTTGATTGTTACCAAAATAGTGCACATTTCTAATGAAGTATTCAATGCATGTTTTAGCAAAGTTCTTACTCGTTTCATGTTATTATTATAGCCCCTCATGGTCCTACTGTATTTCACTTCTGAAATGGCATTCCAATCCAATTTAAGCAGTAGTAAGAATTTTGCGAATAAAGAAACATGAATTATGATTTATGTCAAACAAAATTTCAATATATCTTGTTGCTTGAAGGCGCGAGGGTTGTGCCTCGCGACATTAATAGAAGTGACAGTGATTCCGCTTTGTCCCGCCGCCCGGAACTGTCGCTTCTATAATGTCCGTTCGCTATTCATGGTTCATCCAATATTCTGTTCTGCCGTGACAATAATAAATATCCCCTTTGTTCGCAGGTAAGCGACGGAAGATTTTTCCGAATCGGTAATGTTCTTCGAGGCCTCTACAAATCGAAACTCGCTATAGGCGACGCCCTCCGTGATAACGAGTCGTCGCAGAGGAACGGGTTCCGTATTATATATTTATTAGCCGCTAGTAATAATTTGATTCAGATGTTTCTTTCAGTTCTTACATTGAAAATGGGTATAAAATAAAATAACGGTTGGAGTATTTATCGGAATCAAAATATTACTTTGGACTAAATTATTATCTTGTCACGTAAAATCTGATCTAACAATATTTTGATGATAAGGGACTAATGAGGAACTACGCATAACTAGAACTATTTAGACAGGCTAGAAAAGACAATAAAACGATTCAATGCGTACTAAGAAAATAAGAATACTGGTTAGCAACTCCAAATGCACACACAGAAATATCGTAAAAAGCTTTCCCCAGCGAGGATCCCAAAAGTCCTGGAGTGGGTGGGCTTCATGAATAAGGAAGCAGCTTCAAAGGATGTCCGCCGCCGTGTTAGGGACGATTGAGAAAACATTTTTCTTTGGGACCTCAGCCATTGGGAATAATAAATTCGAATCTTATTACGGTTTGCATAAGCTCCACTGTCGCAATCATATAGGTTTGATGAGAAAATTCAATGATAGTGGGCTAAGTAGTAGTTTATGTAAATATACTTACAAAGGTAATTAAATGTAAATATTCTGTCCATAACGTTGATTTCCGTAGAAGGACGGATGTAGTCGTTAGTACTTTAAATGAATAAATCAAATTGGTACTTATGTGGTCATATTAAATAGATCTTATTATAATAAACAAAGACTTGTGACTTTCAACCGCCTCCCTGGTCTAGTGGTTCGCCCACCGGAATGAAGATCCAGAGGTCCCGGGTTCGATCCCAGGGGGGTACAAATTTGTGCTCGGCTTGGTTGGTGGTAGGACTTCTTCGAAGTCCGCCTGGCTAGCTTAGCTATCTTATCAAAAATCTGAATATTCATAATAATACTGTTAACAGCATTATTGTGTTCCGACAATGTGTGCTAAGATAGCCAGCCCCTCTGTGGTTGAGGGTTCCAGGTGAAGCTCGATTCCATCTTCAGCCCTTATCGTCACTTACCTTCAGGTGAGATAAAAGGCAAGAGCTTCCCTGTCTAACACAAAAAAAAAGATACATATTCTATGGCCCATGAAACAAGTGAATAACATTTTCGTATTTTTAAAAAAATTCAGAACTTGTCAGTTTACAATTGCAATGAAGATCAGCTGGTGCTAGTGCTTTTTGACAACATTAAAGTTTACATTATGTTATTTTAGTGAATGGCATACAGAATCAAGCAGCAAACGTGTGAATTCATTAAATGATTCCGCGAAACTATAACCAAGTAAAGAACAGTAAACGATTCAAAAATTGAGTCGATGAACTTATCCGTAACTTTATTTGGGAATCCTGTATCTATTTTCCAGACAGATGATCAGAGTAATCTTTGTAATCTGTATAATTAAATTAAATTATTGAACGACAACATAGGTGTCCTTTTGTTTATCTAAATTTAGAGCCTCGATCTGAAGCCTGCAAAGTGAACCTAACTTTTTTAATCGTACAGCGTCGGTGAACTGCCAGCCCTAGCGGTGTGTATTTATGGTGTACATTTTTAAACGAGATTAAGCTCAATTTATTATACTAAGCGCGCTCGTGCGGACCTGTTTAAACACCCAATAAATACGACGCAATTTCGCACGGATAAATTAAACAACGTCTACATTAAAAAACCCGCTTCATAATATTTGTTCTGTGACAAGGAATCACCCTTAGATATATTATTATTACCTTGGCTGTTATTTAACGTGGGTACTATGTCATAAAACATGAGCCGCAGTTCAGTGCATGTTCTTTACTCGCAGTAGAAGTTAAATAAAAATTAAATTGACTGTACGAAGTTATCTTGCAATGATGTTAATTTTATCTATCACCTACTGTTATATATCTCACACATCTGCCTGCCCAATTTCTTGCTAATAATTCACGAGATAAATCCAGTGTAATGCTAATCTAATAGCAGGACCCTTGGGCCATCAGTCTGCTTCAGATTTCAGCTGAATAATTTAGACGCATTCCTCGCCGTTTGCGCGCACATTTCGACATGCTCGGTGTGTGACGACTTCCAGGGATAACTGGTACTACATACATATATGTCACGCCTTTCCCCAATGGGTGACTGCCCATGGGGGAAAGGCGTCAGTCAGAGATCAGTTCTTTCCACTTGTTAAGATCCTTACATATTTCTTTCACTACATCCAAGCTCGTTAATTCTAGATTGGACATGGCTCTTTTCAATAAACTTTCTGAGGTAACTCCACTAATACATTCATTATACGATTACCAAGATACAATCCGATAAGATTAAGAACGAAAAATGTTAATTAACAAAGCCAAAAGAAATAATTATTTGAAGAACGCACTGTAAATCAATTCCCTTGTACTCATAACGAGCTTTGTTCCTTATTTTTCCAAGTAAAACGCTCCTCTCAAATAGAAAACACAGTTAGACACTTCGCTGCCGATAATTGGACAGCTGCCTGCGACAACTCGATCTGAATTCGATTACCAGAGGCCAGGGGCCGTGAGCCACGTGCTAATTCAGATTCACCACCTAGTGATCAGCCGAGCTAAGATGGGAATGCGTGTCGAAAAGGTTACGAATAAGAAGGCCGGTTATGACAATCTAATTTTCTTGTTTAAACCAAAAATATTGGTTATTTTATGAAACGTATTTGGATAATATTGCCGTCTTGTTACTGCACCGAAAAGACGATAGCATTGCTAGCTTCCATGTTTATTGATATGATATGTTTGTATATTCATTTCTCTATGATTTATGTATTTTTATCTCTGTTCCACCCCCATGCAAGCCTCTTTAGGAAACCTTATTCATATTTAAGATTCGCTTTTTCAGTAGGTCAGATACATACGTTCCTTTGCAATAAATATATAATCCCCATTTCGACATGAGCGTCGTCCTGTTTGCATGCAAATCGTCCGAAGCGATGCCATTTTTAACGTGGCTTAATTTTCCGGTGTTTCGTGCTGCCGTGAAACATTTTTAGGCTTGAAAATTTATTAAAATTTAGAGGGAATCTGGGAGCTGGCACATGCACCGGAATTTATGATTATTTCACTGCGTCGTTTTGTATAGGTACGCCATCTACATTTAATTTTATTGCGTGTGTGTACATTGGCTAACAGCAATTAGGTCTGGGTTTTGAAGATATAATTTTTCAACTCTGTGGATATATCGTGTGTAGTTTGAAAGAAGACGTAATGACAAGAATTGAGAAAGGGATGTTCGCATGGTTTACATACATACATACATAAATCACGCCTATATCTTCAAAGGGGTAGGCAGAGGTGAACTAGCACCCACGTTAGGTACCATGTAATAGGTGGCGAGCCTATTGCCATTTATCGGACACAAAAGTCGCAATAGGTACATAGCTAGACGGTATAAGATGAATGCTGCTGCCCATTCCTCATCACTGATTTATCCTTAGTCGCCTTGTACGACACCCACGGGAGAGGTTTGGGGTGGTGACAATTGTATTCTACTCTGCCGTCACCACACGGCATAATTTATCGCATGGTTTAGTCACGTTGAAAGGCGAATGACAAAAAGATTTATATGGCGGAGTTGAATGGAGAAATGGGAATGGAGGGATCTTTCATAATCAAATTTTAAGTATTAAAAGCGGACAGGTGAAGAGTATCCGAAATCGAAGCGTATGTAAAGATTGTAGCCAAGCAAGTGGAAAAAAGTGATCGTTTTTTCAAAATCATAAAAATGTTAGTTCGTTATCTAATGATTCGCGCGTACGTGATATTTGACATTATTATGGTCATAAATGTTCCTCAGAACTCGTTAACCGAAATAATATTTTATAGGACTTCTAAAAAAGATTTGACCAAAGAATTTTCTTTGATAAATATTTTGCGAGTGATCAAAGAAAAGCTTCAATTTTATTTTTAATGATCTCTCCAGTGATAACCACTTTATGCTTTGAAAATTCGCTGCCGTTTTCCTTGGGTGTGTTCAAAATTTTTATTTCTGTTGTTAAACTTTTCTTTGGAGTTTTGTTAAAATATTTCAAAAGGTTTTTTAGATCACAAGAACATTAAAGGATACTTTATTTAAGTGTTGATGAGGCAACTTGATTACTCAGACGCCTAAATTTCTTTCATTGCATCTGAAGGTGTTTGTCATATTGTGACGGTGACCGAAATCCTTGGCAAGTTACACTAATGGCCATCACTTACACACCATGCTTGTTAGCACAAACGTCACTTGCAACGCCGTTTCAACGTGTGCCGTGACGTGCCGTCGATCCACCACACCCCAGCAATCGTAACCTGTCCCACGTTTCTTCCTAAGGGTTACTTTGTCAACACGAAATGGCAGCCAATAACATCTGGATGAATTGGGTCGCCTCACTTTAGTGGCTCAGCCGAGCTCGAGGCGTACTCCCGCTAATTTGCGGCGTCCGGGAAAGGTTGGGACGAAAGGCTTAAATTAATGAATCACAATTAGCGCGGCCTAACAAACCATAAATGTTACATTGATTTTTAGGAGCGTTCCGTCCCTCGTTTCATAAAACGAAGGACCGAGCACTTCATACGTTATAATGGCTCATAAAGTCTCTATTGTAACTCTAGATTATGAATTCTATTGGGTTTAGTCTATTACTGCCTCTATAAACTTTAATTTTGGTTGATAATTTAGTTGTAATTAATTAGGTCAACTTTGCTTGTAACATTTATACAGTTTAATATTAAGAATGGCTTATTCGTTCTATATTTTGCCACAAATAGAAAAGCCTGTGCCTCGGCAGTGGAGTAGTGATGTTAAGAGTTATTTTTTAAGGCCCTGTGTGGTATTAAATATTAATTAATGGCTATGCCGTGATGAGCGACAAGTTTTCTACATTAGAAATTTTACATATGGTAAAATGGGCGTGACGTTACATTATAATGACGAACCTTTTACATGTTATCATACCCACAAAATAGTAAATTCCCCCTCGTTTTAACTTTTAAAGGTATTCAGCAAACATAAAGGATCGGCCCAATGCAAATTGGCCACGCACTATAAGGATCGCCCCACGATTTGCCGGCACAAAAACGGGGACACAATAGAAAAATGGCTCAGGAGTAACACGATCTCTACTATGATGGTTCCATACATTTATTTGTTTCTTCTTTGGGAAGAAGCTTTGTTTATTACAAGAGTCGCATTTGAATTTTTTAATTAAGTAGTCGAATGTTTTTTTGTATCAAAGTATTTTAATTGGAATCTGTATTTTTAACATGCATTTATACTGGTAGTTTGCTAAATACTAAATAGAGTTTTTCAGATCGCCGATCGGCATGGTATAACAAATGTGTTTGACTAGTGAACTTGAAAATTAATTTCAAAGAAAAAATGATGTTTCTTATACTTTTTTAAATGATAAGATCACCGAGGGGATAGACATAACTGTATAGCTTATTTCGGTGATATGTTGTAATAACTATAGAGTAGGTATATTATCCACATTACAAATAATGCTATATTTCTTATAAAAATAATGTGATCATCTGTAAAGCCGTTAAAGTAAAAACAAGAGTTTTAAAAGAGAACAGTTTTAAATTAGGTAATAGTATATTTCGGCTCACTCACTCATCGCTACCGTAATTACCGTTAAGGTGAGTTGCCATTAAAATGTCTAGAACATTGAGTAAAACTCTTGGTAGTTCCAAACAAGAGCGGTATTCTTTGTTCAATCACGGAACCCTAAAAGTAGAAGGACAAAATAATTAGTTTAAGGCGGGCCGACGGTATAAAGAAGGGATCACTTTTTGCGACAAGACTAGAATCTTAAGTGTCCGTAATAGACGTTTCTATGCCGCATAAAATCAATAACACGTTAAAGTGTCACATTACAAAGACACTATTCTATTTCATTAGAAATTGGGGTCAAAATAGTTTGAAAAAACTTTGTTATATTTTCACTTTGAAACTCTACGAGTTCTACGACTCATTTAGGGCAGTCTGGGCTCCAGAAGATTTGTAATTATGAATGTATTATTCTGTGGGACCTATTACATGGGAACTTACTAAATTGGAAAAGTGGGTGCTTAATTCTTCTTTGCCTACCCCTTCGGGGATATAGGCGTGATTTATGTATGTAATGTTTATGTTATTAGTTAATTTATTTTATTAGTATTCTTTTCAATTCGTAGGCACATATTATCATTCTTTAATTCTTCATTATGGGTCATCATCATTCTGAATCATTATTGGCTGTCCTTTTTTACTCCAGTAGGAGTGAGAGATAGGAAATATTTTAATTTTATCTTGAGGGTGCAGCTCACTCTCCAAAACAAAGTTTGTGTTGAAATTTAACTTCAGATTTTATGCGACTTCCTGTCCAATGGAAAAGTTGGGATCATTTATGAATATTCATTTCCTATTATTTATGGTTTTTGAATAAATTTTCTTTTAATAGTATTGTGTTATGTATTAACTTCTTTCGTTATATTGCTTATATTTGCAACTAATTTACGTCTTAAAATATTGTCTATACAGTATTTTTATAAATCACGAACAGAAAAAAAATTCGGAACCGCAAAAGACACAGTAAATCTATCATAGTGACTACACTATGACGTGTTTTTTTATAAAAAGAATTAGATTTTTTAAATAAGAAGCAATTAAAACGCGAATTGCATCAGTTTTTATGTGATGATCATTTCATTGTAGGTTCCGTTTGGAAAATTATTCTTGTATCTATTACGGTTTCGAGTTTTAACATACTGTCCAAGTATAAAAAAATAGTTTAGCTTTAACTGTAGCTTGTGTCAGTATAGCTTTATATATATGTATGTATGTTGATTATTCCTCAGAACTATCGGGCTTTCCAGTATCAAAAACTAGTGCCTATTTCTTGTACTTGAGGTGCCTCATAAAAGGTTCGAATTTCGCATTGTTTTTGTGTTCGCTCCCTAACTGACCCCGGGGTGGTTAACTAGTAATAGTATACAGGATTGTAAGTAGTATATGTTCTGTGATATTGTTATATTTCATTTTTGAGCTGTTTTAAAACAAAATACCTCTTAAAAAATGATTTAATGCAATGAGACTACTTGCGACTCTGTATTAGATTGTCTTATTTGGGTTAAAGGTTTTTTTAAACATTTTTAAACTAATACCGACTAAAAGTGTGGAGTGTGTGACCTTGATTTTTTTATTCAAAAACTTGATAATACCTTCTTTTTAACGAATAACCATAATGGTTGGTCGCCAAGCGCTGACCGGGATAGTGCTCCAATCGGGGCTAGGATAATTTTATCTACGTTGTAATAATTGGCATTTAATAGAACAATAGACTAGCTCCAGTTTCCCAGTCAACAACCCGTGGAGGGTAAATTTATTTGAAAAGAGCTACCTAAATTAGGTTTGTTGATTTAAACTTAATTACTAGGAACCCCTAACGAAAAGTCATCGTAAACAAATGTGTGAAATATGACACATTAATTACGCAATCCTTAGGACTCTGATGTACAATCTTTTGATCAGAAGCATTACTGATGGTACAAACTAAGTAATAGCATCTGTAATGAATCATAGCACTGAGTCCATCGTTTGTAGTTAGCCCTTAACTTGGTTTGGTGGATGCGCAGAATACCACTTCGTGAGTGTAACAAGCGGCTAATGTTTGTTCTCATTGCATTCCTATTCCAGTTTGCGTTTTAATTCGTTTGTCCAGAAGTTCTGTTCCGTCCCACTGTGCGGTTAGTTGGCCCCGCGCGCATAGTGGGCGAATCGGTGTTTTGTCGGACTAACTTCCGCGAACTGCTAACAAGTTGTTGCTCGTCTGGTTAATTGTCTGAAGCAAGAAAATGATTGATAACTTGATATTTTGCTTTACGGTGTTTGCGAACGTATGGCGTACTTTTTATAGAATACTTGTGTAGTTATATAGGACGGGATGGGGGGTTTGAAAGCATGTGCGCAGTATGGTTTGGTTCCTGGGGACAAATTGATACAATTTTTACAACTCGTCAACAATGATGAGTTTCTCGTAGTACTACTTTAATGGGCTCTGAAAAGATTAATAGATTGTGTGGGGTATATGAAGGTTATGGTAGAGAGTGGAGAAAGAGAACATATGAAGATGATAATAATGTTATTTCTTACTTAATACATCAATTAAGTAAGTGTAACAATTTTTAATGCCACATTCATGTCACAGTAGACATCTTGGACAATTGAAGAATATCCACTGACGAAGAAATAAGGTTTATCTTCATTAGCTTACTTCGATAGCGTACTATTTCTAACCCTGCACGTAACCTCATTGGCAAAATTAAACGGTAAATCGTTTCCAGCTTTCCGAGCAGTTTTAGTTAATCAATAGATTCCTATTAGATTCCAGACTCGTGTGTTATTTATAGTGCTATTACTACATTCCGTCTATTTCCGATCTCTCACAATGCTCGCAGTGATCGAACAGATCCAATATGTGCACTTGAGCTCGTTTTGATTTAGTGTATTGATTTAGAACAATCAATTTAAATTGTGGATCCATCGAAAGAATACAATACTGCATGAATTATTTATTCATTCTAATAGATGATTTATACAAAATATAAAGGTTGCATGTTAATTTTAATTAGTTGTTTATACTCAATGAGGCTTGGTGTCTGACAGGCTAACTATAAACCCTAAGTTGGAATATTTTTCCTCTCTCCGAGCATCGGTCTGTCCTTTAATTACTTTTCTAATTTTCTATACATACAGTCATCACTTTCTTCGTTGGTGCACCTTCCCGATGTAGGTAAAAGTAAGTTTGAAGTACACTGAAACTACACCGACAATCATATCCGGGACTAACAAAAAAATATGCTGTCGTCATTGTTTGAAAATGAATGAAGAAATTAATTTATATAGCAAATCCAGAGTGGGCGTAAACTTAGTGTACTAAATAAAGGAAATAGAAGAAGCGAGAGTGCGCAATGGTTCAGATAGGAATTTCAATTTCCGCAAACGAGCAAACAAAAAGGCTGACGGAAATCAATCAGTTTTGAAAAAGCTTTTATACATGAGAGTGCTCTGTTAAAGCCGAAGGTTCCGTTCTGGGTTAACTCCTATTAACTTTTAACTTGAACTGTAGCTAATACAATATTTCAAAGTACAGTGAAAAATATAAATTAATTTCCGAACAACAGAGAGTGACGCCTGCAAAATGGAACCAATCACCCGGCATGCACATCTCGCTCAGCCACTGCGCATGCAAATATAATGAGCGGGTGTGCACAGTGGGCCGACACCGGCCTGGCTCGGCCAACCTAATGCGAGTGCGCCGCGCGATTTATTTTGTCCGGCGGCCGTGTTGCCGGCCCAGTGGGCGCGTCGCATGTCCGATGTGCTCGTGCGTTAATAACTTGGGCGTGGATTTGTAGTGTCAAATTAAACAACGCCGTGTTTACAAAAGGATTTAGTTTCACAATGCACGTGAATTTGTTCTGATGGATTGTTCTATCGATAATTGAAACTGGTTTTCACTTTTCCCATTGGGGCGGTTTATGATACGTTTATTGTTAATAGTCGCCATCGAACTTGCTGATAAATAAAATCTAGAAATAGTACTTACAACACCTAGCAATACATTGTGTTTTACGTTTTCGTTGGATAGTAGGTAATAGGGTTGGCTCCTATTACATGGACCTAACATAATTGTCGAAACGTGGGTTTTAATTCACCTGTGCCTTGCGCCATTTATCCCCGAACGGGTTTCGTGAATAAATGGCGTGTTTTATGTATTGATTATTGTCGCGTTGTATCTGACCGCGCGGCACAGGTTCCTTACCACCAACTCTAAACGCGACTAAATTCCCATTGTTAAAGTAGACAACGCTATAAGCCGAGTAGAGCGGCGTCCCGTTTCGTCACCCGCATTTGGATCGTAGCACTAATACTTCATGGTAGGGCCACAGAACTTCAATTGTATTTGAATGGCGCGATGCAGTAGATAGCCATGAATGAACGATGGCCGCCGGCTTTCGACAATTGTTTCCGAAGTTTGCTTGGCGCCATTGACGGCGTCGCCGCTCGGCGCTGGGGAGTGACTCCCTCTAATGGTGTCCTCACTCTTGCTCGACTCGCTTCACAACTATTTGTGCTCGTTTAGTTATATGTAACTTTTCAACGAGCATCTAGTAAAAATTTTAAAGCCTTCTTCTTCAAAAATTTCAGGTGAGGACATGTTTTGATATTGTAGCAAGTCTTAAACGGTTTGATGACTTACCTCAATTGAAGGTAAATTTTATTTTATGTCACATTATAAGTCTTATTTGATTGAAGGAAGGCTTTCCTCGCGTTTTAAGAATTTTTATAGTTGTCTGCGAAAACTTTTCATTAGCGTAGTTAGTATATTTAGATAAACAGTTAAAATATCTACACAACATAATCGATAGTTTCGTTATAAAAATTATAGATATTCAGATTAAAATAACAAGAATAGCTTGACATTATTCCAACTATTGAGAAGGTATGCGTTCTAGACCGCCCTTCCTCCTTTTAGGAGAAAGAGTAGGTATTCCTTTGTCGGCTAAAATCATATGATGTATTATTCAGATACCAGGGAAATTCTGTTCGTACAAAACAAGACGAACGAACCAAAAATGTATGAGCATATTCTCGTCAAACATTAGCTCAGTGTGATTTAATTATAACCGTGGTCCTGTAATGCTAAAATTATGTTCTGACTCAATCAATCGCGTGAATGCTGTCATGCTAACGACTGTGGCTTTGACGGGCAAAATGGATTTTAATTCCGTCGCTTGCCTACGCAGCTGTGTGTATTGCGTTTGCTAACACGATAATGATAACATTTTGAATGGGTTTTCAGAAATCGGTCTACCTTTTAACATTGTCAAAGCAATGGGTAGTTGGTGGGAAAGGTAGTCAGTAGTAGCAGTAGTATCCTTGTCCTGATCAATCGACAATGACGAATAGTGTAAATTTAATAGAGGAAACGACACTTTTGTCGTTTGTAAAAGTAAATGAGAGTATTTTGATTGTGGTGACGGCAGAGTAGAATACAATTGTCACCACCCATCGGTCGTGTCGCAGTGACCGCGCTGCGCGAGCACTGGGAGGCGGCGAACGCGCGCGTGCTGCAGCGCAAGGCGCAGCTGGACGCCATGCTGGGCGACTCGCAGCGCTACGAGGCGCGGCGGCGCGACGCGGACGCGTGGCTGGCGCGCATGGAGGCGCGCCTCGCCGGCATGGCGCCGCCCGCGCACACCGCCGACGTGCTCGAGATGCAGCTGCGCGACCAGAAGGTGAGCGCGTCAAACAGCTCCTTAGTCTAGCGCAGCCGTCGATACGAGCAAAACGAACCGTCAGTCCCCACCAAGTTTCCTCCAAACAGGAGTCTTTCCGAGACCTAAGAGCCCCCGTACAGCCGGAGTCAGATCTCCGCCAGCCCCAGAGTGGGGATCAAAACTTGAAGGTCCTCAAAGGGACAAAACTAGTCAACGATTTCCATCACCCATTTAATTCCTACATGGTTGAACCCACCCAATGACCAGTGTGCTTATGCCAGTATTGCTACTTACGATGTAGTTGCTCGGTTGGGATCAAAACGAAAGAAAATTAATAAGTTGGGTCCTGAGAAAATTTTGGTTAGTAAAAGTTCGTCTCGATGGGAATCGAACCCGCGTCCTCTGCTATCCGGGCAGATGCCATTCGACCAACTAGAATGTAAGTTGACTTGCCGAAATTTCTCTAACCTTTACACTCTACATTGTATGCCGACGGATACCCTCGCAATGTAGAATCCTGTCAGAGAAAATGCTAGTCACCGATTTACTCGATTCTGTGTAGGTTCGTAATTCGGTTAGTAGTTAGTTTCAGTGTCCACCGTGTTTCCACTGGATGACTGTCGCCTTTTTCTCTGAGAGATAATGTCGGAATTGGTGTGTCAGGATCAATTTTCCATCTCAGCGGAGAGACGAGAGGAAAAATCCTAAAACGCGGCTTCTCGGAACCAAGGCGGAGCCGTGTCGCGGCACATTAGTCAGCTCACTGGCAATCTTGTTAGAAGCTTTGCCGCTGCGAACACACGCGTTCACGTTTGTGTGTTCTCGTATCAGTCTGATTAGGTACGACTAAAATCCACATTGTTAGCGCTCTGAACATTCAGCGGAATTCATGGTGTAGAGATAATGCCAATTTAATAATTTACTATTCAGTATATTTATCTGTAAACCTGTTTCCCCCTTCTTCATAATAACAAATCAGTTTCTAAATACTGTTTTAACTAAAACATGATCTGTCTCTCTTTATCACAGCGTAAACACAGTTTGACAAAAAGAGACAGTGATTTAGCTAAACTGTGTTTTATGAATAATATATTTAGCAAAGAAAGATTTGTTATTATTTTTAAGTTGACTTGACATGCCGACTGTGCAAACCGACCGACATAGGAACAAAACAACTTTCAAAGTGCGGCGGTATCAAGTACACCGCCTCGAAGTCGAGCCTCGTCCCGGGAGAGGCCCGGCTCTCTCTCGGATACAGATGTGGGGAACTGACATGTTACGTACAAACGCCACACCCGGAATTGGAAAGTGACAAAATTAGACAACAAGTTTATTATTTTGAATTTTATGGCGTAGGCTTGAGAAATTAAAACCTTTTGCAAAAAATGGCATTTCGGTTGTAAAAGTTTTCGTTCCCTTTATAAAGCACTAATGGTCGTCTGCGGCTTCCCTCGCTTTCTCAATAAATGGACTATCCAACATAACAATAGTTTTTTTCAAATTGAGTCAATAGTTCCTGAGATTAGCGCGTTTAACCATACAAACAAACAAATTCTTCAGCTTTATAATTTAAGTATAGATATTAGTATTTGATAGTATCTCATCTCAGCATCTCTATCCCTGCGGAAGAATTGACAATGAAAAAATACTAGTTTTTTTTTGTCTTCCAAAAAGTCTGTTTTAAAATGTAATTGACTGCAGTACTAAGTTACTTAGTGCGCTAGAACTGTAAACTCCAACTTAACCCCGCATTTTCCCACCTCTGAAGCATTTTGACACTATAATTCCAAACAATAAAGTTTAATTTCGCGGGCTAGTTTCAATTAAGATATTACTCACTATGCCACTTCGTCCAAGTTAGAAGTTGTGCTGCTTCTCCCGGAGTCCCGTCTATCCCGGATAATTGGAAGCAGCCTGGAAGGAGTCTTGTTTACAACTCGTAGTGCATATGAGAAATAATGCATTTAGATTTATCTTATGCCCTGGGTATATTGACATGGAAATAATCTGATTGTAGATGAAAAAAGTTATGCAGCATTCACTAATTCATATAATCGTAGCATTGTTGATGGTTGTCCATTGTCAATGTAGCTGTATCTCCATTTCATCACAATGTAATTTCAAATTGTCTGTAGTTGCTGACCATCTTAAATATTCAATGTCTGAATTGTCGTAAGAGGAGTCCAACACTAATATGACGTATATATCATCGACTTATACCATTAATGAGTAATTAAGGCACCATAAAAATCTCTACATTGTTACATAAATTATCAGACAGTTATAGTCAGGTTGCCTTTCATAGTTTTGTCCTTTTATTCTAACTTACTTATCTAGCAGTAGTAGGTACGGAGTTAAGTCAGCATATAGCTCGTGAGGTGCATTTGGTGCGTCACGCGAGCATCGCGCGTATTCGTGCTCTACCCTCCATCAAAGTACGCGCCGTCACTTGTTCCGGCGTTAATGGAGGGATTCAAATTGCATTTGCATTAATTAGCCTTTACTTCTACTAGGAATAAGATTCCCGAATTTGCGCCCTATGGAATTATTGCAATAACGCACAAAACCCCACGTGACCTAATCTCTAAACAGGTACTGTTTATAATATTCCGTGAGATTCTTGGACTTGATATTGAAAAAGCCAAATCGTAAAAAAAAATCGCTTGTAACTGATTCGTCCTAATTGCGACATACCTCAAAAACTGCTCAAAAAATATTTTCATTCCGATCACAATCTTTTCCGTCAATTCAAATCAAGGAATATTAAATTACCACCCTTAAGCTCGAAGGGCGCAACGTTATCTGTAAAAAATAACAATACAAATGAAGTTTTAATGAGTGAATATCGTGTACCGAGCTCACTTGCGCCCTTATTGCGGAGCCAACTGCTTTATTTAATTGTTCTCTGATGGGAAGCGAGGTAAACCATCGTGGGGAATAATTAAATAGGTTCACGGTACTGCTTAATGGGTTCTAGTACTGTATACATGTATATTTTTACCAGCACACCTTTCAGGTGATATTCTATATTTTAGATACATACGCCGTATGGTGACGGCAGAGTAGAATACAATTGTCACCATCCCAAATCTCTCCCGTGGGTGTCCCTACAAGGCGAATAAGGATAAATCAGTGCTGAGGAATGGGCAGCAGCGTTCCTCTTATACTCGTACAACCTAGCAATATACTGCGACTTTTGTGCCCGATAAATAGCAATAGGCTCGCAACCTATTACATTGGACTTGACATAATTGGCGAAACGCGGGTGCTGGTTCACCTCTGCCTACCCCTTCGGGGATATAGGCGTGATTTATGTATGTTTGTTTTAGACCGTTGAGAAATCTTCTTCCTGCCTTGTTCTTAGCTTAGCTGGGGTCGGCGCAGTATGCTTCATCTTCCATTAATATTGGGCAGACGTCATTAAGCTACCATTCCCTTTTAATTAATATCATTAAAAAAAATCATCCATCATACCAGAAAGGTGACCATGTCTAGTGATTGAAATGACAACATTCCAATCTATACTGCTCATGGTTTTAGCTTAGGTTTCACCAACCGTCTTTCTGCATGCTGTAGTTGGTGGTTTCTCTTAATTAATCTCCCTTAGTCAACACCTCTGGGATGAGTCGGAGCTGGCACATTCTACGTTTTTCGTCGCTCCCAGGCTAGCATGTAAGTTGAGAACTAAATGATTGATTTGATTTCTCTATCCACAGTCGTTCCACGCCGAAGTCCACCAGTACAAGCATCAGGTGGAGCTCTTCGGGCAGCTGACCCAGCGGTTGATCGCCGTGTATCGCAACGACGACACCACGCGCATAAAGCGAGCCACGGAAGCCATCAATCACCGATACAATGAACTCAATAACAGGTTGGTGCACCATGTTTGCGATGTGTTGTATAGCGACATCTAGGGTGCAGTAGCTGAGCTATTTGCCTCTGGTTTATTCAGCGCCATCTAGGGTGCAGTGGCCGAACTATTTGCCTCTGGTTTATACAGCGCCATCTAGGATGTAACGGCCGAACTATTTCCCTCTGGCTTATACAGCGCCATCTAGGGAGCCGTTACCGTATTTGCTATCTAATTTCGAAGTGCTGCTTAAAAATACCTTGTTTGGCGTTTTATTTTGCTCATGGACATTTTTGTTTACAGTATCATCGCTCGCGGAAAAGCACTAAATTCAGCTGTGTCTTCGTTGCAAAACTTCGACCGTTCCTTGGAGAAGTTCGTGGCGTGGTTGAGTGAAGCGGAATCGTTGCTGGATGCTGCTGAGCGCGATCCGCATCTGTTAAAGGTAGGCCGTTTCTATATTCTATATCAGCGAAAAATAAATTAATGTATTCTGCAGTTAGGTTCAAGAATAATATTGTTAAACAGTACAATAACATGCTTGGTTATCCCTCCCAACTTGCTTGTCGTTGCCACTACCCTTACACAGATGGCGGTGTATATTTTCGCCCCACGTTGGGCGCCATTGTAACGGAGCGGTGTGTGTGGTCCTATCGGGGTTCAATAAATAAAGCACCGAAATTCTGTCACTATTGAATATATTTAAAATCCAAAAATAAGGCACTCTGAAAAGATACAATACAAATATAAAACTGAATAATTAGATAATTAAAAACTGATATAAAAACTTACAAGGTACTTACGAAAAGTGCCTTGGAAATGTTGTTATTTCAATAAAATTTATTATGATTGATAAGTAATAATTCTCTCGTATGTAATTCAGGTATTCACACAACCGTCTCCTCCGACGTTACGCGCGATACGCCGAATGGCAAAGTATTTGTATTTGAATTTTGACACGAAGTTATTTGAGATTTTATTTTCAAATACCTATGCTGGTAAATTTCGAGATGTAAAAGGAGGATTAGGTTGTACCTATACTAGGTCCGTTACAAACCTTACAACAGCGACATCTATGGCAATATCACGGAACTTAGTAGCGTGATGTTACTTTAAACAGGAACCTCTAACTAAAGCGACATCTGTGGCAATATTGGGGCACTCGGTTATTGGATTTCAACTTGAAGCAAGAACCTCAGTTCTATCTGCTTATAATAAAGCCTTTGCTGTTTGTAAATTTTAAACAGAGGTCTCGACATGGCAGTTTCATTTTGATCTCGCCGTTTGCATTTTATGATTGGGTTTTCTTAAAAAGTAAATAATATGACACAGAGATTTTGGTGGTTAGAAAAAGAATTTCGAAAAATTATGATCTTGAGGCGGGAATCGAACCCGCGTCCGCTGCTATCCGGGCAGGTGCCTGACCGCTCGGCGACCCAAGACACTAATTAACTTGCCGACATTCATTAACTTGCCGACATTCCTCTAACCTTTACACTTCACGTTGTAAGACGTTCTAACCACCAAAATCTTTGTACTAATTTTCTAACATTTATATAATGTAAAAAAAAAAATTGAATAATATGACACAGGGCTGGAAACTAAAAGCTTAATAAACGTATTATATTTGTTGCCACGCCTGAGGGCCTACTAGCCTTATCTATTCGAACGCATTGAAAACAAAAGTATGAAACTCACGTATTGTTTTCTCTGTAATCGAAGTCAGTTACATACATTTTGTATTCTATGCGTTCGATAGATTCAAATGTCACTTGGCTAAGGGGTGCAAGTTACCAAAATCCGTGTAGCCTGTTCGCTATTGCCAGCAATTGAATGGGTGACCGAAAATTTATTATCTCGAGCACCTCCGTCGTTTGGAAGGCACGTTAAGCCGTTGGGTCCAGGTGCATCGGCAGTCGTTAATACCCACCAATTCACACTGGGCCAGCGTGGTCGGCTATGGCCCATCCTTCCCATATTCTGCCATCCATAAACAAGGCCTGAGCCCCAGCAACTTAAAGGGCTGGTGATGATGATGATTGATGATGATTTAAAAAAAATTAAAACAATTACCTATTTTTCTCAGTCTACTACTACTACTACACTGGTTGATTTTCTTTTACTCCATCAAAATCGTCAATTCAGAATAGTAACTAATTTCTAACTTTATATTTTCTTTATATTTTTCGCATAAAGTCTCTACCTATCTGTAGTAAATACAATGGTTTTGATCAAGATTCGTTACGAACTAAATACCTACTATATGTTTAAATACTACACGCATATATTTCCTGATTAATACACCAGGCTAGCAGCGCGCTGCGCTCGGCTGCGCCCACCAAACTTTGTCCAGTTCACCCTATGTTTTGGGAGTGTAACCTAAAACCCCTTCCTCCCTTTCAAGGCGCCGCCCCTTTGCGGTAAACTTTGCAGAATAAATATGCATCACGGTGTGATGTGCTTGGTGTTGATACTGTTTAAGTTTCGCTCCACATTAAAGGAATATTTGTCGTACGTAGGCAGCGCGAAGTAGTTTTAGCGATTTTTTATGCTTAATAATTAGTAGCCCTTTTAATGTCCCCACTGCTGGGGCACGGGCCTTCCCTATGGATGAAAGAATAAAGGCAGATTAGACCATAGTGCGGGTTGGTGGCTATTAACGACTGCAGATGCATCTGGGACAAACGGCTTAACGTGCCTTCTGAAGCACGGAGGAACTCGAGGTAATAAATTGTTGGTTACCCATCCAATGGCCGACATTAGCGACATTCTTTAGTTGATGTAATCGCATGCCAAGCGCGCTATGCCACTGCGCTAGCGAGCTCCTCCATATGCCATCATTAGTAGCCTTTTATTGACCTCACTATTGAGTGTCAAATTTTCCCTATGGACAATTGAATTAAGGGAGAATGCTATACGCCGGCCCAGTGCCCTCTGTGCCTCGGAATATATTTTGGTCACCCATCCAATGACTTACCTTAGAAGCGACGTTACTTAGTTAACATTAACACATGCATGTTTTTAAATGTGCTATCTAGCTCTTTGGAGTAGATAAGCATAGTTTGAGAATAATTACCTATAGCTGTGTTTGCTTCTATATATTGAAAACCTCCTTTATTTTGAAAAATATTAAAAAATGAATACTGTAAATGTAAATAATAGTTATTTGTTGTACGTAAGTGCAAAGTTGTTTTTTAACCGCGTGCTCAATTTTGATGACCGAGCTAGCGAAGGATTCTAAAATTAGAATCCTGAGCGACAGCGAGGGAATCAAAAGAGCACAAGGTGATAAATATTTGCACTCGAGTGCAACACGTAACTTTTCATCCCCCCCAACGAGGAAATTGCAAAATACAAAAAAAAATACAATCACACAACAGTTTCTGTTTTCACCCAGAAACTTCCACAACACCCTCCCATTAACCCAAACATACTCTCAACACCCACCCAGAAACACCCACAACATTCACACCCGCAATACACACCCATCCACTCAGACACACCCATTCACCCAGAAACACCCACAAAACACCCATTCACCCAGAAAGACCCACAAAACACCCATCCACCTAGAAACACCCACAAAACACCCATTCACCCAGAAACACCCATTCACCCAGAAACACACACAAAACACCCATTCACCCAGAAACACCCACAAAACACCCATTCACCCAAAAACACCCACAAAACACCCATTCACCCAAAAACACCCACAAAACACCCATTCACCCAGAAACACCCATTCACCCAGAAACACCCACAAAATATCGAATCACCCAGACACACCCACAACATCCATTCAGACACCCACAACTTCCACCCAGTCACACCCACGATACTCACCCATCCAATCAGGCACACCCACAAAACACCCATTCACCCAGACACACCCACAAAACACCCATTCACCTAGACACACCCACAAAACACCCATTCACCCAGACTCACCTCCAACACCCACCCATCCACCCAGCCACACCCGCAAAATTTATCCAGACACACCTGTAAGTACCTGATAAAAATTACCGTCCCTAATGGAGTTCCGAGACGGTCAATCAGCTTGAGTCAAACACGTTGATTTTCTGTATGGTTTTGTTCCGTTGCTAGCGTAAACAAATTAAACAAACCTAAAAAGCTTTTAAATGCTTGACTCAAGCATCAAGCAAGCATTGTAGACGATCAAAATGTTTAAAGCAAGATTGACGCCAAGCTGATTGACCGTCACGGAACTCCAAGGTTTTAACAAATTTATGACTTGAAAAGAAAATGGCGCGCGCCAAGCAAATTACAAAAAAGTACGCCAAGAAGGTTCCGAGTCTGAGTTTTTAACAAATTAAAATAGGTTGCATGACAATTTCGGCACCATGGAGGTAGAAATAAAAACGCCTTTTCCGAGATGGTGGGATGAAAAATTTATTTTCATCCCACCATCTTGGAAAAAGCGTTTTTGCTCTTCGATATCTGAGTGCAAAAGCCGTTTTTATCCTCTAGAGGATAAAGTAAATTTGAATTTAGAACATCGTGTGCAATGAGTTTGTGAATTCAAAACATCATTAAACCTATTTATTTCTACCTCCATGGTGCCGAAATTATCATGCAACCTATTTTAATTTGATAGAAACTCAGACTTGGAACCTTCTTGGTGTACTTTTTGTGTAATTTGCTTTGCGCGCGCCATTTTCTTTTCACGTCACAAATTTGTTAAAACCTAGGAGTTCCGTGACGGTCAATCAGCTTGGCGTCAATCTTGCTTTAAACATTTTGATCGTCTAAAACGCTTGCTGGATGCTTGAGTCAAGCATTTAAAAGCTTTTTAGGTCTGTTTGATTTGTTTACGCTAGCAACGGAACAAAAACATACAGAAAATCAACGTGCTTGACTCAAGCTGATTGACCGTCTCGGAACTCCATTAGGGACGGTAATTTTTATTAGGGACTTACAGGTGTGTCTGGATGAATGTTGCAGGTGTGGCTGGGTGGATGGGTGGCTGTTAGAGGTGTGTCTGGGTGAATGGGTGTTTTGAGGGTGTGTCTAGGTGAATGGGTGTTTTGTTGGTGTGTCTGGGTGAATGAGTTTTTGTGGGTGTGTCTGAATGGATGGGTGAGTATTGTGGGTGTTTCTGGGTGATTGGTTTTTTTTTTGGGTGTGATTAGGTGTTTTGTGGGTGTTTCTGGGTGATTGAGTGTTTTTTGGGTGTGATTGGGTGTTTTGTAGGTGTTTCTGGGTGAATGGGTGTTTCTGGGTGAATGGGTGTTTTGTGGGTGTTTCTGGGTGAATGGGTGTTTTGTGGGTGTTTCTGGGTGAATGGGTGTTTTGTGGGTGTTTCTGGGTGAATGAGTGTTTTGTGTGTGTTTCTGGGTGAATGAGTGTTTTGTGTGTGTTTCTGGGTGTTTTTGGGTGTTTCTGGGTAAATGGGTGTTTTGTGGGTTTTCTGGGTGAATTGGTGTTTTGTGGGTTTTTCTGGGTGAATGGGTGTTTTGTGGGTGTTTCTGGGTGAATGGGTGTTTTTGGGTGTGTCAGAGTGAATGGGTGTGTATTGCGGGTGTGAATGTTGTGGGTGTTTCTGGGTGCGTGTTGAGATTGTGTTTGGGTTAGTGGGAGGGTGTTGTGGAAGTTTCTGGGTGAAAACAGAAACTGTTGTGATTGTATTTTTTTTTTGTATTTTGCAATTTCCTCGTTGGGGGGGATGAAAAGTTACGTGTTGCACTCGAGTGCAAAGATTTTTCACCTTGTGCTCTTTTGATTCCCTCGCTATCGCTCTAAAATTGAGCACGCGGTTAAAAAACAACTTTGCACTCACGTACAACAAATAACTATTATTGTGAGTTGTGATTCGCATTGTGCCCAGATGTCTATAACCATCTATAGCCGTATCTTGTCCCGTTTCAAGTCACGAAACTTGTGCCATAGATCAACTTATAACGCAATTTTCTCACAAGTCACTCACACCGAAAATATCCATTGAAATTTTTGCATCGAACTGAACGTAAAGCACAAATTTTAATAACTTGGCGTGACCAGTTAAAATTGTATCGCATAGAAAGTTGCATTAAACAAACTAGTAATTCCCGTAATAGCGGAGCTCGCACCGCCGCATGCCGCAACTCCCGCCAATTTAAAAGTTGCCCGACTCCTGAATATGCCACGCATTAACGGCTCCCGCTAAATACAACCGCGGCATTTATTCCATTATTACACTTCAATTTGCTGCCAGTTCATTCGGAGTTCTTGTGCTGAAAAGAAATAGTTAAAACCTCGCATTAAAATTAAATAAAAGATACAGGAATAATAGATAGGAGAGAAGAAATAAGACCTCATGTGCCTGCCCCATCTCTGTTCTGGGGTGTCGTAATATTCAGACAATACGATGAGTTTTATATTTTACTTAACAAAACCATTCTATTTTAATGGTCAAAATGAAAAAAACCCACGTAGACATGCTTCGAATAAATAAACAGAATTTGTAAAAACTCAGCCTGTATATATAGGTCAATGAAGACAAGTGATATTTCTGATACATTTATAAAACATATGTTGTTTTTCTTTTCTCAGGTAAGTCTGGACGCTTCCAAGTGGTGAGTTTGTGAATTTTTTCTTATTGTTTAATAAATCGCCACCATTCGGCACACCCGCCGCCGAATGAAGTAAACACCGACACGTGACGAAATGGACGTGACATTCACATGCCATTAGAGATATTCGAAAGCTTTCCACAGTTTCAGCTTAACCCGAGTCCCGCATACCCCTTGTGGCGGTAGTAGTACATGCCATCGCTGCGAGGGCATGCGTTATTGCATTTTAGCCCTGGTAAAAAAGGTTTGTGCTTAAAATAACTTTTGGAACATAGTTTTCTTTGAAATAAAATGAAATCAACAATAACAATTACAGTCGTTACTACTTTAACTAAACTACTTTATCAATTTTGAAAGCTAATAACTTACGTATCATAATAGTACTAGTTAAGTTATTGGGATAGGGAGGGGTCGCGTAACCTACTACTGGCACTGCCTTCTCCCTCTGCCACAACATGTCGTCTCTTCTCCCTTTTAAATCAGATCCAATCAAATATTTCTCGATAAAGGCCGATGACAGTCAAGATGAATAATTGCACGGCTCGTATAAAAACAGCGTGAATTGCAATCAGGCATAACTAACTACTGAATACTTGCCTCCCCACCCCCCACCACTCCAACCCTTCATACCCCCAATTCCCATCGGTGATAAATTGTCAGGTTTCCAGTCGAGTGGACTGGCAGAAAAGCTAGGCGTTGAGGCCCGCCATTTGTTCTTGTTGATTTTTTCCCTCAAACTTGAAGCGAAATCAATATGGCGTTTAATTGAAAACGCTTCGCGAACATTCCGGAATTTTCTCGATGAAATACTTTTTGTAAGTGACCTTTGGCGTATTATTTTCCATTAGCGGTATACGTGTCGACGTCGGTCTTTTGCGGTTGAAGCACTAGGTAATAATTTAAAATTAATTATTTCATATTTTTTTGCCCGTGAGGCAGTTTATTTAGTTAAGCGTATTGGAGTAGTGCCCTTAGACCCAATGAGCATTTTCCAATGCTATTAGTGTATTTTTTAGATCTCTACATACGTAACGGGAAAATACCTCCCTCTCTCGTCCATGGCCTCTCTCGTTCAAAATGCCCCGTGCACGTCCCATCCGTAACTCCGTGACGTCCTTCATGTACATTTTGTATGAAACGATATTTCTGCAGTGACGTCCCCGTCCCGTCCGGGGTATGTTCCCGTTACGTATGTAAAGACCTTCAATCAGTTCTCTCTCGAAGGTGGGCTTGATTTCCATTCGCCTAATTTACTTGTAACTTGTTTGTGTGAAACGTTACACGTTAATAGAGCAATGCCCGAGTCCCGAATAGCGGTGATGCTGCGCAGTGAGAGGCCGCATCAGAGTGCATCCCGGTAGCCATGGCGACCGCCGTGACAAAGGTCCCAGACAAAGGCGCATTACGCAACTAACGACTTTTTAATGTTGCGTTTTTAGCAGTAATTAGTGTATAGTTTGCTAAATGGGCGGCTTGCTTCTGCTGTGTATCACTTTTAAGACCGTTGTCTGTTTATGATACAGTACTTAATTTACCATGTATGCCTAATATATATAGCCGTGTGGTGACGGCAGAGTAGAATACAATTGTCACCTACCCAAATCTCTCCAAAAGTATAAATCAGGGATGAGGAATGGGCAGCAGACGTATTACAAAATATGTCATTTCTTAAACTTTATAGAAAAAGTTAGTTATACTTTGAAAAATTAAAAACAACAACAAAGAATTGCAGATCCGGAGAATGATATTACTGTTGTTTTTAGATTATTGTGGTCAAGTGTCCATTACAGATGATCTGTCGCCTGTACGTACATGCTGCTCTAATGAATCAAGATAATACCGTATTAGGGTGTAATTACAACTAATTAACTGTACCTACTCAAAACCGTATTAATATTAATCCAATCACAAACGACATGTCATCTAATCGACTGTATCGACGGTCAATTAATATCCTAATCATCAAAACAAGTCAAACTTGGGCACGACTAACTCGAAGTTCGGAACGATAAGTTATCTGGATTCAGGAATTCAATTGGTGTGGGTCGCTTAAGTGCGAGAACCAAAACGCTTTACTAGTACCCTTTGATTCCTTGTTGTATTCTCCAGCGGTAGGGCTGGGGTCGATTTGTTTTGTGCGTATCGATAACTTAATTAAGGTTATTGGATTAATATGTTTAACATATTTATTACCATCATCATCACCCTTTTAATGTTCCCATTGCTAGACTGCCTTCCCTATGGATGGAAGAATATAGGGATAACCTACCACGTTGTCCCAGTGCGGATTGATCGATATTTAACGACTGTAGGTGCAGTTAAGCCCAACCAACTAACGTGCTTTCCGAATGCACTGAGGAACTCGAGATAGTATATTTATGTTCACCCATCCAATAACTAGCCTTAGCGAACATTGCTATGTTAACGCAATCGCAGGCCGAGCGCGCCAACCACTGCGCTATCGAGCTCGTCGATATTTATTATACATTATATTATAGAAATAATGCATGTCTCTTGAAAGAAATACGGTTTTGAAATATTTTATTTCTTTATAAACACTTAAAAAAAATATGTTCCAAACGTCCCAGTTGCAATTGAGGATGCAATTTACATTATTTGGATTTAGTAAAAAAACAAGTGGTTCGGACATTTAACAGGTACTTCTCATGTATTGTAAAGAAACATGCGCATATTTATCGATAGTAATATCTATATATATTTCGATATTCCTGAATTCAATGAGCACCGCCCTATGGGGCACCATCGGGACTCCATACAATCAATCTAACTCAAGACCGGCCCAAGACATCTAATTACATTTTCTCACAAAGCCGTAGTAAATGCTCCATGGTATTGGGAATTCTGCACATTCCCTCCATATGTAGGGTTGTTCGAACGAAAATATTGTTCAATTGTGATCATTGATTTGCTAACATATTTTGGGATGGACGGGCTATTTCATGCCCACTCTGGGTGTGGCTTAATTAGTGCCTACAAATAGATGATAATGTAAGATTGCACACTTGGTCTTTTCTTTTGTGGAAGATAAATAAATTTAGCTGGAAAAACAAATTGAGGTACTTTTTCTCATCCACGCAATACAGGTTCAATTAGCATAATTGTATTAATCGCGTTCTATTGCAAATTTGCATTGACAGGGTTGTGACTTACTGTGTGTGTAATTTTCCATTGTAATAAAACAACTGCGCAATAAAGGACATCGATTTGAATATTAATTGCCATCTTTCAGCCCTGACTTAGTTCACAAGATATTCCGCCACCGTCCGAGTGGCTTCAAAGGGTCCTTATTTAATTATGACGTCTTTTATATATCTTGGTGTACAATCAGACTGCTATTTCTGATGTCGACTGCTTCTTTGCTAGAAATGTTGGAGCTTTCTTGTGACAGTGATGAATTATGGAAAATTTTATGAGGTTCACTGTGCTAATTTGCGAAGAACATATTTTATGTAATATTTAATCGTGCACATCCCTAACATGCAAAGGATACAATTAGGAACTTGAAACGCTAATGGAAGCTCTTTACGGTCCAAATTTATTTCAAGTGAAACGCCCATGCACGAAGTACCTATTTTCATTTTAAAACAAATATTGGTATTTGCTTACAGAAACAGAAAATTGGAAGTTCATTCTATTTATTTTGGGAAAATATTATAATACACTGAATTTTGTAGTACTATTTATTGCATTATGCCTATGGGTGTGTTGACAGCCGTGTGGTGACGGCAGAGTAGAATACAATTGTACATATATAAATCACGCCTATATCCCCGAAGGGGTAGGCAGAGGTGAAACTAGCACCCAAACCAGTGATGAGGAATGGGCAGCAGCGTTCCTCTTATACCATCTAGCTATATACCTACTGCGACTTTTGTGCCCGATTAATGGCAATAGGCTCGCCACCTATTACATGGGACCTAACGTAACTGGCGAAACGTGGGTGCTAGTTCACCTCTGCCTACCCCTTCGGGGATATAGGCGTGATTTATGTATGTATGTGTGTTGCTTAATTCTTTTGCGCTCTGCGTATTAACACAGTGTTTGTTTCTAATTAAACGTATTATACAGTAGCATTATCCGTTCGTCGATAACGCTGGGTTGTTTTCTTAGTAGTCACAGTCGTTGTTTTGGCGACGAGCGGTCGTGTGGAACGAATAGTGAGGGGACATCGATACTCTTCATGATGATTAATATACTCAGTATTCGAGGTATACTGTAAAAAAAAATGAATACTTTCAATATTTAATGAACTTATAAATTAAAATATACTGGCAGTTTTTTTTACAAAAAAAAAAAAATCACGTCTCGTATGCTCAGTAGATTTATGGTAATATTAGAAACTGATTCGATTTTTTTTCAATATCTTTCTTAACAACTTCATTGCATTGTTGTAATCATACTACTATTGATAATTAGCAGGCATACTGTCTAAACTAGACAAGCTCGTATATAAAACGATGTCAAAATAAATAAATGCACCACTCCAAATCTCTCCTGTGGGTGCCGTACAAGGCGACTAAGGATAAATCAGTGATGAGGAATGGGCAGCAGCGCTGCTCTTATACCACCTTGCAAAGTACTGCGACTTTTGTGCCCGGTAAATGGCAATAGGCTCGCCACCTATTACATTGGACCTAACATTTCACCTGTGCCGACTCCTTCGGGGATATAGGCGTGATTTATTTATGTATGTAAAATAAATAAATTTACAAGGTATCCTTATTGATTGCTGCCTTGACTAGGCAGTTTGTACCTAAATGAAGCTCTTTTGGGTGTACGGAAATAGTTTTATACACAAAACTGACCGTTTTAGGCAGAATGCCTACTTTAGGCCCCCGTTCCCCTATTCGTAACAGATAGGAAAGGGAACTTAGTTTCCTAGCCAACATTTTATGCAGCGAGTAGGTAATAAATTTCGAAAAGCTTACTGAAAATGTACATCGCTATGTAAATGTCGGCCATGTCCCCTCACTAGCTACGACCCGAGCCCACTGGTCTACAAGTCAAATTGATTTATACCTTCATATGAAAATTGCGTCTCGAGTATTCCTAATATTGTATTAGGCAGAAGGATCCTCCCTTTGATCCCGGCAGGGTTTTTGTTTATGGTAGGATTAAGGACCCTTTGACGGTGTGCTGCGGCGGTTATTTATTTACATAATATATTTATCTTCTAGAAGCTGTTTAGGTATAGATTGGATCCTTTGTGGTAACGAAGCGAAGCAATTTCAAGAGTATAAAGTAAAAGTAACGGGTTCACTGGGAAGTTGCAAGTGTGTTGAATTTATATCCGACTTTTCACCAGTATGTGTGTGGTCATCGGTTATCGTGAGCCATATTGGTCTACGTCAATTCGTAATGACACCCTTGCCCACTTTGTCAGAGCGTAGTGATGCTGTTTGTTTCGACCTCCACTGACAATACGAGATAACGCCACTAATACTTTACATAAGTGGAAAGTACAAATTTAACCAAAAGTACTGGTAAAATTTTTACTTTTTATATTTTGGGAAAAATGGCAACCCTTGTTCTCTCTGTGACCGGCTTTAGTACGAGCTGTTTGTTAAAACTATGAACTATTTCGCAAATTCTGATTGTTGTTCAGTTAAAAACAAGGACGGAGCACAAAGCACTCAAGGGAGCCATCCAGAAATAACCAGAACCCTTCTCTTCTGAAGTGGTCCAACTGCGTTATCTCAAGCACTCGACTTCCGAAAGCGATCTCCGTGTGCAGGTGCACTGTGTTCTCGTGCTATGGGCATGTTTATTAATCCGCCTTGTTGGGAGTATTTGTGAGCACAGATTCAATGTTATCGTTTGCCCGCAACTTCGGTTCTATGAAATTCCCAAAGTCCAAACGAAGTAACCATGCGTAACTTCAATGATAATAGAATGTGTGATTACCACCAATAATACTAAATATTAACAAGTGCAGTGACAATTTTTAAGATTACTGATGAAAAGATGTTCAAATTAACTAGTATGAACAGAAGAATCAGTAGAATCAGTTATAGGTATATTAGTATATATATTAGTGCCAAAGCTATCTAACGCACATTTACATTGAACTTCGTATCTGAAAATGAAAACCTCTATTACCGGCAAAACATTGTATAAAATCCCTGGAAAGTTGTCCCCATCGGTTATGCGACAAAGTTTTCTGAATGGACTGAAGAGAAAGAGGTCACATTTGAAGCGAACCTGCAACTGCAAGTCCAGAAGCCGTAAATCCGATACGGCGATGTAGTTTTTAGCGAGCAGCGCGAACACGCCAGCATGGAGCTGATTTACGATTGCTCGATATAGATCGCATTCGACCGGCGATGTTTTAGAGCCGGCGCTCGTTATTGTAATGAGTCGCATCTGGGGTCATGGACACCGGCACTGTT
>OZ008358.1:12109577-12442166 GCA_963931975.1 Cataclysta lemnata | reverse complement strand
TTGCGAAGTTGGGCATTGTGCGGCGCGGGGGGCGCGACGCGGTGCTGTTTATTTGGAAAACGTCCCATTGTGATGTTAAGAGGTTTTTTGATTTACGGCGCCGGCCCTGCGAACACGTGCCGCCGCACACCGGCGTGGCCGTGCTATCGATGAATCGTAAATAGAATCAGCTGTTGAACTGTGCCATGGGTCGCTGACCCCCGACCTCTGTGCGGCTGAAATTTGCCGAGCTGAGAGATATTCCATCAATATTTAACGGCGCATTTATTATTTGTCTTCGGGAAATATCTGACATTTTCAAGCTCACTTTAAGTTTAAGCGAGTCGCTTCCCTCCGTATAACGGAGAGCGCGTAAGTGTGGGATGAAATAATAGAATTTTTAATGTAACAATTTGCCTTAGCTACTTTTTTCCTCATTTACATGACTTTCAAACTAAAATAGCTACTTCATTATTGTTTACTTTTACGTTACTTTTAAAAATAACTGAAACTTATTGTTCGGAGAAAAGAAAAGCATTAGTTGTTTCCCTGCTCCACCTTAAAAATTAATAGCTTCAGTAGTAACTAGAATCAAACGTGAAAAAAATACAATTATTATTGTGACTACTAAGTTTTTACCTGTTAGTTAACTTTTCAAAAACATACCAACAGTTGTTATATTTGCAGTTGAACTAATGAAAAAACACAAATAACATACCTAAAACATTTGGCTAATGCTTAAACAACATAAATATCATTAATCTACAATGATAACGGCGCCAGCCTACAGAATACATTAGTATATCTGTCTTCCTGTGCTTGTCTTTCCATACCGAATCTTAACATTACTAAGAGTAAGTACATTTATTACCATGGGCGGTAAAACAAAGAATGTGCCGAGGGCGTTTAACATGCTATCCGGGGCTTTCTTTTTTACCGCCCGAGGTAAGTACATTATTTTTGTCACCCCCTATGATCAGGTGTGACATAAATACAAATGTCACACACACGTAACGACGTACCAACAATAGTGCGAGCTCCAAGTGTGCATAATAATATAATAAACATACTTGAATATTTTCATTTTAAGGGCTTTTATGAACTAGCTCACATACCGATACCTGCTTCCCAATTATGAGCTGCAAATCCGCTGAAGAGCGGAGGGGAGGCCTCGCTCTCATTGTCGACTGAATTTCACAGCGTTTCCCTCTTGACCCGTTTCCATAGCTTTTGTTTCGATATGAAAAATTACAGTTGCTGAAAGACATTGTTATTAAGTCGCGCCCGTGAATTGTACCCTCAACTCTTATTCGTGTCAAGAATCTCGATATATTCTAGATGTTGCTATTAAAATTTAAACTTCACTGTCCTAACTTCTTCTTCCTGCTCTTATCCCGCTCTAGGCTGGGTCGGCACAATATGTTTTCTTCTTCCATTACTCTCTATCTTTCACCAATTTCTAATCCACTCCTCTCGCTATCATATCCCCCTTTACATAGGGCTCACTGCCACTTCGACAGAGAATAGTGAAGCTGGGTGATGTAGATCGTGAGCTAAGCAAAGTTTGCAAAGATCGTTCGTTGGATGGGGGGCCAAAACTATATTACCTCGAGGTTCACTATGCCCCGGAAGACTAATAGAGCTGTGGTGGGTTCTGCCCCATTTTCTCTATATATTTCCATCTATAGATAATATGTTAGGGGGTAACTAACAAAGCGGAACTTAATAGCAAAAACTATATGTTGTTACTTATTAAGCAAAATAAATATCAGTTGATATCATTTCCATTAACCACAAAAATGAATAGATGACAATAAGGTATTCGCTATATACTATTGCTGTGTACGCCATTGATCGATTTCGGTGAAGAGCCTACAAAATAAGATTACCATGTGATTGAAAAGCTGCGAAAATTGTTGGGAAATAGGGTTATTAAACGAATAAAGACTTTTATGAGTGGCCCACCCGGCTGGACAATAGCGGGGCGCGTATAAAAAATCGGTAAAGATGACGGTTACGTTGGCGGAGAGTCCATTAAAGATCACGACGAGGAGACCACCGGCTTATTGGGACCCCTTGTCTGCAGGTTGCGTATCAGTAGTTTTCTCTATTTCTGTGTTTATATGTAACTGTATGTATATGTATGGTGATACTTCCCACTCTGAACCGTTTCGATATCTGTGCATTAGGCCAGCCTGAAAAACTAAAATTTAAATACAGAAAATAACACAATATATTAATTGGAAACAATATTACAACCGCCTTATCGCCCCTTAGACAAATTCACTGTCTTATACAGTGTATCACCGTAAAATCATATTTAACCGACAACAGTTTAAATATGTCCCAATGTATAAGGCCAATAAAAATAATTCTTTTGGACTTTGCTTGCCAGCAGCAAGTTCACTACTAAAGCATATTTTATAAAATTTATGTACCGTTAAGAAAATACGCTTAATAAATGGAATCCCTTAAGGCTTTCGAGAGCAAACTCTCGAGGCAGCTACGAGCTGCGGAGCGTAACAGTGTAGCACGGAGCCGCTACGACCTTGGTACGATGAGGCTACGACGTAGTAGAAGACATTTATATTCGTCATTAAAAGAATTGCTCTTACGCTTAAATTTGATTAGTTTGACAATTTCAAACGGGTTTTATGTGCTGTGTGTATTTTAGTATTATTATCAATTCATCTTGTAAATAAGCATACGAAGTGCACTGCTACTTATTGGTTTCTAAATTCGATTATTCTGTTACGCATGCCAGTTTACCTGGAACATAACTTTTTTATACGGAATAGTTTTTCTTCAAAGGTGTTTAATACGGTACATAGTTACAATTTGTTCGATATTTTAGTATAAGAAAAAGACACTAAAAATATCAGTTTATATCTTTATCTTATTCCTGGAGAGATAACCCAGAGCCAAAATGATTGTAGTCTAAGGGGGCGTGGTTGAGTAGTGATTTATATTATGTATAATTGTGGTGACGGCAGAGTAGAATACAATTGTCACCACCCCAAACCTCTCCCGTGGGTGTCGTACAAGGCGACTTAGGATAAATCAGTGATGAGGAATGGGCAGCAGCGTTCCTCTTGAACCACCTAGCAATAGCAATGTACTGCGACTTTTGTGCCCGATATATGGCAATAGGCTCGCCACATATTACATGGGACCTAACTATTTGGCGAAACGTGGGTGCTATTTAACCTTTGCCTACCCCTTCGGGGATATATGATTTATGTATGTATTACCTGTATGTAATTGTAATAACCCTGTTAAAGTGCCATTAACGACAAGTAGTCGAGTGAACCCCGCGGTCGTAGCGTGAGCGTGACGCCCGTGACGTGAGCGATGCGTTCCCTAAATCATGTTCCGTGATTTATGGTTTCAGACGTATCGTTTGTTCCAACTGTGCCACCTTTAATGTGTGACAAACAATTGGAATCTATACTAATATTATAAAGCTGAAAAGTTTGTTTGTTTGGTTGGTTGGTTAAACGGGTTATCTCAGAAACTACTACTGGTTCAAATTGAAAAAATATTTTTGTGTTGGATAGTCCATTTATTGAGGAAGGCTATAGGCCATATTATTATAACAACCGACATTTACGCGAGCGAAGTCGTGGGGCGACCACTTTGATGAATAAAGAACGGCAACACGACACACCAAACTCTATTTATTTATTTAGGAAACAAACAATTAAATCAAACTATCACTAAACTATAGAATAAATATAAAAACACGCATCGGTATAAATACTTATAAATTAATAGTTATTTGTTGTACGTGAGTGCAAAGTTGTTTTTTAACCGCGTGCTCAATTTTGATGACCGAGCTAGCGAAGGATTCTAAAATTGAATCACGAGCGTAGCGAGTGATTCAAAAATTAGAATCCTGAGCGATAGCGAGGGAATCAAAAGAGCACAAGGTGAAAAATCTTTGCACTCGAGTGCAACACGTAACTTTTCATCCCCCCCAACGAGGAAATTGCAAAATACAAAAAAAAAATACAATCACAACAGTTTCTGTTTTCACCCAGAAACTTCCACAACACCCTCCCATTAACCCAAACACACTCTCAACACCCACCCAGAAAAACCCACAAAACACCCATTCACCCAGAAACACCCACAAAACACCCATTTACCCAGAAACACCCATTCATCCAGAAACACACACAAAACACTCATTCACCCAGAAACACCCACAAAACACCCATTTACCCAGAAACACCCATTCATCCAGAAACACACACAAAACACTCATTCACCCAGAAACACCCATTCACCCAGAAACACCCACAAAACACCCATTCACCCAGAAAAACCCACCTAACACCCATTCACCCTGAAACACCCATTTACCCAGAAACACCCAAAAACACCCATTCATCCAGAAACACACACAAAACACTCATTCACCCAGAAACACCCACAAAACACCCATTCACCCAGAAACACCCACAAAACACCCAGAAACACCCACAAAACACCCATTCACCCAGAAACACCCACAAAACACCGATTAACCCAGAAACACCCACAAAACACCCAAAGACACCCAAAAAACACTCAATCACCCAGAAACACCCACAAAACACCTAATCACACCCAAAAAAAACCAATCACCCAGAAACACCCAAAATACTCACCCATCCATTCAGACACACCCACAACCACCCATCCACCCAGCCACACCCGCAACATTCATCCAGACACACCTGTAAGTCCCTAATAAAAATTATCGTCCCTAATGGAGTTCCGAGACGGTCAATCAGCTTGAGTCAAGCACGTTGATTTTCTGTATGTTTTTGTTCCGTTGCTAGCGTAAACAAATCAAACAGACCTAAAAAGCTTTTAAATGCTTGACTCAAGCATCCAGCAAGCGTTGTAGACAAAATGTTTAAATGTTTAAAGCAAGATTGACGCCAAGCTGATTGACCGTCACGGAACTCCTAGGTTTTAACAAATTTGTGACGTGAAAAGAAAATGGCGCGCTCAAAGCAAATTACAAAAAAAGTACACCAAGAAGGTTCCGAGTCTGAGTTTTTAACAAATTAAAATAGGTTGCATGACAATTTCGGCACCATGGAGGTAGAAATAAATATGTATAATGATGTTTTGAATTCACAAACTTATTGCACACGATGTTCTAAATTCAAATTTACTTTAACCTCTAGAGGATAAAAACGGCTTTTGCACTCAGATATCGAAGAGCAAAAACGCCTTTTGCGAGATGGTGGGATGAAAAATATATGAATTAGTAGCATGTTATGGTGTATTATTTTGATCTTAAAACGTTAATATTTTATTTAGTTTTGTATAGTATAGCCGAAATTCTTAATGGCAATATTAAGAGATTACACGAAATTTTTGGACAGCCAAGTAGAAGTTATTTTATCAATGGCATCCCAATTATTTCAGTCATTTTTACTTGGGCGTGGAAGTTTAGTAGTAGTAAAGAAAATATCAGCTGTTTTTCTTATTGCCAGCGAAAATTCGGTCAGAAGAATCTCTCTGAAATGTTTTTTCGTGGATTCTCACAAACATGAGACACGCGGACGAATAACATCGTTATAACACAATATAGCCGAAAGCTCTCAGCGCCGAGACGCAGCACCTTCTAATTTCAAGACTTTAAAGTGAACGAAATAGGAAAAGGAGCTGAAATGTTTGCTTTTAGCCGGCAGCCTGTTTAGTGGTCACGATGCGATGATTTTTTTTGCCTAAATTTATGTTTCGGTGGTCCACTAAGCTATTCGATTGGAGAAATGAGAACATTCAACATCAAATACTTTATTTCCAACTGACGGCGGGTTTCAATATTCTATCTACAGTTGAAGATAGACGGATCGGCAGTATCGGTTTGTCTTGTTCAGTTTGGTTGCTTAGTCACTTCTGTTATTTATCGTAATATAACAAAATGCCAGGCAACTAAAGTTTAGTAAGCTAACTTTTAACTTAAGATAGAATATTGAAACCCGCCATAAGTGTAACATCATATCATGAGATTACGGCAATTGGTCTGATCACGGGTAATAGATATTGATGTGAACTGCTGAATATTTCACAACATATTTGTTAATACGCGACGTCACAATCACAGCAAGGAGGCGGGATAGTGAATGGTGTGCGAAGAGGATAGCTGCGGTGCGAGAGAGAGAGACAATGTTAAGCCCAAAAAACAAACGGTCAATCATCTTTCTCTTTGAACAACCACTAGGCCACCACCGCGACTATTACAATTATTTTTCTATTAACCTATATCTGGTCAAGTAATTAAATTCTTACAACTATACATCAACTTTTACTTCATATCAATCCCTACGAACACTGGAGGACGAATACGGACAACATTTATGGTGACCCCGACGTGATCATCGCTGCAAGATCGGCACCCCAAAGAAAAGGGCATAAAACCGTGAGTAAGAAGTGGTGCTTTAATCCGAAGGAAGTAGCCAATCCAAATTTTCATCGTATTCCTATTTTATTGCCTTTTTCCAACTTAAATTGCGTCTGCAAGCGTTGATACTAATTTGTCTAAGTAATATTAATACGTAGACATTTACCTATTTAAAACCTTAAAGTTATAGTTTGATCGTTACATTCAATTACTAATTTAATAATTACGAAAGCAAGCAGCGTTATCGTATAATATTTAAAATTCCCGGTGTCTATTGAAAGCGAGAGTGAATAATATCTTACTGAGGGTATTGGCAAAAAACCGGTTTGTTATTTGAATTCATACGTTGAGGCTGGGTATTCTTCATTGTGTTAGGTTTTTACATTTGTTTTTCATTGTTGTGACTTTGCGTTGTTTGCACCAACAATATGACCGAAACACAAGATCTTATTAGACAAAGAGGCACAATTAGATCGCGTTTAACTTTGTTTGAAAATTATTTAAAGCCGTTATTAGAATCTAAAGAAACGAATAAGGTTAGTCTTAATGAGCTTAAGTTGCGTTTGACCAAAATTCGTGAATTATCGTACAGTTTTGAAGAGGTACAATCGCAGATTGAGCGGTTGGAGGAAGATGTAGCTAAGCAAATTTTAGAACGGGAAAGTACGGAAAATAAATTTTTTCACTTAATAGCAGAGGCTGAGGCATTATTAGAGTTTTTTGAAAATAAAATTTGTCATGAATCATCCTCCAACTGTGCTACGAATTTTCCAGTGAATAATTTAAAGTTGCCTGCCATACAAATATCAAAATTTCGTGGTGAACATTGTGAGTGGCTGTCATTTAGGGATACATTTACATCACTAATTCATAGTAATGATAATATTCAGGACATTAGCAAATTCCATTATTTAAAATCTTACTTGGAGGGAGCTGCCAGTGAAGTGATTAGTTCTGTGACTGTTTCGACAAAAAATTATCCTTTGGCATGGAAATTACTATGTGATAGATATAACAATCGGCGTATTTTAGTAAATGAGCATCTGAAATTGTTGTTTTCTATTGAACCATTACACAGGGAATCTGACAAAGGTATACACAAATTAATTGACATGTTATCAAAAAATTTAAGTGCGTTGAATGCTTTAGACGAACCAACAACATCATGGGATACAATAATTATTTACCTTGCGTCAGGGAAATTAGATAGCATTACCGCCGGAAAATGGGAGGAATACAGAAGCAACATTGAGACCCCTACTTTAGACAATTTTTATAGTTTTTTAAGACAAAGGGCGAGTGTAATAGAAACTGTCAACTCTATAAGGAATAATAAAAATGAAAAACACACATTATTGCGTTCTAAATCTTTTATTGTCTCTTCTCCTAGTACACAGTACCAACACAATTGCATTCACTGCAATCAAAATCACAAACTGTTTGAATGTGATAAGTTTAAATCTTTGCCAGTGGAACAACGGATAGCTAAGGTGTCTTCTAGGCAATTATGTACCAATTGTCTTCGCGGTGGCCACCAATCTTATCAGTGTAGACTTAGTGGTTGTAGGATCTGCAAAAGAAAACATAACACATTATTACACAAGCAATTATCATTGCCTTCGCAACAACAAAACATTGAGCCAACTAATGTAACAGCGTTAGCTACGAATAACGTGTCTACAAATATTATTGATAATAGCTGCTCTAGTCCCTCTTCTATTACAATGTCTGCTGTAACCTCCAGTCATGCTCTTCTTTCTACGGCGCTGGTTAAGGTTACAAACAATGGCAAGTATCACATCTTAAGGGCATTACTGGATAGTGGCAGTCAGTCTTCTTTTATTAGTTTAAAAGCTCAACAAAAAATTGATTTACATAAAACACAAAATATACATAGGTGTGTGTCAGGTATAGGTAACAACACATTAAATATAACAGAACAATGTAATTTACAAATAAATTCATTGGTAAACAGTTTTAATATTTTTGTCAAGTGTTATGTATTATCACTTATTACTGATCGCCTACCCCATACAAAGGTGTGTTTCCACAAATTAGGAATTCCAAGTAACATTCAGCTTGCCGACCCTGAGTTCTTTGAACCATCAGAAATCGACTTATTATTGGGGGCTGATGTCTTTTGGGATTTGCTTGGTACAGCTAGAATTTCACTAGGGAAACAAATGCCAATTCTACAAGAAACGCATTTAGGCTGGATAGTGGCTGGCCCTATGGGGGGGAAGTTTTCAGATGTAAATAACACAAAATGTCATTTTAGTCAAGAAATTAGGCAACAACTTTCTAAATTCTGGGAATTAGAGGAGCTACCTGTATCATCAAAATTAAAATCTAGTAACATCTGTGAGGAGCTATTCAGCTTAACTACTAAACGTGATAGCAATGGTAGATTCTGTGTTCAGATACCCCTTAAGACTTCACCCACCGTTTTGGGTGATTCTTATGATACAGCCAAGAAAAGATTTTTACAAATAGAAAAAAGGTTCAGGCGTGACCCTGATTTTCATCGTAATTACTCAACATTTATACACGAGTATCGAGACTTAGGACATTTGACTGAAATACAGAGACCAACGTTCGGATATTATTTACCTCACCATGCAGTCATTCGTGACAGCAGTTCAACAACGAAACTGCGTGTCGTTTTTGACGCTTCCTCTAAAACGTCCACTGGGAAGTCTCTTAACGACATTCAGCATGTTGGACCTGTTGTTCAGGATGACCTGTTTTCGATTTTGTTGAGATACAGACAGCATAGATTTGTAGTAACCGGGGACGTAGAAAAGATGTACCGGCAAATCTTAGTCGAGCCTAGTCAACGTCACTTACAATTAATATTGTGGCGCGACAATGAAACTCAACCACTCAAAACACTTCAATTAAACACAGTAACATATGGCACTGCCTCAGCTCCATTCCTAAGTACAAGGTGTTTATTGCAACTCGCTAATGAGTGTTCAAACGAGACAGTTGCCAATCTTATCAAAGAAGATTTTTACGTTGACGATTTTCTATCGGGCTCTGAAACAGAACATGAATTAAAAGAAATAGTTAATTCAGTCACTAGTACACTCAGTTTGGCTTGTCTGCCATTGCGAAAGTTTCGTACAAATGCTCCAACAATTTTTACAAATTACTCTGATGTTCTGAATCCCAAAGAGTTATGTTCTCAAACTAGTACTTTAGGTCTTAAGTGGGATCCTTCTAGTGATACTTTTGAGTTTCCTATATCACTTGATGTCACTAGTCAAATAAGCAAAAGGTCAATTTTATCTCTTTCATCAAAATTATTTGACCCTTTAGGACTTTTAAGTTTATGCACTATTATACCTAAAATGTTGTTACAGAAGCTATGGCTAAGTGATTTAAAATGGGACGACCCTATTCCTCTAGAGTTAGAAAGAACTTGGCTAGAATTTGTTAACAATTTAAAACAACTTTCAGAAATACGGATTCCTCGACATGCCATTATAGTTAATGCTTCTAAAATAGAATTACATTCCTTTTGTGATGCGTCCGAAGTAGCATACGCTTCTTGCGTTTACATTCGATCAATGGATAGGGTAGGTAATGTTTTAGTGAAATTATTATGTGCCAAAACTAAAGTAGCACCTGTTAAAGCCACGACTATTCCGAGGTTAGAATTATGTGGGGCTCTGTTGTCAGCTAGGCTGTGTTCTAAGGTCTCAAAGGCACTTCGTTGTAACATTTCTACTGCATTTTATTGGACAGATTCGTCAGTGGTGCTTGGTTGGTTGTCGACACAATCTCGAAATTTGAAAACATTTGTGTCCAACCGTGTTAGTGAGATACAGGAACTAACTTCTGTAAAATTTTGGAGACACGTACCAACTCAACAGAATCCGGCTGATCTTGCATCACGAGGCTTAGACCCTAAACAAATTCAAAAGGTTGACCTTTGGTGGCACGGTCCTGATTTTCTAAAGAAAAATGAAAATGAATGGCCACAGAAAATTAAAATGAATATAACCTTACCAGAACACAAAACTTCAAAACTTATATCTAATATTAAAACATATACACATACATGTACTACAGATACAAACGTTACACTTATTGAATTTAATAATTTTTCTAATTTTAATATTTTAATACGAAGTATGGCTTACGTTTTACGCTTTTTACATAATATAAAAAAGACCACATCTAGACGAGTGGGTATCCTTAGTGTCGATGAACTTAAGTCAGCGACAAGTACATTAATTAGGTTACATCAAAGTGAATGTTTTTCAAATGAAATTAATATTCTACAAAATAATAAACACTTGCCTTCAAAATCCCGAATTTTATCACTTGCTCCATTTATCGATGATGAAGGTTTCTTGCGCGTAGGTGGTCGTATCCAGAAATCATCTGAAACATATACAAAAAAGCATCCATTGTTATTAGACAGCAGTCACAATTTCACAAAATTACTATTTAATAATGAACATAAGCAGCTGTTGCATGGTGGACCACAATTATTATTAATGAGTTTACGTGATCGGTATTGGCCTCTTAGGGGCAGAGTTTTGGCTCGCAGTACTGTGAACAAATGTATTTTATGTAGACTTATGAAGGCTAAAAGTATTAATCCAATCATGGGCAACTTACCTTCATCAAGAGTTACTCCTTCTTCTCCATTCGAAGTAAGCGGCCTTGATTTTGCGGGTCCGTTTTTTATCACTGACCGAAGAGGACGCGGATGTAGAATTACAAAGTGCTACTTGTGCCTATTTGTCTGTTTCGCTACTAAGGCGTTGCATTTAGAAGTAGCGAGCGATCTAACTACTGATATTTTTATCTTGTGTCTGCGTCGTTTCATCTCTCGCAGAGGTAAACCTAAGGAAATCTATTGCGACAACGGTACAAATTTTGTGGGTGCAAATAATGAAATCAGTAGGTTTTTAAAATCTAGCAATGAAGGTATATCCGGCTTCAGCGCTAATGATAATATTAAATTTCATTTTTCTCCCGCGTACTCTCCGCATTTCGGTGGACTTTGGGAAGCCGGTGTTAAATCCGCCAAATTTCATATAACTAGGATATTAGGAAATCAACGTCTAACATTTGAAGAACTATCAACCTTGTTCACGCAAGTTGAGGCAATCCTAAACTCCAGACCCTTAACTCCTCTATCACCCGATCCAAACGACCTGCAACCCCTCACCCCGGGGCACTTCCTGATCGGTAAGCCGCTCACTTCTTTACCAACTCCAGATTATCGAAATGAGAGCCCTAATAGACTTAACCGATACCAATTAATGGAGCAGATGAGAAATAATTTTTGGGAACGTTGGCGTTTTGAATATCTCCATGAAATGCAGCAACGGGTCAAATGGAAGATCCAGCAAAGACAACTCCAAGTAGGAGACATGGTTGTGTTGAAGGAAGCCAATATTCCGCCTATGAAGTGGCGAATGGGACGAATCGTCAAGCTTCACCCTGGAGAAGACGGGATTGCACGTGTTGCCGACATTTACACTACAAAAGGGACATACCGGCGTGCTATGAACCGATTATGTCCTCTTCTCCCTGACGATGAAGATGCTTCGGATTGTCTTCGAGCTCCCACAGTCGTCGAAGGGGGGGGAATATGTTAATACGCGACGTCACAATCACAGCAAGGAGGCGGGATAGTGAATGGTGTGCGAAGAGGATAGCTGCGGTGCGAGAGAGAGAGACAATGTTAAGCCCAAAAAACAAACGGTCAATCATCTTTCTCTTTGAACAACCACTAGGCCACCACCGCGACTATTACAATTATTTTTCTATTAAACTATATCTGGTCAAGTAATTAAATTCTTACAACTATACATCAACTTTTACTTCATATCAATCCCTACGAACACTGGAGGACGAATACGGACAACATATTTATTATTAACTTTCGTCTCGTATCGGGATAAGTAGGTCAACTTTTAAAAAAGTAGGTCTATTATAGAATTTGAACTTGATATAAATGGTAGAAACAATATTACAAAGAAAAAAAGAAACAAGTTAGAATTTTTTTTATTGATACAACTGTACGATATAGACACTCGCTCCGATTGCGGAGGGCACGGGTTTGATTCTCGTATTAGGAGAGTGCATTTTTCGAATTCATTTTGACGTCTTTTTTGTGTAAGTGTTCTATTTCTTTAATTTGCCTTTGTATATTTCGTATTAGGCGTGTATTTGGATTATCGTTACAGCGTAATCGTGGGGTGTAAACGCACCCGCATTGTGTGCCCCGTGCCTAATTGCAAGTGAGCGGGACAGCGCACTCGGCGCCGGTGTCCTGCCACGAACAATATTGACATGCAACAGCTCGCTTATTTCACGGTTAAATAGAAATACTGCAGTTACAATAAAAGTGTCTGATTTTGTAGAAAGAACACAGACTGCTGACCCACTACTCTTTTGTAGGATGAATTCAAACAATGCAGTAGTCAATTTCAATGGGGAATGAGGAATGGAATTCTTATACCACCTAGCCATGTACTGCGACTTTTGTGCCCGACAAATGGCAATAGGCTCGCCACCTATTACATGGTACTTATAATTGGCGAAACGTAGGTGCTAGTTCACCTCTTCCAACCCTTCGGGGATGTAGGCGTGATTTATGTATGTATGTATATATTTAAACATTGATAGACAATCGTTTTTATCTTATTCTATTGGCAATATTAATATAATTATGAAATTTATGCTTCCTTGTAATAACTAGATAAGTATATTAAATTAACCAACAAAACTAACTGCCGCACTCAGAGACGTCAATTCACGATAATGAGTACTTAATGTCAAAAAATAACAATTCAAAACTAGTCGCTATTTTGCTGGGTCTATGGTCTAGATTTTAATGCCATTTTTGACACTAAGAACTTATTAAAGTTATTTGACGTCTCTGAGTGCGGCAGTAAGAAAAGTATTTATTACACATTTAACGTGATCTCTCATATCATGGAAACGTTTAAAGATGTTAAAGAAGTTAAATTTGTTTTTCATCCCACCATCTCGGAAAAAGCGTTTTTGCTCTTCGATATCTGAGTGCAAAAGCCGTTTTTATCCTCTAGAGGTTAAAGTAAATTTGAATTTAGAACATCGTGTGCAATGAGTTTGTGAATTCAAAACATCATTATACATATTTATTTCTACCTCCATGGTGCCGAAATTGTCATGCAACCTATTTTAATTTGTTAAAAACTCAGACTCGGAACCTTCTTGGTGTACTTTTTTTGTAATTTGCTTTGCGCGCGCCATTTTCTTTTCACGTCATAAATTTGCTCAGAGTAAATTTGTTAAAACCTAGGAGTTCAGTGACGGTCAATCAGCTTGGCGTCAATCTTGCTTTAAACATTTTGATCGTCTACAACGCTTGCTGGATGCTTGAGTCAAGCATTTAAAAAGCTTTTTAGGTCTGTTTGATTTGTTTACGCTAGCAACGGAACAAAAACATACAGAAAATCAACGTGCTTGACTCAAGCTGATTGACCGTCTCGGAACTCCATTAGGGACGGTAATTTTTATTAGGGACTTACAGGTGTGTCTGGATGAATGTTGCGGGTGTGGCTGGTGGATGGGTGGCTGTTGGAGGTGTGTCTGGGTGAATGGGTGTTTTGAGGGTGTGTCTAGGTGAATGGGTGTTTTGTTGGCGTGTCTGGGTGAATGGGTTTTTGTTGGTGTGTCTGAATGGATGGGTGAGTATTGTGGGTGTTTCTGGGTGATTGGGTGTTTTTTTGGGTGTGATTAGGTGTTTTGTGGGTGTTTCTGGGTGATTGAGTGTTTTTTGGGTGTGATTGGGTGTTTTGTAGGTGTTTCTGGGTGAATGGGTGTTTTGTGGGTGTTTCTGAGTTAATCGGTGTTTTGTGGGTGTTTCTAGGTGAATGGGTGTTTCGTGGGTGTTTCTGGGTGAATGGGTGTTTTGTGGGTGTTTCTGGGTGAATGGGTGTTTTGTGGGTGTTTCTGGGTGAATGGGTGTTTTGTGGGTGTTTCTGGGTGAATGGGTGTTTTGTGTGTGTTTCTGGGTGAATGGGTGTTTTTTGGGTGTTTCTGGGTAAATGGGTGTTTTGTGGGTGTTTCTGGGTGAATGGGTATTTTGTGGGTTTTTCTGGGTGAATGGGTGTTTTGTGGGTGTTTCTGGGTGAATGGGTGTTTTTTGGGTGTGTCTGAGTGGATGGGTGTGAATGTTGTGGGTGTTTCTGGGTGGGTGTTGAGAGTGTGTTTGGGTTAATGGGAGGGTGTTGTGGAAGTTTCTGGGTGAAAACAGAAACTGTTGTGATTGTATTTTTTTTTTGTATTTTGCATTTTCCTCGTTGGGGGGGATGAAAAGTTACGTGTTGCACTCGAGTGCAAAGATTTTTCACCTTGTGCTCTTTTGATTCCCTCGCTATCGCTCAGGATTCTAATTTTTGAATCACTCGCTACGCTCGTGATTCAATTTTAGAATCCTTCGCTAGCTCGGTCAACAAAATTGAGCACGCGGTTAAAAAACAACTTTGCACTCACGTACAACAAATAACTATTAAATTTTACAATTCAAATACCTAAAAGATTAATGGAATAAATAGTAAGTAATATAAGTTAAACGCAGTAACACAATCGTAAACGTGAAGAAATGCTCTGCAACTTCATCTCACTACTTATAGTTCTCATCAACTTAATTTAAACGAGTCTCCACAAGGAAAGCAATTAATTAGCATTAATTAAGCCAGACCGGGCACCGAACCCGCACTAGCGATATGTCATCACAATTTATCGCCGCACTCGCCGCAGACAAATTGCTGGAATTCATAGTTTTAGCACAGTATACTCAGAACAGTAATACATTTTCATACAAACTGGCCGCTGACCATTAGCAAAGCACACATTGTGCTTTCGTACTCGGCGCCGTGTAGCACGCACTGTGACACACACATTGACATAAAATACGGGGGCATAAGGGTTCGGTGTGGTCGCGCGGTGATTGCACTTTCGCTCGCTGCTCGTTCGCGCCCGGCACATTCGCGCTCGCAGCCGCCGCTTTGGTTACAACGCTAGCGTCAACGCAAGAGTAGGCTAATAACTGGCCAACAGGCCGCAGGTAAACTACTGTTCTGGGTATACTGTGGTTCTAGCTGCCCCTGTGTCGCAAGTTGAGACGATTAAAATTTTACTTGAGTTTGTCTTTAAAACAGGCGCAGTAACTTAATATACGCCGAGCTCGGGGCTGAATTTACGGCTTTGTTGCTGTCTCAGTGAGAGGGACGAGGGATGGGGGGCGGTGTCGCCGAGTGACAGAAACGGCTTAATTGATCGGATTATAATCAAGTTCAACACTTAATTTCTATGAGTTGCCGTAAAAGTTTTGTCGCCCAAGTTTATGGGGCCTGCGCTGTTTCTAACTATTATGCTTTATTCACACCTAAACTTCTGAGTGGACGAAGTGAGGTTGCGTGACCTACGGGCTTTTTTCAATGTGATAATATTTCTTACACTTAGGGCATGTTTCACAATTGACTTGTAAGTTCTCGGTGGCTTACTTGGCAGATCATTTGTCAATTGTAATATGAAATATTATGTCAATAGAAACTGCTAAGTAAGCTATCCAGAATTTACCTGTCGATTGTGTAACATGCCCTTACTGCTAAAATCTAGCTGAAACATGTTCCAACCTACCAAACCTGTTATTTGTATGAAAGGAACTAGAAAATATAGATATAGGTATTCCAATAGCAATAAGCAGTTCTATTGCGGTGACGCAGCAGATATTATTTCACGCTTCTGCTAATACGATATTGTATTGAAAGCTAACAGTCTGCGCTGAAATGGGATTTATTAAAGGTTAGCAGCCAGATGCAACTGGCGGGCTGACGTTCCTGTTTCAATTGGAAAATACACTTTATATCTAAACGGTCATGCTCACAATTGGCTTGTACAGATAGATACTTTAATTCGGGAATCTCATTGGAGACTTTGTGATTGGGTTTCGTTTATATGTAAATACATTCTTTGTATATTAATGTAACGTAATATCAAGATACCTAGCAAATATATCCATGATTGGGCCGCCCTTACCTAGAAAAAGGGCTACAAATAGTTAAATTTTTTATTAATTTTAGCGTATTTATTGTGTCACTTAACGTAAATATGCTTATTTGCTCAGACCTTTTTTTTTAATTTTTAAGATATTATTTGTGGAGACTTTTTATAAGTTGTATGTTTCATATTGTATGCTACTAGTTGTAAGTCTTGACCTTATATAAATAAATACTACCATTGACATCGTGTAACCATAATGCTAGTGACATATTAAGATAAATATTCCCTGATAAACACCCCAAACTACAAGCGCATGACCAAAATCCGAGCGCGACACATCAGGAGGCCACCTGTGCGACCGCCTCGCGCTAACTGAGGCATGCCTCGCACGCACTGCCCACATCTGAAATTCAGATGGGCCGCATGCCGCAGCCAGGCAGAACGTGGCTGCGACGGCTAAATGACTAGTTTACACATAAGATTTTGTTGCTATTATATAATATCGTTCATGATGTTAAAAGAGTGAAACAAATATTTAGAACTTTGTTTGTTCTGTAAAATTTATGAGATTAATAATATGATGAAACAGGCTCGTTTCACAATCGACAGGTAAGTTCTGGGTAGCTTATTTGGCAATTCAATTGACATATGTGTCTGTCAAGTAAGATATCCAGAACTTAAGCATCGATTGTGAAACAGGCCCTAAGACTCACTGTTGCAGAATTTTTTAACAGAAAATATATCACTCAAACTAAACAGGATCCTCAAAACTTCTATTGCACGCATGGTGCTTAAAATAAAAAAAAATACGAATATAATAAATAAATATAACCTATCTACAATCAGTATCTATATAAATCATATCAATTCCTACCGTTTGATCTGATTTGTTATGTTTGTTAAGTTAACAAATACTAGTCTAGAAATAAGTGCGAAGGCGTCGTAGGCATCGTAGAGTCGAAACGAAATCGAAAAAAAAAAATGTTTTAAGTGAAATGCAACGCTCCATACGAAATCACCCGGTAACCTCAGACATAATTAACTAACTACTGGCAGTGAAAATAATATCACGAGGCCACAAATTAAGTTATGCATTTCGGGGAGCCGAAATGATTTAAGTGAGTTTACGTCCTGAATCTGGGTTGAAAGCGTAACCGTAGTAATTATAGAGCCCGAAATTGTTCAAACTTTAACTTCTTGGCACAGCCTCTTTGACGTTCACGATACGGACACTCTTTCGGTAATTGTATTTAAATTTTCCCAGAGGTTTTATTGGACTTGTTGCACTTTAGAACTGGTAGTGTTGGAACTATCGCGAACTCGAATTATTCTTCGCTGTTCTTTGACGAAACTTATATGAGCTGGCAAATATGGTTAAAAGAGGGGGGCTATTCTTAAATGCTACAATACAGTCCAAGGCTTTTGTAGAGCTTGTGTCGATTAGGTACTCGAAATATTTGTTTAGGACCGCTTTAGTCGATGCCGACTTAAAAGCAAATTGAAGATAAAACATTTTTTTATGTTAATGGCATTATTTTACTCTGCATAACCTTTCATCCACAGGGTAGAGGCCTGTGGCCCTATACTGAGAACGGTTAAGTTTAGACTATTTTCCTCTGATAGATTTTAAATAAAGCCAAATAAAACGAAAAGTCTTACTAAAGTAATATTGGACAAAATCCGCTAATTCTGTACGAACACAGACATCCCTCAAAGGTGGGCGACGTGTAAAGACAATACAAACACAGCTATTATCTCGACAGCGCCGATCAAACAATACGTTACATAATTGCAAATTGTACAAAGCTTTTGACGTCAAAGCGTCTGAACATTCCACGGCTTTATAAATATTTTCTAACATTCGTTGTCTGGGTGGGCCACGCAAAAATATTCCCTTTCGCTACATAAATAAGGGCGGACCGAGCGAAATGATTTGAATTCCACCCGAAAGAATCGGATGATCTCGGTGGCGCTTTTTCCGCCGTGATTTCTCTTACTGTCATGTCAGACGTTTCTTCTTGGGCCGGGGCTAGCAATTAATCAAGATATGAAAGCTCGCTAATAGTTCTGGGCCAGATGATTTATATCATGACCCGAATGCAGCCTCTTAGCTTAATTTAAATGGTATTGCATGTGGTCTCACGTAGAATATTAATCTAACAAGTATGTAGGTAACTTTTTCAGAACCTAAATGTATAGTTTTACAGATATGCAGATCAGTATTTTTATAACAGCAGAAGTCTAAGCGAATTTTCAGCTAAATTGAAGAAAAAATTCATCGAATAACATGTATAGGGCTGCGTAATGATCCGTTCAACAATTCTGTTAACTCATCTTTGACAACCGATCAAAATGGACCCCCCGCGCCCCCTGCTCTGGGTACAACTGCTATTATATCTGCTGGAAGCGATGCGAGGGGCGCAGGTCTAGCGACGCTGGCGGGCCGGTTACAAATTACATCTCCTGTAAACAAGTTTAGTGAGACGTCAGCTCAAGACGGATGTACTTTTAACTTGCGCTTTGGATTACATTAAGTATTCCGATGCCGCGGAACGTGTGGCCGCATTGCTCTTTTCATGGTGTTCCATTCGGTCCAAAAAATGAACTAGGCCTTGATAGTTGAGGTGAAATATTGCTTGGTAAGAATTAATTGAGGACCTCGCTAGCGCAGTGGCATACGCGCTCGACCTGCATAAACTAAGCAATGTTAGATTAGGCCGATCATTTGATCGAAGGCACGTTAGTCCGTTAGTCACGGCTACATCTGCAGTGGAAAATACCCACCATCCGGAAATGGGCCAGCATGGTGGATTATGGCCTATTCTCACTATATCTTCCATCCACAGGGAAGGCATTTGCCCCTGCTGAGGAGTCATTAAAAAGGCTGGTGATTATTTTGATGTTGAAGAATTACAGTCACAGAATGGAGCATTCCCATTAAAGACGTATTCAAAATTAAAGCTCAAACCTAATTTATTGGTTTCAACATGCATACATACATACATAATTCACGCCTATATCCCCGAAAGGGTAGGCAGAGGTGAACTAGCGCCAGTTATGTTAGGTCCCATGTAATAGGTGACGAGCCTATTGCCATTTGGCGGGCACAAAAGTCGCAGTACATTGCTAGGTGGTACAAGGGGGACGCTGTTGCCCATTCCTCATCCATAATTTATCCTTAGTCACCTTGTACGACACCCACGGGAGAGATTTGGATTGGTGACAATTGTATTCTACTCTGTTTTGAAAAGGCTTTTAATAAATGCCCTACCAAAATAGGCATCATCGCGTAAATATATTCTTGTTCATCTCTTTTGTACACAGGTCGAGTGCAGCTCTCGACGTGCGATCCCCTGTACCCTTCAGCATCCAACCCTCCTTCTCTCATTACGCTCGCTCTTTTGTGGAACTCATCAAATTTGTCATTAATCAACTCCGTTCGAGAGCTCCTAACCGAGTGTATCTCTGGAGGGTGAATCATCGCGAAATTATCGAGAGATAGAAGACACGGGATATTGTGCTCGGCTGAGATTGCGATGATTGTTATTTCAATAGCACAAGACTTTTTTATATTGGGATGTAGTATTTGTTGATACGGCCTTTGGCGTTTGATTTGGTGATAGACCCTTGCTCCTACTGCCTGATCTGTAGTAAGACCTTTTTACTGATTGTTACTTTTATGATGTTTTAAGTTTCTTGGTAGGGGGTAAGAATTAAAAGGAAAAAGTTCACCACACTGTCTTGTTTTTGTTAATTCAAATATACACACTTCAGAACATCCATCATGCATATTCGTTGCTGAAGTCGGCTCTCTGGATTTGATCTCGAAAACATTAAATATGGTTAGTCAAAGATGGGAAGTCCACATCTACATTTGTTAGTTACATAAAATATGAAAATGACATCTGGAAAATGAGTTCGTATCTACAAACGTAATTTAACGCGATGTTAGTTGCATTTTGGTAATTCCTCAAAATGTCACTCTAAACCGAATTTACACTTTTCACGAAGTTTTCAAGTACTCCGAGTAAACGTAAACTAAACCGAAATCATCAACATAATTTAACGCGACACTTGCACGACTCAAAACGAAAATTAAACTTTTAATAAACCAACAGAGAAGAGCAGGTGCAGTGGGAAATGCCGACACTTTTTTAAAATCACCCCCTCTTTGAGCAGTCCCGCGTTGCCGAAGCGGTTTTTTTACACTTGACCCAATTATAGCTGGGTGTAAATGAATTTTTGATAGAAATGAATTTCTCTCGATTTCAGTTTTAATAGAAATTCGACTCTCAGTCTGGTACCGCAATTTTTCACGGCACGAGTGCTGAGGAAGTCCATGGTTTAATAAGCGGCTTAATTCAACTATCTGATCGAATAGGCCGATCTTTGCATGGGTGACCAAAAGTATATTGACTCTAGCTCTGGTCTTTCGAAGTCTTACTTGTGTGCTTAGCCCATTCTTCTGTTGTTCAATCCATACTGCCTTTCAATTGAGAACATCAATAGTAGAACTATGATGTAGATATGGGTATGCGTGTAGGAGATAAAGTATAAAAATGCATCAATTATAAGTTATTACAAAGATTTCATTGAATACGGAATAATATTTTTTCAAATGAGTAGGTATCTCAATATCTAGTCCTCATGTGTGTTTCGAGTGTCATACAACAAACACTATAAAAAAGTCACGAGGAATGGGCAGCAGCGTTCCTCCTAGAACACAAAGCATTACTGCGAGTAACGTGTAAGGCTTGCGTCCAATTGCAATGGGACGTAATATTGGGAAAATGGGTGTTAATACCTCTGCCTACGGCTTCGGGAAACATGCATGATGGAAGTTTGATAGTAATCAGTTCCTCCAACTAATCTTGCATAACAACGTTCTATGATAGGTATTTCCTACGCCCCATGTAGACGTTGCGTCTCTTGATATTTTTAAAGCCAGTGTCACATCTTCCAAATCATTAGACGATTGAAGTGGTGCCCTTAGTGGAAGTACTCACTTGACATTTGCTACAGTCAAACACTAACTTGAGAGCTACAGTACAGCTACAGGTATTGCCACTCGTATTATTGGCTTCGTGGGGTTGCCGTTTTAAAAATAAACGTTCAAGAGCTGTCGTCTCAAATTACGAGTGGTGCATTAGGAAATGAGGGTCGAATTTGATTATTATTGAATGATTTTGTCAAACCTCTTCTTCTGTTATAAATTCAGGACGAGATATATTAGATATGTAGCTGGCTATGTTGGCAGAAGAATGTCAGGTATGAACGTGGAAGGCCGTAGAAGGAGAGGAGGACCAAAGAAAAGATGGTTGTTGGATTGTGTAAAGGAGGATATGATAGCCAGAGGAGTGGATGTGAAATCGGTGAAGGATAGAGAGCAGTAGAAGAAGAAAACATGTTGTGCCAATATCACCTAAAGCGGGATAAGAGCAGAAACAAGAAGATATAAGTATCTGGTAGAGTTGCTAAAGAATTCAAGAATTCATTTGGTTGATTAATTGCCTTTCCTACCTACTTTTGTCAGGAGTTAATTCAACGCGCACAAACCTAGAAACACAAAACGACCGCGTGACCTGAAAGATGAGACAAGCAGGTACACTGGCTGCTAACAACCGGGTGTCACTTGCGGTTGGCTACGCAGCAAACGTGGTGGAAAAATCTAAATTTTAATGAGCCCTAGGGAATGACTAGAGTTTTCATGCTATTACTATGAGTTCTCGATGTCAACTTAAAAGTTTAAAAAGAGACATTGTTACCCGATTGGTGTAATCTGCTGCCACTGATTTCCACATCAGTACAGCGGATTACTAAGTATTATAATATTAGATACATAAATGATAAATAAATTATATTTAATTAAATACAGAAGTATTGCTGAGCTATTATCTTTGTCATAATTTTATAAATATTTCCTTATTTGATCGTCAATGTAGAATAAATTTCAGCTGAAAAGTACAAATACGCCAAAGAATAAAAAACATTTGTAACGGATCCAATAATATTTAGTATTTCTACGACAATGTTTGTTTTCTTTTGAACACAGTTAATATTGCAGTTCTTGGATCTTATTTTATTTTGATCTATTTGTTTGGGATTTAGTTAAGCGAATGTTACTTAATACTTTACTTCCTAACAATTTTCTTCTGGATTTCTCCTTGTAGGCAAATGTCATCATAAGTACTTTTCTGATCATTTTTTTTTCCATAAAATGTTATTAAATACTTGTCAAGTGTAATTAAAACAGTGCCTAAAGAAAACAAGAATAGCCAATTGAAAAAGGTTATGCCTGCAATTGTACTGTGCTGAATTGAAATTGTAATAAATGAATGATTTGATGAGAAACATGTCAAAACATCACAATAGTAAGGGTCTCGTCTCGACGTCGGCAATGAAAGGGCCCAAACAAATTAAACGACCCAAATGAATAAGTGACGAGCGTTTGTTTGCCCTTAAATAAATCATCAGACTGATGGTAGGGGATGCTGGCGACGACAAATTATTTTCGTCTATGCGACCTACGCAATAGGAATTAAATGCGGAGGATAATTGTCCACTCACGTGATGAAAAAACAGGAGTAGACAAATCCTCTTAGATGTGCTCAGCAAATAGGCGATAATTTAATATCGTATCAGAAATAATATAATAAATTAATAATTGCCTTTATTGCCAACAATCTCTTTTATTCAGACTTTAACGGTCTTCTAGTATCATAGTAATAACTGAGTTTAAGCCCTCCATTGTTTACAGTTCGCGTTACAAGAAATAATTCTTATCACAGGGAGAATCTTTTGAACAGATATTCAATTGTCTCGCGTCGAGTGCATGGCAGGTGTGTATCTCCATGTAGTCTCAGCTATATTGCTATTCTGCTATCAGAAACAGATACGCCGTAATTCCTCGTCATAATATTAAATTATTAGCAGCTTCATAATCAGACGTGTTATAAGGAATCTTGTCAATTAAACTGAGGTATGGAACATATATATTCAGTTACCTATTATAACGTGATATTATGTTTATTATTACGAATAAAAGAAATTAGCGACCTTGCTTGGTGTTTAGTTTAAATATCTCGAATTCTTTAAGGTACTAAGAGCCTTGTAATTTCTCAGCTAAATTGGGTTGAGGATACAGGATTACAGTAGTGAAATTAACAGATTTAGTTTTAAATCATATTCTTTCGTACAGTCAGTGGCAAAAGGAGTTTATGAATTAATAAATCCTCTGCAACTATTTTTGCATTATTTCTAGCAATATGCAATTTTTCATTGTTTTTATTTGTTTCGGAAAGTTTTCATCGATTTTTTTTGCTGATCGCGTCCCACAAAGCGTCAAAGAGACAATGAAAAACCTATCTTAAAAAGGAGGTTCCCTTTTCAAGCACCCTTATTAAGTAAATATATTTCTGACCTTTGGTGTTGTGATTGCTCAATTATTAAGTCTTCAAGTACATAGCAAACCCGCATTATAATACCAATGGCATCGAAAGATATACTAAAGATATCTGGATCCAGATTCATATCCCGGTCGGCTCGGCGAGGCATGCTTATTTTTAATATCCGCTTCAGCTGTTCCGTTCTGTGCATTTCAGGAAGTACTGTACCTCCGTCTCTTTTGCTCCTCTCCGTCCTTTGTACACGCACCGCTTGTGCACGTAAATCGTTATTCGTTATTAATCTTTCGCTCTGTGGACTGATACATGCAAATATTTTTATTTGACGGAAACAAATATCTATTTTTTTGTTTTTCTATTCGTTCACCTTTTTCATCTATACCTACTAATATTATAAAGCTGAAGAGTTTGTTTGTTTGTGTGGTTTACTAATATCAGGAACTGCTGACACAAATTAAAAAAAATATTTTTCACTTCTCATGCTCTGAAAGTGCTTATTTGTGCAGGATATAGGCTGCACAAAATCGAATTTTGTGCTCTAGAGCATTAACGTATCTACTCATAAATGTGTCTAAATTAAAGCAAAGAAAATGAGCTATGCAGCCAAATACAATAAGAAATTCAGAGATAGAATTTGTTATTTTATTATTTACTTAAATTTATTTGCCTACTGTGTTTTTAAGGCATAAAAGATATTAAAATTTAAATTCAAGCAGGTACGGTAGGTTAGTAAATTAATTTAAGAAAATTATTATTTCCAAATTATTTAATACCTGGCTGTATAGGTCTGCAGCCCAAGCCAAGCAAGTATTAAAGGGAAGAACAATTTCCTTCAATATTCAAAACTGTACTAATTTTAGTTTGAATTTTAAGAAATGTTATGATAAACTACTGTTTTGTTTCCTCGCAATCGAAGTGAAAAGCAGAGTTTCTACCTCGTCCACAAAACCATTTTTATCCTCGACATTACTATCAGCCCTCGCCTTCGGCTCGGGCTGCTAAAAGTCTCGGACAAAAATGATACGTTTTGTGCACTTGATGGAAAATCTACTATTTGTGTCGGATAGACCATTCGGGGAAGGCTATAGGCTATATAATAAGCGACGTTAACGCGAGCGAAGCCGCGGGTGTCCACTAGTTTTTTTATATTTGGGACGCCCTCAGACGAACAGTTACAGCCTAGGACAAGGGTGCTCCAGAAATCTATCGTAGACTACTCGTACTAACGCCTCTTCTTCTCCCTGCCCTGTTCCCAGTCTATCTGGGGTCGGCGCAGTACTGACGCCTATGTTTTCAAAATCCATAACCCTTTCTGCACGTTTCTGATTCAACATTCCCTAACACCAAGGCATAATTTATTGCACAAACCGACAGATTACTAATGTCTTTATACGTCTTGTTAGTAATTTCAAAGCACATTTACTCCATTATATCACTGCCTTGCCATTGGAGTGTTCAAACATTTCTTGTTATTATCACTTTCTCCAACACACCAAGCAAACACGACAGCTAATCTTGTATCTTAAGCAGCTTATCACTTGAGAACAGAAGCTTACGGACTTAACTCGGAATTAGATTATGAGTTGTGAATGTTACCAAGTTAATAGGCAGAGATGTGGCCAGCTGTGCCGCTCTTACGTTTACATATTATATGACGTATGCTGCATACATCTCATTCCTATTAAAGATTTTTAAAACATAAATCGGAGAATGTATTTTTTTTATGTTAGTCTAAATCGATGCTGGGCTTTCAATATACTGTACAATGGAGAAGAAAATTCTTAGCATTCCGTGGATTCACCGTGTGGATGCCGGGTCCATAGTGTGGCAGGGAGCGAAGGCAGTGGCAGCAGTTTGGGACTTGTGACATATCAAACTTACCTTTACCACTCCGACTCTCTCTGCCATATTTGGTAAGATTCTGTGAGAGCCGCCTTTGAGACACGTTCCGGTGTAGAACTTACGAAAGTAGTAGACAAGACAAGTTCTTTATTATATTCCATAAAACATAGTCCAACGTAGTTAACATCTTCTAGATTTCTCGTCCAACCACTATTTGATACCATCAAAGTAAACGAGTTTTGAGCCAAATTAAAGACTGAATTAATAGTGATTAAATCAGTTAACTGTCAGCGTAGATATATTTGTTTACTCGTCAGCTGCATTTAAGCATACCAATTTATAAATAAGAGCAAATAGCTATTTGAATAATCAAATTACTTGAGTTATTATAGTAAAATAGTGACAAAGTCTAAACTTACTTGTTTGTGGGTATTGGTGACGCTGCAGATGCAAATTTATTGAAAGATAGAAATGTAGTTAGATGGATTTCAAAAAACATGTGAAACATTGGTATAGTGCATTAACTTGGGCCTATAAATTGCCCACGGAGAAATATACACACTTAACGTGTTAAATTGGTTCGTGGCCGAGATCCTCTCAAAACCGGCACCCCCACTCCTAATGGAAACCACCAGAGTGCTCCATCTTTCTTTAACACAATATTATTTTAATCATACAATGCCCCACACAACCTCCCCCTAAAACTCCCACAATAGCCAATATCGCCATGTTTATTTTTCTCCGCGAAATTCCTTGACGGCGTGAATCGATGGCTGTATTGACGCGGGTTCCGCACATTCGTCTTGTTGACACGTCAATACACTGCGGAACCCTAAATACACGAGAGCGGGGGCTTTCATTAATTTGCCCTTTAAACCGTTTTCATACATACAATACTGGAGTGTAGTTAGTAACATTACAGTGTAGTTATATTAAATTGTTTTGCGATGAACATATTGGAAAAAGGATTTGATATTACTGCACTCTAATTAAAATATTATAAACAATTTTGTTAATATATTTTAAAAATATCAATACAAGTAAATCACGATCAGTTGAATTTGTTTATTCCCGAAAATGTAGGCAAAGGGGTATTATATCGCCAAATATAATCCATTAGTAACCCAATCCAACAGTAATTGGATATAAAATTAAATTAACTTTAACGTTAAGAAAAATAAATGAGTCTTAAGTTTAAAGGAATGTTAAAAGGATGCTTAAAGTCAGCCTAATGTTATATAATATTGCGCAGTATCCAGAAAACTTTTAAATTTGTTTCTGTCATACATTATGTAGAGAGAAAGAGAGACGTAATTAAGTATCATCTCTTAATCAACGCTCTACAGTAGCGGGACATACTGAAAACCATAACGTGAATCAAGTAACGTTTTTATTTAAATTTGATAGCCCATAAACAGCACAACCAACTTCTTTAGAAATATATTTGAATTATAGTATAATGTTTGTGTTTCGATTACCTATTCACTCTGTATGTTCAAACCCAAATACACATAGTAGTAACTTTAAAATTGAACACTAGATACAGATTGCTAAATCTGTATTCACACAAGTTGGAACGCCCCAACTGGCTCGCCGGTCCCGCAGGCCGTGTGTCGCGGCCGTCTCTGTTACGAGCGACCGTTGTCGCGTGACAACTGTCGCGAAACGGTAAGCAGATTACTCTGTGGCGTCGTTCGCCCGCCACTGCAGCCCTGATTGGATTGTCCGACCACAGTTCGTTATGGCCGCGCTGCACTTCAGGTTATTATTAATGTTATCAAATTAAGTGGCTCACTCCGCGACTCTGATCTGTCCGGCGCGATTATAACTTGCTTTTGAGGATTTAAATACTCAGCTAATGGAAAAGCTTGTTGTTTTCTGAACAAACACAAGGGGTGTTTGCCTCGAATTAAAAAAAAAACTGTGTATCTGTGTATGTATGTGGATGAATGTTGATAGATGTAACGGTTCTCTTCAATGATGTCTGGCTGACTGTCTCCAAATGACTGTGTGAACAGAATCATCTCATCGTGTAGTAGTCGTATTGAAAACCAATATCAAGGTTACCACAGAAGACTATCGCTGACTGACTATAATTGTAAAGAATCCAGTACAGTTGTATCTTCAACAAATAATTTTATATAATATCAAAAAGTCACTATTTCAATGCTTCTGTATAACATATTTTGTACTGAAATCCACTACTTTCAGGACACGGAGCTTAACATTTTTTTTTCATCCATTCTGTCTTTCAAAGTGAAACCTCCTGCCCTAGTGATTACGTGCTCGTTTCGAGCTTTTGAAAGATTTTCAGGTCACGGGTTCATTTCCCGGCGGGCGACGTATTAATTTTCATTATTAAGAAAGATCGTTTTTATTACTGTAAAATATTTGATGTTTTGATCGTATACTATGCATTAATATGTAAATCATTCTTAACATGCCGTGTGGTAATGTGGTGACGGCAAAACAGAATACAATTGTCACCACCCGCGTGTGTAGTACAAGGCGACTAATGGTAAACAGGACAGCGATGAGTAATGGGCAGCAGTATTTGTCTTATACGACCTATATATGTATTTACGAACTCGATAGATGGCAATAGGCTTACCCCCAGTTATACATGAGACCTAACATGATTTGCGAAACAGGGGTGTTAATTCGGGGATAAATATTCGTGATTTATGTGTGTATTTTCACCATTCTGTCAAGCATGAAACTAAAAGCTCAATTTTACAGATACTGTATTGCTTATATAAGTATGTTAATAAAACATAATTATAAAAAAATGACATAAACATTGTCCTCAACACTGGTACGTGGTCGACACGCCTGACCACTCCAGCAATCCGTGAACCCATGGCATTAGCACTGGCGCTAATAAAAACCAAATTCTGTCATTTAATAATTATGATTTCTGTCTGTGCTCATGAATTATTTCGCGCCGGGATTATGTTAGGATACACACGCGTTGCCACATTCGAAATAAAGGCACTCACCTCCGAGCGGGTCGCGTCGCTTCGCACCGCCCCGCGCCGCGCCGCAGAATCCGTAATCAACCGCGAACAAACGCGGCCATTATTCAGCGCGGCCGCGACTCGTCCCGATTTCATCCTGCTAATTATAATAAATGCGAAAATTGGTGCGTTTGTAACTGGGACACGTCCTCCGGTGGACGCGGTTGCGCACTCGGTGTGCCACTCGCTTTACCCAACGGCTCGTCGGGTTGTTACTGATTTTGCAGTTTGCGTCGAACACCTTAAAGTTGATAGTTTTCTATAGTATTCAAACCCCCGAATACAGAAACGCTACTCAAATTTAACGGACTGCTTAAAAAGTTAAGTGGAGACTAAGACTAAGACTACGTGTTAGAATTTGTATTGAAAAACGTCAATTTTGACAATACTTAAATGTTAAGCGGGACTCAAACTTTGAATAGCGTTTCTGTATTCGGGGGTAAGCTAACTAACCCCCGAATACAGAAACGCAACTCAAATTTTGGGGACTGCTTATCAAGTTAAGTGGACAGTATCTGTCAGAATTTGTACGGAGAAACGTCAATTTTGACAATAATTAAATGTTAAGCAGGTCTCAAACTTTGATTAGCGTTTCTGTATTCGGGGGTAGGTCTTAAAGCTCTTTTTAATCGCGGAGCACGGTCACTTGAACATTTATATAATTAAATAAGCGGATTAATAGGGGGCGAGCTAATTGTCATTTACCAGGAACTTCAATCAGTCATAAAAATGATTACTATTAAAAAAATATCAGTGTAGTGACTTCACTAATCTGTCAGAATTTGTACGGAGAAACGTCAATTTTGACAATAATTAAATGTTAAGCAGGTCTCAAACTTTGATTAGCGTTTCTGTATTCGGGGGTAGGTCTTAAAGCTCTTTTTAATCGCGGAGCACGGTCACTTGAACATTTATATAATTAAATAAGCGGATTAATAGGGGGCGAGCTAATTGTCATTTACCAGGAACTTCAATCAGTCATAAAAATGATTACTATTAAAAAAATATCAGTGTAGTGACTTCACTATCTGAAGCACCTCTAGATCCTCCGATTATTTGTTAAGCATTTTTTTGTGTGAAGCCGAATGCTGAGTGGGGCTGCGGCCGGGTTTTAATTAGGGCGCCGCTCCACTGTGCCGCGGTATAATTATTCATAGCCCGTGAAACAAGTCCGCGAACGGAATAAATGCGGATTGGGCCCGCGCACGCACCAAGCTATTGTGGGCTGATTCTGGTGTGGCTACCGGTGATTCGCTGCTAGAGAACTGTATTGAGAGCACGTGTACATATACTCATAATGACTTTCGGCTTACTTACCCTGGTGTTAGCTGTTTATTTATCATGTGTGTAATTTTTCCGGAATTGTTTTATTTAAATGTCAACAATCTTCGATTCAACCATACCTATACGCACACATAATTCACGTCCTTTTCTCCTATAGGGTAGGTACAGGACTAGAGGTGTAGAAACACCAACGTTTCCCCAAGTTATTTCAGATTCCATGTAATAGGTGCGATGCTTTTAGAACCGCAAAGAATCAATGATTAAATTTATTCATTATTACAGCTCAATGGGAAATTTAATCCTTGAAAATAAAACCAGATCTGAGAAAATGCTAATGTAAACATAAAAAAAAGTTTATTCTTGTGGGTTGCACAGCTACGCCCAATTCTTCTTTATCTTAAGTTTGCTTACAATAGTATTATGTCTGCATTGTTACACCAAAAAGCCGTAAAACATTTTTTATTTTGAAAGTCAAGCTATAAATTGATTGTAGGCAGCGCGGCGCAATGGAGGGCGGCCCTACTCACCGCCGGCGTACTGAGTGTCTCTTCATCCTTTTATATTATTCATACCGGGGCCGGTGCATTTTAATTCATTTTAATTCCACTCCGACTTGCGGGGACGGCTATCACTGCTAGCTCTAAGCGACAGTTCATGTTTACGATTAGATCGGAGCTAGCCTAAACTCGCGGAATGTTTGCGTAGCAGCGTAAACATTGAATGGGAATAGAGAAATCTCGCATGAAAGAAAATTTAGCGTAAATGCTATATACAGATCGCAACGTAGGGCTGTAAAATCTGTTGTTTGAATACAAACTGCAAAAATCTTGTTTTTAATGGTCATGCATGATCTTTGCTAATTTGCTGAAACAAACAATTTTAAAAATCTAACTTTTAGGTAGGTAGTTTGCGCATGAGTGATTATGTTAAATGATAATAATAGGCTGTTCACTTTAAATATCCGTTTACTTTCCTGAATTATAATGACAAAATCTTATTTCAATGTCATTAAGAATCTTGTATCAAAACCCCCGGAGGCCGTTTTAACTGCGTTTAGTTTTGCAAATGTAACTAACTATTTACACGCAGATTACTAGGATGGTCGTTGAGTGCCGTTCACGGGGCGCTAAATGCCGCGACCCGCACAAAAAGGAAGCGGCCTGAGAGGCCCACCATGCGCAATTAACCCGCGATTGCCCCATTACGGGGCCTGTTAGGCCGCCCGTTACATGTCCCGATTATCGGCCGGGGCTGCACGGTCATGCTAATGATCTTGGGAGGCCCGCGGATGAGAGGCTGTCTCGTGGCTAGCGGGCTACATTCGACCAGAGAGTTTGGTTACTTTTGGACTCGTAGATGTTCATTCATCATTATGTAATTTTTATTTATATTTTGCTCTCGTTAAAAAGGTCAGTGAGAAGTTCGATGCAGCAGATTGCGTTAACTAAGCAATGTTCAAAGATTTTAGTGCTTAGAAAAAGAATTTCGAAAAATTATGATCTTGAGGCGGGAATCGAACCCGCGTCCGCTGCTATCCGGGCAGGTGCCTGACCGCTCGGCCACCCAAGATACTAATTAACTTGCCGAAATTCTTCTAACCTTTACACTTCACGTTATAAGCCAACGGGTACCCTCGCAATGTAGAAATAAATTTCAAACATTCCACAGCAGATATTTTTACAAATACCGTGCGTTCGGTTAAGCTTGGGTTTGCTTTATAAATGCATGCATATAAATGCTTTCGATGCAGCAGATTGCGTTAACTAAGCAATGTTCGCTAAGGTCAGTCATTGAATAATCAAACGTTTATTATTTCGAGCTCGTTCGTGCTTCGGTAGGTACATTACACCATTGGTCGTGGCTGTATCTGCATTCGTTAATAACTATCAATTCACCAAGATGGTGTGTTATGGGCCATTTCCAGGCACAAGGAAGACCCGTGCTCCAGCTGTGAGACATTGATGGGCTCGCGATGGTGATAGTGAAGGAGGCCAAATCAAGAGTATCTGAAACTGATGAGAGAAAGCAAAAAAAATTGTGCATGGAATTTCGCAAGTACAATTGATACAATTGTACTTAATTTAATAAATTACATGAAAACTTTACAACCTGACATTAAACTAGTAATTTTTGCTGACGATACAAATGCTGTGGTCTATGGTAAAGATATTGACGCTCTAAATAGAAAGATAAATACTGCCCTGACATTATTTTATAATTGGTTCACAGCTAATAACCTGAAACTTAACACTACCAAGACCAATGTAATGTTATTTAAAACGACAGCCAAAAATAGAGATATACTTGCTGTTAAGCTGGATGGCGAGAATATTAAACCAGTCACAGTTGTGAGGTTCCTCGGTATCAAAGTTGACGAACTACTTAACTGGAAACCAGAGTTAAAAGCAGTAGAAAACAGCATTAGCAGTGCTTGCTGTGCACTGAGAACCCTACGGGATGAATTTACAGTGGATCAATTGAAATCGGTGTACTATGCACTGGTTGAGTCTAGATTGCGCTATAGTATAAAATATTGGGGTAGAAGCTATGACTACAATATAAATAAAGCGTTTGTGGCACAAAAAAGAGCCATTCGCACTATGGTCCGCATACCACCATGGGAGTCATGCAAAGAACATTTTAAAAGATTCCAAATTTTAACAGCTCCCTCTTTATATATATTTGTACTTTTAATTGATTTTATTAAAAATAGGGCTACATATGAAACGAAGGAGGAAATATTGGTACGCGAAAACACTAGACGAAAGGATTTAAAACATAATATAACACCTACTCTACGAATTGTAAAACAATGTCCGCGTTATCAAACCGTTGGTCTTTTTAATAGATTACCAATGGAACTTAAGTCAGAAATAACGCTGTCAAAATTCAAAAAACACTTAAAAATATTGTTACTCAATAAGTGTTGTTATACTGTTGATGATTTTTAATTTCTATTTGACATTGCATCTAATGTGACATTAAACATGACATTACCATAATAATTAGTTACATTTATGAATTTTAAAAATGTTGTTGTTTAAAAGTAAAACAATTTTCTGTTTAGTTTTAAGTTTTCACAATATTCGAATACAATGTGTTATTGTTTCCAGAATAAATTGAATTGAATTGAATTGAATTGATCTCTGACTATCCCTGACTAAAAGTAAATTATATTTTGGATATGGTTTTAGATATATTATATATTATTATTATTGTGACATTGCCATTATTGAAAAAGTGCCATAAAGCTGATAAAAACTTTGATCCATGTGTCAGCTCTGAGTTCGTTCGTCTCTTACTGGAATGTCGGTGAATGTGATATACTCGACCACCAATAGCCGTCTCTGAAGCTTTTATTAAATTCTGCGCATTTCTGGACAAGTTTCAATTTCAAATGCAGTTTCAAAATTCGCAAGTTGTTTGGCAATACCTTTCGTAATGTCTACATAGACTTACATTACTGAAGACATTTCCCAATAATATTTGGCATTCAGTATCTACCTACGTATGACATATATTTTATGGGTAGGTAATGTGAATTTATTAGGGTCCAAGTAAAGTGATAGTTTTTTGTTGTTAATGCAAATTGTAGAGTTGACAAATGAGGCACTTACATGATAGCAGTAGGCGATTCCCACACTGCCCGCATCACGCTAGAGCGCGTGATCTAATTTATGAGAATCGCCATTATGACACAAAAATGCATTTTTGCGGTTTAATTAGTCTGGATTGACTTTTGTTATTTCCTAAATTATGGACTGTGCGGCAATTACCTACTCTGTGAATCTAACAGTTATCCCCGAATACAGAAACGCTACTTAAAATTTAAGAACTACTTATAAAGTTAACTGTCAGAATGTGTATGGAAAAGCGTTAATTTTGACAATATTTAAATGTTAAGCAGGACTCAAACTTTGAGTAGCGTTTATGTATTCGGGGGTCTGTCTTTCAACCTTCCTCATCAATTTTAGCTCAGCTCAGCGATATCGTAATAAACTATCCCCGAAATGTGACAAACATGGCCGCCATCCTACCGCCACTATGCAGCGAACTTTGTCAATGTGCGCCTAGTGCCCAAAACGGGCACTAAACTCGGCGCGTCTGCCTGCGATATAATTTTAGCCGGCTATCGATCGTATGCCGGAGAGCTCTCTTATTGAGTCTTTGTTTGTGCATCTAGAACCGAATTATTCACGGGCAGGCGGTCGGTGTCGGTGGTGACATTGTTAACCTTTATTGATGCCAAGAGCCAGTGGCGAAAACTCTTAGCATTCCATGGATTCACTGTGCGGGTGCCGGGTCCATAGTGTGGCAGAGCAGGAAGACAGTGGCAGCGCCTGAGACTTGCGACCCAAGTGTAGGTCCCTTGACAACTAGTCAACATTCACTTTCTCTCTTTTTAGCATATTTGATGATATTCCGTGAGAGCCGCCTTAGACACACGCTCCAGTGTAGAACTTACGAAAGTTCGTTAGAAAAAGTCCGAAAAATTATAGTCTTGATGCGGGTATCGAACCCGCGTCCTTTGCAATCTGGGCAGATGCCTTTTACTACTCCGCCAACCAAGACGTTTATGCCTTGATTTTACTATGGATGCCTTTATTGTACCTACCTTAGTAGGTAAGTTTATCACGACTGTGGAAACCGAAGATGTACACACTGTAGCTGTTAACAGTCACGCCCTTATGTGTTATCGCCAAAGGCATAGGCAGGCAGACCAAAGGTGTTCGCTTGAGTTTTCAGGTGCTATTTTGAAAAGGGTTGAAGGAATACCTTCTAACACTTTGGACGTATTTACAATGATAATAGTTATTTAATAATGTCCTCTTTAATTTGTTTTAACCAATGTGTGGGTGATTAAGAAGAAAGCACTATTTAAGTAAAGTAGCTTTAAGCACTATGTACACTTACTTTGCAAATAATTGAATATGAATATTTTCGCTAGCTGCTGCTGACTGTGTCTGACCCCTTATGCTACCTACGTTAATAAAGTTTACAGGAAGTTTCTTATTAATCATGCCCATGGACTTAACACTCTGAGGTGTGGAGGAATTTATATAAAATAATCATACTACCTCGTAATAGAAAGAAGAATGCACAGTTCAAGTGTTGAAGCAAACGTCCCCCCCCTGTCTTCAATTTTCCGCTATATAGAGTTAATTCTCCGTGTAAATAGGCCCTGGATCCAGGTAATTATCCAAACCGGAACTAATCAGCTTGAGCGGCGAGTTTCGGTTAACCTGGCACATTTCCACCGGGTGGTTTTCACTTCACTTATAGGGAGTAGGTTGAAAGGTGTGGAACTTTTTTTATATTTTGAGAACTAGGTTAAGAGTAACATGATGGTCAGAAAATAATCAAAAGAGACAACTGTGGCTAGAAGTGACCTATGTTGGAAAACGGAGAGAGTAAGACAGCGCAAGATGAGAATGCTTTGTACGAGGTAAGACGTGGAAGTGAAGGGAGTTGAGGAGTAATTGGAGAAACGCCGGTATCAATACATATGGGCTCGTGGCAGAAGGATGATGTATGATGTAGACGGTTTACTCAGTTTCTCTGCTTGTGGATTGCGTTGATATTATTACTGTAAACTAATGAGAGAATAATTTTGAAATATTATTTATTAACATTCCTTTACATTCGGTTCTTTGTAAAGATGACTTAATTTATACATAATAATTTGATGATGTACTTTTTTCGCGAGCACCCTGATAAACGGGTGTTTTTGTTTTCTTAGGACGTCGTCTAATAACTAAATTTGAATTGATCAATAAGTCCCTTCCTGACAGCAAGGTAGGCCCCTTCTTTGCCGGCTTGATTAATCAACTATGAAACAGTAGGTCAAATGCAGTCAAACAATTCTAGTTAGCTCTATTCTATTAAGCTTCTCTATTTTTAAATAACATGAAAACTTTTTCCAAAATAGTAGTCAAAAGAGCCTTACAAAATACTCTATTTCATATCATAATGGTAAAATTTCAGTAGTTTCTCAAACAGATTTAATATGTGAATCAAATCTATATTCGCCCGTAAAATACCTAGGATTTGTGTTACAAACACTGTTATTGAGCAGTATAAGTAATAATTTCTTGAAATCAATTTTTAAATATAAGACGTTAAGGGTAACATTCTTATGGAAATTGCTGTTTTTAGCGCTATTCCGCGCTGGAATATTGCTTAGTGGTCTTTATGGGTCAAAGTAACCTTAAAGTTTCTTTGCCAATGGTGACGCTAATAGTAATAATTGCCTGCAAAAGGTCTCACTGTTTCCGTCTACACTGTGACTTTCTTCCAGAATTTTTTTCCTGCTTTTATGATTGATAGAAGAGATTAATTACCAAAGGTTCGTCCAATCTGCAGCACCACCGTTGCCCTTTAATTAGCATGACTTATCGCCGGCCGTATTTTATGACATTATTTTAAAATATTGCTAGTTATTATTCACTACGCTCGCTCCTAAAAAACATAATTATTGGGGCAAGTTTGATTTAGTGCTACTCTTATTTTAATGACAGGCTTAGGGTGTACTGTTAATTATTTGTTTATTAAGAGGAAGACCAACAGTATGTAACAATACGAACATAATACAATACAAATATTTTGTATTACAAACACACAAAAAAGTACAAAAAGGAAAACGGATAATTATTAACGGTAATTGGAAATAGAATTCCTAATAAAAAATGTGAAAGATTTGTAATTCTTTACGCTGCAATTGTAATTCTTAACTGTTAAGTAATAGTAAAAATAGTAAAAAGTTAATTATTATTAATAAAATGTTATTATTTTTGTCCACAGGTAAGATTAATGTTCATCGAAAATTCCTCTGAAAATGTCGGGGTAAGTGTTTTTGTAAATCATTTTACATCTTAAATAGTGAATGTTAATAATTACTTATCACAACTGAAAACTGGACAGGAAGATCTTTAAAAAAACTTGTATAAATTCAAATCTTTACGAACCAACAATCACTTATAATTAACTCAATTAAAATGGGATTGTTAAAAATGTTAAGTAAACTAGGACGCCGTTTTTTATGTATATCCTATACTTTACAAATCAAAAAGGAATAAAACAAAAGTTATAAACGGCAATGTAACTTGAAAGGAGTTGTTAATATCAATTTTCCCATCGCAGACTGTGGTTGGATATTGGGGATCGCTAATGCTCTCATCGCATAATACAAATAACAAATGCAGAGTTAATACACTTTGATCCTGTAAACACAAAATTGGAGGGGGCCGATAAAAGGTTCCCCCCAAGCTCTAGGCTCAAACCGCCGCGAACCGGTTAGAACCGTTTAATGCTACACTGAAAGATATCCGGAATTCCATTTCCAATTACCGGACAAGTGGAAATTTAATCCGGGAGGGTTAGTTTCCACCCAGTTAATGCCTAAGGCTTTTTCCTTTTGTACTTTTGGGGGGATTGCGATTACGGCCGATGGCGGAGTTGTTACGCAGTGGGAGCGGGTCGTGTGCACACGTATCTGCCTCTCATCAGCTTCTTCGCAATTACATCGCTGCGGGAGAAGTTATAGTACCTACTGTGTTTATTGGAAACAGTCAGCTCTTTTGCCTTTTCAATCGATAGCTAGATGCTAATTAGTACTCCATGCTGGCCAGGAAGCGAACAAATAACGTATAAAGTGCCAGCCCCGACTGGGTGTCGGAAAAGTCGACTTGCAGATTGCCCGGTGTAGGCCAATAAGCACCTTGGGGCCCCCGAATGGTGGAGGGCAAACCACCAACAACAGCATACCCAAAGAGGGTTAGCGCCAGGCAGGCGCCCGGCTGTAAAACCTAAGTCAAAATCTTGAGCATTACGGATTGGAACGTTGTCATCCCAATCACTCTCCGTTGATCGGTCTGTCAACCATGGTCATTTCCGTCTCTTTTTTAAACATTCGTTCATCATTAGCACTTTTATGGTATGATAGATGATATGAATCAAAAGAGAGTGGATGGCTTGATGACGTCCTACTGATATGAATGAAAGATGAAACATACTGCGCCAACCGCATATAGACCGACAATAGGGCAGGGAGAAGGCCCTTTCAATCGATATCTAGATGCAAAACTAACTTCACTATAGCGTGAGAAAACGTGATTGAGATCTTGAAAGAGCCTAGACAAATGGCAAGCGATACAGCGTTTCTATCGAACAAAAATGTCAATTTTTGACACCTTATTTTACGTTTAACACGACGGTCGCCATGTTGCTTCCTCTGTAACACGTCAGTCGTACATTTGTATTCTATTCGTTCGAATAGATAGGTCACTTGTCTAGAGAGCTGCAAGAGTCCACGAAACCACACAACGTTTCGCCGAGTATTCTTTCCAAATCTAAATATATCTGCAGCCATTAATCTAAACCCAGCTGCTCGAACCTGCACCTAATCCAATTTAATTTCCATTCCGGCTTTCGCGGCTATCAGTGAAATTAAAAGATAAGAAAAAAATTATAGGGGACTGTGTTCCGGGGACCATTCGCAAGCCGTTTGCGTGGGGCTTGCATTTGGCGTGTTTTCTGTTTTATCACTCTTCTTCATCATTATCATTACTAGGAGACACAGGCCTTCACTATGGATGGAAGAATATAGGGAGAATGGACCCACCATGCTAGCCCACTGCGGATTGGTGTGTATTAATGACTGCCGAAACACGGAGGAACTTCAGAATAATATATTTTTGGTCACTATCATCCAATGAAAAGTTTGCGCTAAGCCAATGCGCTATCGAGCTCCTCACTTTACTTAAGGCTTAGCTTGCTCGAATTGATTTGATTCCCGTGGCATCCATGGCGGACTCGTGAATGACTACTAGTAACCTTCCTTTAATTATCATCATCACTAGGCCTATAAAGTTTCCACTGCTGGGGGACATGCCTTCCCCGTGGATGGAAGGATATAGGGTTGATGATATAGGGTTGATGAGTTCCTGTATCCTTCCTATGTCTACGCCCAATACACTTCATTTTTAACACTCATAATGTGTTGTCTGCTTAATTTAGGCTTTATGAGAGGAGTGTTCCAAATTACATTGCAAGAGAGCAATCCGTACTGGGTGTAATACTAAGTACGTGCTGCGCGATGAATAAATGAAGGGCCTAACACGCGCGTGATGTGAATCCAGATTTAGTTCAGGAAATTGTTTGTAATCATACCGCCATTGGATATTATTGAGATGTTTCATCTCTCAACACGCTTTCGGAGGAGGATGGACTTTCAAGAAAATCTATTGTATTTAATAATATAAGCTACGGGTTAATACATATTACAGAGAGCCAGCATATATTTCTTCCCTGGGTTCACCGTCAATATAAAATTCAAAAATGATGACCTGAATCAGGTTAATCTCTGGATATTCTTGTGATCTGTTTTTCTTTGAAACAGTTTATCCAACATGTAGATAAAGTTCAAATAACAAATAAATATTATATAGGTTGATAAAGACAGACAAGATCTCTGCCCCAGTAACTAAATTTCTCGCTGTCACTCTAGAAGTCGCAAACATTTTTAATTAGCAATACCACTTCCATGCGGTTGGAGCAGCGTTTATTTCGCAGAAGGGGGACAGCGAGCCGCCCGTCAAATATCATCTTTATTGACTGCGGGGTAAAAATTAGATTAGCTCAGCGCAGAAATCCAGGGGCGGCCAACCTTCAGTTCGGGGCAGTCAACTAGAGCGGCTGCCGTTTTGAATTTTTAAAAAGATTATTTGAGTGTGCCCGCGCGCTAATGGAGAGCGACGCGGCCATGTTGTAATCACTGTCAGGTGAAACTATGTCACGGGAGCTCAGTTGTTTTATACAGTTTGTAGACTTTGATAGCGATCTTTGAGCTAACTTGTGATGCCATCATACAAGGGCTGTCATTTAATTAGTGACTTCCGCGAAGTTTGAGAGTGCTAGATAAGATTGTGGTTCAAGACTTGGGCTGTTAAGTTTTGAGGAGATTAGTATTTATGTTACATTGCTTATTGCGGTAGTTTAACTTATGGTTGTAGTTGTTCAGACGGCAAATTTATTAGTAAAGTTGTAATTGCCTTTCTATTTTAAATAAGTCATAATTTGTGCGAAGGCGCCTCTAAGCGCTAATGCGGGCAATAACTTATTTTAATTTGATCCACGAAATCGTCTCCTGTTGCCACTAAGATAATTAAAAACTCCACTCGCGGCTCACACAAAGCCCACTAAATTACAAACAACAGATTTAATTTCCTCGTTTAATCAACTGCCATTCACCGCGCAACGTATTTCGTACCTTATTGCGGGGCGGGGGAGTTGGTTTTCTCGTGGTGCCGGGGTTTTAGTTTGAGTTCGGTGCGGGTGTAAGTTTTTACAGCCGCAGTCACCTGTTGCCGCCGAACTGTTATGGTCCAATAAAACGTACAATTCCACGTAATGACACACTCCGTGAGACGCTCTCATGAATTTAAAACGCCGCCGGGCGCTCCCGGTTAAGATAAAAATACTTTTTTTGCCGAAAGGTTTACGATTTCTGAGGTTGATTGATCCTGTTTGTTATCACGCATTAGATTAGAACTCTATTTGAAAAGTAAATATTTACGGGAAAAAAGAGTATGACCATCAAAATACTGGACTTGCAGCGGGATTAAATTAGTCGTATATTTTATGATTTTTTAATATAATTTGATATTATGCCGATCTATGATGTATTTATGTAAAGCGCATAGTCAATCTCCCTAATCTCTCCCGCGGGTGTCGTACAAGGCGACTAAGGGTTAAGACAAGAGTTAAGACAGCGATGAGAAATGATCAGCAGCGGTGCTCTTATATCACATAGTAATATACTGCGATTTACGTGGCCGGTAGATGGCAATAGGCTCGCCACTTATTACATGGGATTTAACCTAATTGGCGATAGATGGGTTAAGGATAATAGGGGTGATTTATGTATGTATGTATTACATAGTCGGTTTAAAAATCGTACATACGAGTAAAATGTAGTGTCCTTCTGGACGTAGCGTGAACCCACCGACCGCCGCGCTTATTGTTGGTCATTTGCGTTTAAACGCGATAACATGAGTGTTGTTATTAGGGACCCGCGGTGTCGGCGCTTAGTACCCACAATATAAATAAGGGTGAGTTTACATGAATGGGGGATTAATGCCTAATGACATTAGTTCGTTTGGATCGTACACGCTTAAAACATTTTAATCACCAAAAATGTTTGTGTTCAATTGGTGTAGGGTCTTTTTTCAGTGCAATGAGTATCAATTAGATAGGCCTTTTGAAGGTGTCGACCACATTTCACTTATTAGTAATATTTTATGTAATATGATTAACTCAGGTGCTTATAAATTTTGCTATCTAAATCATGTGTTTCTTGTTGATAGTATTTGTTTTGTAGAAAAAATTCAACAGTGGTGAGGAACTAAACCTGTATGTACACAATTGATGGAGGTAAATATTAGCTAAACTTGAAAATTATTATGCACTTACTGTCACTTTAATAAAATGGATCTATTGCTCCATATATCGCTTGCTCCAAATAAGACATCTTCGCCTATTTCATTAAAGGTAATGCATGCCATTTTCTCTAGCACTCTTTAGAATATTCCAAAAAAAGTCCCTCGGATAGGGCCCTAACCTAAAGCCCTCCCCCCGGAAATTATGTGACAACCCATCCATAACGGAGGATCCCTCTGTGAAGTCTAAAATGAACCTTTTTTGATAACCTTTGATTGTGCAAAGGCACATTTAGCGGGCCATATTAATCTGGGTGCCCTTTCTTATCGAGATTCGCAATTTATACGGAGGCCCGATGAAAAATTGTGTTTTGGCGAGATGTGCTTCGCTGGTGATGGGTCAGGGAGGCCTCTTAACACGGAATCGGCTTTGGGTCGCTAAAGCCTTATGCGTCCGACGCTAAAGACATGGGAGAGCTAGCTCAAAGCGACACTCGCCTGCTTTCAGAAAACTGAAATGAATTTACGAATATACGCCAGGGCATCGCCGCCGCAGCCGTTAGAAATGTACATACACACATGCATAACTATGTCCCCTAAGTGGTAGGTAGAGGTGAATTAACACACACGTTTCGCCAATTAGGTTAGCTCCCATGTAATAGGTGGCGAACCTAGTGACATTTATAGGGCACTAAAATCGCAGTGGCAGCTAGGTGGTCTAAGAGGAACGCTGCTGCCCACAATTCGACACCCTCGCGAGGGATGGGGGTGGTGACAATCGTATTCTGCTCTACCTTCACTACACGGCAATAGAAATGTGTTTTCGGTAATTTGGTTTCACTGCGCATTTTAGCCAGCACGTTTTCGCGGATTGCAGGCAATGTTCTCGAAATTATTTTGTTTCCCTCGGCTCGAGTGGCCGAAATAAAACTTTAGCCGGTAATCTCTCGTTCGGGGTTAGGGCACATTTAGCTACGTCGCCGCCCGACTCGTAATTTAGCACTTTTTCGCAAATCATCGGCGTCCCCCCGCCGCGGCGAAAGGGGCGGCCTCCCGCCGAGAAACCCCAATCAAACGAGTTGCACGTTTTATCTACTGTTTTAACACCTTCTGGTGTCAATTGGGAACAAACGATTTTGAAGTTATGATTATCTACTTCAACAAGCCCTTTACTAACATGTAGGTACTTTATTTAGTGCAGTAGTTAATATCCACCAATCTGCACTGGGCTAGCGTGGTGGGCTATGGCCCATTTCCCCCTATATTCTTCCATCCATGGGGAATGCCTGTGCCCAAGCAGTGTGGACATTAAAGGGCTGGTCATAATGATGATGATGAGGTACTTTAGTTTAAAATACGAAAGGTAAACCTCGTGCTTTTAGAAATAACTTAATAATTGTTCATTAAACATTGTTGTGAAAACCAGTCTTAAAAAGCTCATAGCAATACGTTGTCTATTTATTCTATTGCAGCGAAGATTTTAGCAGCCGTTAACAATTTGAGACCATCCTGAAAATAGAAAAGATCGCTTCCACCCCTTTACCCTGCAGTCTTTCCAGTTCAATATTCACCCCCTTTTTCTGAAAGAATTGTTGATCGAATAATGGACTGCTGACGCAGATTCTTATTACAGATAGCGGGGACCCTCCACAAAATATTGATGAAATAATATTTGATAGTATAATATTACATTATGTGACCGCACCATCACGTTATTTTTTGAAGGCAGAAGGTTAGCAATCAATTATGGTTATAAATATTATAGGTTCGTAATAATGTTGCTTTAATGTTAGGTATATTTACTGATTAAGTAGACAAGGCGCCGAAATGGATACCTACTGGCTCATAAGGCAGAAACTTCCAAAGTAAAGCTTCTTATAGCCACAGAATGTGGCGTATTTTTCGGTGTAATTTCGAATTCCAGCTATCTCCCTGTCTGATGTAAGATGAAAGAGCAAGATAAAACATCCGGAGCGATAATTGGCTACAGCCTCCTTTTTTTACTGGGAAATAGCTGGATTTTTGTGCTCGTTTTAGATGTGATGTTTTCTTTTGGTATCAAATATCAGCTTTAACTTCGCCCTTATCTCCCGGGAGATGTGAAATCATTTTTTCTTAATTCATTCACTTCAGACTTTCTATAAAATATACGAATCGGGCGATGTGAGAAACTATATTTTTGTAGAATCGTTTAGCGTAAATACGTGCAAGAAAACTCGGAAGAAGATCCCCCTTTTCCGCGAACGAGAATGATACATACATACATACATAAATCACGCCTATATCCCCGAAGGGGTAGGCAGAGGTGAACTAGCATCCACGTTTCGCCAATTATGTTAGGTCCCATGTAATAGGTGGCGAGCCTATTGCCATTTATCGGAAACAAAAGTCGCAGTACTATTGCTAGGTGGTATAAGAGGAACACTGCTGCCCATTCCTCATCGCTGATTTATCCTTAGTCGCCTTGTACGACACCCACGGGAGAGACTTGGGGTGGTGACGAGAATGATGCTTGAAGCGAATTGTTCTCACTAATAGTCTAAATTGAAAGCTCCATTACTCGTCTATATTAGTGCTGCCGACGACGAGAATAACTTCATAATTAAGATCCTCACGGCCCAGCAATCCTTTAATTAAGTTGCACACGGATGCATTTTCTAAGGTTTTCTTCTGAAGCACGAGCAATTTGTCACTCGTTAACTTTATTTCCACAAGTCTCACTCTCAAAACTTCCGCCTTCCGAGTAACGTTACACTAACTAAACTTTTACTTAATGTACGTAGATAAATTATCTCCGGAACACGCGTGCTTTCATCCTTTTTTATCCGGGAGGAACATAAAAAATAACCCCGTCATGTGTACAGTATGTTACGAAACTTTTCTTGCGACAGTAGAAATAATGATTGTCGCAGATCAGGTAAAAATGCTGCTAGGGGATGCTAAAATAATCTTTTCGTCAGATCAAATATTTTAATTGTTTGTTTATAGTTTTTTTAAAGGATTTTTGCGACTGATTATTAGTTATCTAACTTCAGGATATTGGATATATTCTATCGATAGATAACTATAAATATGTGACATTCTATCCGTGGGTTTTTATAAACAGAATTTGCCCAGATAAGCAATTGAATTACCAATGTCATGTTGGCTCATATGTATATCGACAAATGATTGGTGATTGATTATTGTGATGATTCATAAATTGACAGGTGTAGCTACAAATATAAATTATAGCTTGCTGTATAGTATAATCGAAATAATAATATTAATGTTTTACTATTGCAAAAAACTATATATTGTAACGGTATAAAAATAGAACAGATACTTCATAATTACTGAATGTAAATAAAACTATTTGATGTCAGCCCTATGTAGGGGTGCGCCCCCCCCAGTCAGTGGACGCATCAAATGAGCCGGACAAATGGCGAGCTTACTTAGCGACTGTTTCTCGCTGCCTCCGATGACGTGAACACTTTTATTACGAGGCCTAAGTGTTTTTTAAACGACCAAGTTCTCAAGTTTGCTCAGATAGGCGCTGAACGAGTTTGTGCTCAACCCTTGTTATGTATTTGATGGTGCGGTCGGACCTATTTTGGTGTCGTTTTTCAGCTAAATGTATTGGCAAGTACAAAATAAGTATTTTAAGATTTTGTTTTAGTTGTTGACTAATAAACATTAAATATTGAAGCCTGTTGGAAAAAGGCCAGGTCTAAAGTACCGACGGGGATATTGATGAGATCAGATAAAGCAAAAGAAAGTATGAAAGGATCGTACCAAGTGTAAACAAGTGAGCTACTGCTCCGCCTACTTATACGTATATCCGTAGTCGGAGATGGTATTGGAGTAAAATAATAAAGGTAGTTTTTTTTTGCACAGAACAAATTAACTGCACAATTAGCTCAGCACATGCAACGAAGTCCGCAATAAATTAGTACGTATTAAAACATTCATAAATACATTAAAGAATTTTTGTTAGATAGAATTACATAAATAGAATTTTCAGTAAGATAGAACTGCCACAGCATAGAAACTGCAAACTGCTTAAAACTGTGATCCGAAGATCACTCTTAACATGCTCTTATTGTACCGAATAGTAAGACGATAAGGTTCTGGATGTTTTAAGTGTTCGCGGCTGTACGATAAGTTTGGTAAAAAGATAAAAATGTTTTTCTTATAATATGAAATACACAAAAGAGCTCCATCTTCTTAATACTCAACACAAAAAATACCCTTTATTCCATTCAACAGGTCTGAATTACTTGAAAACAGCATAACACCTTTCAAAACTTGCTCCATCATTTTGAATCAACCTGTATTCTGAAACGGTTTTACAAATTAAGCCATATCCCCTACTGTTAAAGTATAAATTCCTTGTAAAGGTACCCCTCCAAGTGAAAACTTTGGCCATTTGGACGTACGAAGAGAGTATTAGTTCGACAAGCTTAGGGGATCTCGAGATATCTCAGGTGTTTAAGGCCTGAGCTTCGAAAGTGTGCCTTACTATTATAGGGCGAAGGTTCATTATGCGATTGCATGCGGCTTGTGCAAACAAATTTTCACGTAGTGTTGACGCATTGAATTCCCATTGAAGGTTATTTTATAATTGTTTACTTTCCATTTAAGTTGGTGTGTTTAAGAGGTTAGTTCTCGCTTGGTTTCGGACCATCTTATTTCCATAGATCTTCTCTGAAGATATGTCAAATCTACGATGGATTTTTTTTCTTCCATGGCGTGATCTATAAGCAAATACAGGTTTGTGGCGACGGTATACACACGGAACAACTTTTACATTTTACAGCCAATGTATATTCACTGTTTTAAAATACGTGAAGTTTAAAATATGGGGAACTCTTGTTTTGAGAACTGTTACACTCAATTTTCTTCGGTTAGGTCAGAATATTTTCTTCTTCAGATGCGAGTTCACGGTCTTCCTTTATAGGTTTTACAATTGCTCCACATTCCACAATGTTGCTACCTGACGTTTTGAAGACAATTGAGTTGAGTTGTTGACCTTGAAAATCTGAAAGAGGGAGAGAGGTATATGTATAGGATAGTTTTAATTTCCGCCAAGGGACGACGAGACCTTCCCGGCCCTGCTCCGCAAATGTCCTGGATTCCCTGAGCAGCTACAAAACCGCAGATTCCTGGTGCGGATGCCGCCCGTAATGACTGTGTGGCTGTTTTCATTAGCGACTATAGGCTGAGTATACTCAGTTGGCTTGCTAACTTTCTTGTGAACATGACCATTCACTTGGAAGCTTGCATACTTTACATTGTAAGTAGCTTACTTTGCAGTTCATTTGACAGTTGTATTATGAAATATATGTGAATTGAACTGCAAAGTAAGCTACTTCGAGCTTACTTGTCGATTGTGAAACAGGCCCTTAGTAAGGGAAACTATTTAAATTATTATAGTCTTTGTCCTTGATCAAAATTCATTGAAAAAAAGAGTCAAAATACATAGATACATACATACATTAATCACGCCTATATCCCCGAAGGGGTAAGCAGAGGTGACCTAGCACCCACGTTTCGCCAACTATGACAGGTCCCATGTAATAGGTGGCGAGCCTATTGCCATTTATCGGGCACAAAAGCCGCATACATAGACACGAGTACTTGCTAACTATGATAATGCTAACAATGTTCTTATTCCTAGGATTTGAAAGTTACATCGCCTCTTTTATAGAACAAATTGCTTAATAGATATCTGAGATCAATACGTGTTTTGTCTTTCAGAACAATATTTCACAAAGTGTGATAAATTGATTGACAAAATACACACATATTCTATAATTCAATGTGCAGTTAGTTTAACAAGTTACTAGGATATTTAGGACTGTAAAATTGAAAAGCCATGTAAAGTTGTTTTGTCAAAATAGCTCAATTTGTTTTTGACTGTACTTACAATAGTCTAAGTTTGTTCATTATTAAATTAAAGTAGTCATTCTGATGGATTCTTCGGGATGAACAGAGCCACCACAAGAAAGACGAGCCTGGCTTCGGAGGTACAAACCGTTGTTTTGCTTAATTAGTAAATGAATATTTAGTAACTAAATTACTATTGTTTATAAGAGATGCCATGTTAAACCGTGCAGGCTAGTGAATTTTTAAAAGATCTTATTAGAATTAATTTATTTTCAATGAAATATTAATGACTTTTGATTTGAATGGAAATGATTCTGCGTCGCCCTTAAATAAACCGGGAGCAGAGCATAAAGCTGATGATGATTAATACTCACGTAGTCATATCATAGTTAAGAGCGTATTATATGCGTGTTACAGAATATTTATATCATATATTTGTAGATAATAATTATTAAATTGAAAACACTGGTCATACAGTTTTTCATCGTTTTATTTGTTAGCAGATATATTTTAAGTAACACTCCTGAATACCAAATACCCTTTTTAAATGACACACGTACAACATTGCTACGACAAAAATATCAGGCGCATTCGAAACCTGTGTAGCGGCAGGTTTTGAAAATAATGCAGTTTTATGTTTGTCACCGTAATAAAATAGCAGTAGGAATATTTTAATTTGATAAAGTTTATTTTCATACCACATACACTCTTTTGACATTGCGCTGAGAGAATATAATTTTCTTGTTCTCTGATATATCTAATGACTTTGGGAAGTTAGAGATATCTTTAAGTTTATCCCGTGTTTATTCACCGAGGTGGCCCGCCGTGTAGAACAAGGGGACGCGTGTAGCAATTTGAGAGGCGTGTCTAATTCCCCGCGTAATGGGCCAACTTACGGAACCCTTTACGACCAACTTTTTTGGGCTCGCCCATTTGTCTTGCGGAACTCGGGCTGTGGCTGTTCCGAGCTGAGATTCGGGGTTAATGCAGACGTGATGGCTCGCTTGCTGTCTTAAAATATCGATAGCTAAATAGTTATACCCATACTGAGGACCTCTTTCACAATCGCCAAGTAAGTTCGAGTAGCTTACAATTGGCAGTTCAATTGACATATATTTCATATTACAACTGTCAAATGAACTGCGAAGTAAGCTACTTAGAACTTATTTGTCGATTGTGAAACAGGCTTTTGCTCCTTTAAAATGGTATTGGATAGGAGAAACCGGTCAGTTCCGTTTTATACAATCTTCTTTTACCTGCCCAGTTTTCAGTCTCTCTGGGGTCAGCGCAGTATGTTTCCTCTTCCAATCATATCGGTCAGACGTCATGAAGCCATCCTCTCCCTTTTGATTCATATCATCCATCCCACCGGAAGGGTGCTAGTGTATAATGAATGTATAGAAAAGAGGCGGAAAGGGCCATGTCGAGGGACCGATGAACGGAGAGAGTGATTGGGATGACTATATTCCAATCCATACTGCTCAACGTTTGGGCTGAACCCTCAACCAACCAACCCTCTTTGTGTATGCTGTCGTTGTTAGTTTTCCCTCCACCATTCGGGTGCCCCTAGGTGCTTATTGGCCTACACCGGCCAATGTACCTTAGTCGACTTTTACGACACCACTGGGGTGAGTCGGGGCTGGCACATTATACGTTATTTTCGCTCCATGGAAGACTCGTTACATTATATTTCCGTATATAAAGACTTAAACGACCCCAATGTCGACACAGCTCTGATTGTGTAACGAGGCACCCTGCAGCCTTTACCCTTCTAAGCCACTCTGAGACACCTCGTGCGAGTGACGCGCAGCCTCCGCCAGATGAGTAAATAAACGTAACAGAGATTAACCTTCATACAATACAAAATCAGTTGCACTACTACAAGCACGCGGGGCATGTGTTACCACTGGCCGCTGACCAGAAGACTGAAAAAACCGGTTTATGACGCACAGCCAGTTGCATAATCTTCAGGGTTAGGCGTTCTTAGGAAGCTTTTACTCTGTCCGGTTTATCTGCTCATGTGCCTCCGCCGCGTAAACACCGGCGTCAGTCTCGAATAAGGTCAAGGCAGTCTTTTGTGAGCCACCGCCAAGATTTACCTGCCCGAACCTCCTCCGAATGCCGCCTTTGTGGTCCACGAAATTAAGTAGGCCTCAGATGTTCAAAATTGCAGTTGTTTGTCTCTGTCGCCTCTGTTGGGTCGGTTTAAAAGTGTTTCTGTGTATAAAGTAACGCGTATATTAATATTGCAATTTTTTTTAAAGGAATTAAGGTTTATTCTGTGATTTTTCTTCTGATATTTGACTACTTTTCGTTTTTTTATCATTATTTTAGTCTTGTTGACTAAACAAGTCTAAAATAATGATTTGATCATGAACTTTTATTCAAATTGACAGTGATTTTGTTTGTTATATATATAACCAATAATATTAATAATTTAATGTGATAATACTTTTAGTTTTTTTGAATGCCATGTCTCTGTGATTTGCTAAAAACAAAATGAGGTTTATCCTTAAATCCCACTTAAATATTAAATAAAATTGTATAGTCAGATATTACGTTATACTTTAAAACTCTGTCAAACGAAAAGAGTTGTGCAGATTGTATAAAATATTTATAGTGGAATGGCACTTAAGTGTTAATTAACTAACACCTTCATTTATCTTATTCCGTTATATTTTTTTTATAGTCGACGTGCTAAAGCAACAATAAAAGTATTTATAATAATCTAACACGCGGTTCCTATTAGCTCAACTGTTTTGCTAAACGCATCGTTCCACTTTTCCCGCTTTAATTCAGGTTATGATCGACCTTGCCGCTTGCCAGTGTAGGTGCCAAGTAACAATAAGCCCTGCTTGAAAACTTTTAAAGCCAACGCGAAACCAAAAAGTGCGATGCAATCCGGGAGATTCCGAATTGGGTATGTAGCACACGCCGAGAGGTAAAATTCGCACTGAGCAGTACCATTACTTGTAAAAGTATTTTTTGGTGAACAACAAACAGACCAGTAGTGAAGTAATAATTGTTGTATGTAACGAAAAGGAAGGTTCATTATATCAGATAGACTCGATTTAGTAATATTCTTATGCTTGATTTAGCGTTTCTGTGATGTAGAGATATGTACCTTATATGTACTCATTACTTATGATTATTGGTTGTATAGAACTTTCTGGTTTTATATATTTAACGTAGACTATTACGTTAGCTAGTTGTTCATATCTAGCAGACTCCTAGTGATAGTTTCTTTAGGAGTCTGCTTAATACACTAAAGCATGGGTTTGTGTCTGCATTTTGCTTCATTTATATTTAAGAAAATCGTTATCGCTTCGCTCTCTTTGTAACACCCCCTTTTAAACTTCAAGTGGTGCATTTCCCGGCGAAATCGCACTCACAAAGACAAAAGTGTTCTACGGCAGCGTAGTTTGCTACGGCACACCTTTGTCGTGTTACGGCGTAGCGTTCGTAGTCAGTTAAGCTTAGCAACGTAATGTCGACAATGACACGTACAGGGTAAATGCTTATAGCTTGGTGTTCAGTACTTCGTTTAAAACACAATTATAAACAAACTATTCCTAGGTAATACAAACAAGCTTTGCAATCTTAAGGATCAGAAATTTGAAATAACCAATGATTAATACTGGACTAAAGTTGGTTGTAAAACCCAATACTGGGCTTTTATCTATACTAATATTATAAAGCTGAAAAGTTTGTTTGTATGGTTAAACGCGCTAATCTCAGAAACTACTGACTCAAATTGAAAAATTCTTTTTGTGTTGGATAGTCCCTTTATCGAGGAAGGCTATATAATAATCGACACTACTTATAACATAAACTAGCCTAACAATATACTGCGATTTATGTTATATGTCAATAAGTTTGCACCCTATTGCCTGGAACTTAACATTATTGGCGAAACGTGTACATATTCACCTATCCTACTTATTGATTCGTGATTTATGTATCTATGAAACCCAACACAGCAACGGGATCCCTCATTCTTGGAAATATTTTTTTTAATTGCAGAGGTATCTTCGTTGACTTTAAATAGTAATTTCTTCGCTTTACCACATTTCCGTCACCACAGAACCATGATGATGAGACTTGTGTGCTTGTTGAACATGAATGATGTTCTTTTCAAGTGCCTTTTTGTAGATATAAAATAACTTACACATAAAATAAACCACCAGAGTTTCCGAGCCACCAAGATTTAATATAACCAAAAATCAGCACACACGTAACATTATTCATAAATGTAAATTGCGGCTTAGGGCGGCCGAGCGCGGTTGCCGCTAAATGATTCTCTTTGGATTTTACGGACTATTGAATTTTTATGATAGTTTTCGCTACAAAAATGCTTTGTGAAAATGGCTGTCGAGATTTTTGAGCTCTAAATTGCATTTCGAGCATTCAATTTTATTATAAAATCTGACTTCATTGAATTTTTTTTTTATATATACGATATTTTTTTTAATTTCTCGAATATTTCAGCTGAGCTGGTATTGAATATCGGCCATAAATATGCCTTTGATTGCATTTTATGATTTTGGTAGCAAGACTATCCTCGTAAATCTGAAGATTTAATAAAATTAATATTCAACTCGTACCCTATCAAAGGTTATCGACAACAGGGGTTAACATTTTGAACATTCTATAAATAATTGGCATTACCTGATCCCGTGATGAAGCCGCCCGCAACATTCCAAACATCTAATCTCAACCACGCACTCTGCGAATATATCAGAAAGACATATTATTTTGGCGCGCAAATTTTCCACATCGTCCGTAACGTATGTCGAAACACCGAGAACGGCAGCTCGAATATTTTTGTCCATAAAAAATTCCCGCCATGTTAGCTTCAATACGAGTCACGGCTTAGGACATGGTGCAGATCGGAGGCGATTGATTGCTAACTCTTTTGTCATGAGACAAACGTGTCTAGGCGTTTAAGAATACAATTTTGAGATCTGTCTCTGTAAGGAAATCTTCACTTCATATTTGGCTGCCATGATTTATTTTATAACGATACGAAGAAACCACGACTTATGGTATTGACTGCGGTTACTCAAAAATATTCTGATAATAATAATTCATCTTGGATTTGGACAGAGGTGGACCTCATTTGCTTAAAAATTAAGGAACCTATGCTAAAATATGTTCTTTTAGTTGATGGAGATCCAGGACACAGCGCATTTAATGATTTATGACATAATATTTACATATTTGTCTATATCCGCTACCGAACCCGCTGTCTCCTGTGACGCGATGCTGGCTTATTATGGACAGGTGTGATCGACGTGTGCCTTATCACACATTAGAGCCACCACCCGTATGGGGGCAGGCTTATTTGTATCGTCAAAAAGCTGAATAATTTGTAATTTGCTTTTAACGATAGGCGACCAATCTGTTTGTATTTTGAAGATCATCATTAGATGGGAGAGCTTTAGGTGCATAACTCACTATGATGAGTGGTAAAGATGAATCCAGGAACATTGCCACCCTGGGAATATTATAACTCTTATAGAGAATCAGGACTTTAAATAAAAGGGTTCCTTAACGTGCTTTTCCTCAATTCAAAACTACGCTGTACTTGCCAGGTCTATGCTTTAGATTTGCATACACATATTTTTGTATTAAGTACCTATACTCATTAACTTTAATTGACATCTCTGAGGCCAGTTGATAGAGATCGAACTATAAGAACTCTTTAGTGGCAATTAATAAATAAGGGCGTATCATTGTGACACCGCATTGGGAATGCACGCGTAGCGTGCGAAGCCGGCCAGTTGTTTGTTTGTTTTGCAGCGGAACAATAAGTGGGAGTGCGCATCGCCACCCAAACGTACGGCAGCATTTCCCTATCAATGAGAGCCAGCCAGCATCATCTGTTACCCGTCCAGTCCGTATCTTCCGAGCACGTCGTCAATTCACTCGAATTTCCATATAATAGTGAATGCCGATTCCTTTGTGAACAATGCTTACGCGTGTCGTGAGGTAATTGTGAAGTGCTGTTTTTGATACGTTTTTTTATTATTTTTTATTTCGTTCATATTGCCATAGGAAATATAATATACCCAATTATTCCTTTGCTCGATTTTACCACTTCGAACAAAATAAAATAGGGCGAAGCGAAAATAAAATCTATGAAATAATATGGTGAGAAACTTATAAATTACCAAGAAACAGAGATGAAATTTTGTTCATTTTAAATCCTGTTACTAAAAGCAGAATTACGCGGCCACTTTTTGGAAACTGCCTTTCATTTCAAGCTGTATCTTCTTACTGCTTTTTTCAGACTTACCCATAATGCAGCTTACTTGTTTACATAAATTATTAGCCTTAAAACTCGAATGTTCAGGTGACAATATCAAACACAAAAGAGGCATTCAATCTGCTCGGTCCCCGGGAATTTCAAAAGATGGAAACGATCGAGCAGCCAAAATAAAAGCCTCCAAAGAAAAACATTATCATATTTTATGAAAATTTTAAACACCTCACCCGTGTTCGGAATAGCCTCCCGGCGTCGACGACGTCAAGATGAAACAAAGGTTTTAATATTACCTACATTCGCCAACGCCCGCGCGCCTTTAATATCGACAATTATGACGCTTACCTTTGTGTCGACGCATATTTATTAAAAATAACTGCGATGGCCCCGTGTACAGAATTCGTGCGAGTGGCTTTTGGTTCAAATAAACATGTCAAATCGTAAGCGGTGACGTTTTGGCCGAATTTGTGCAGTGTTTGTCTCCTGGATTAGTATTCTGATAACTGCTTGACTTTCACTGAGGACATGCAATATGCATTGAATATCATAGATCAGAATAGCCAGGTGTGAACAAACACCCCCGTTTCGCAAATTAGGTTAAGTCCCATGTGGACCCAGGTGGACTGGTGAAATCAAATCCCAGACTCTCTCCGCTGAAAGGGCTTGGAGGAAAACCAGAGTGGTTTAGGGCTTGGAGAATACGCCAATCGCCTAGCTAGCTGCTGGTATGGTGCGTAAAGGCATTCCGCTTCGATAAAAAAAGGTCCATGTAATAGGTGGCGAGCCCATTGCCATTTATCAGGTACAGAAATCGCAGTACATTGCTAGGTGGCATAAGAGGAACGCTGCTGTTCATTACTCATTGCATTTTTAACCCTTAGGCGCCTTGTACTGACAATTGTATTCTGCTCTGCCGTCACCACGCGGTAGAGCAATGGTGTGGTGCTATTCAGGGTGGTAGATTTAAATAAGAATTGCTCAAAGGGCGCAAAGAAAGGCGTTAGTTGCAGATGGCTTACCGTCAAATTATTTGCTGGTGTACCTACCTATACAAGTTTTAATAAAGGGGACCAAAACCTAACTTGCTCTGACGGCCTTGAGAGACTTCAAGTAGAATGAAGTCTGAGAAGAAACTGAGACGAGCACTTGCTGTAATTGCTTATCATGTGTATCGTAATGATGCACACTTTCATTTACCTTGTAAATAGCGGAGATTGCTGCCATTTTTTTTCTCGGCCGTATTATTTAATAAATTCTAGAATACAAATAGATAATTTCTGAATTAATGTATTCAGTCTGCTAGATAATGCAGCTTTATTAGATCTCGCTATTCGTATATTCGCAAATTATTAATGGTCGGTGGAGATTGATATACTGCTTTAGAATCTGGCTAAGATTTTACAGGTGGCTGCCCCTGGCCCCAAAACTCCTCTTGGGAACATTGTTGTAGGTGCCATATTATTTGACCGCAAAGAACCCATTATATGCTAAGATCCAGAATACTGTCGAAATCGTCACCACGCCAAAGTCGCCGCCTCCCGTATCTTAGACCACGCCCTAAAAAACCCAAATACCTATTGCATAACTCTCTTCAAAGAGAGTGTTTGCGTTTTTTTTAAATATTAAAGCATGCCGTGATTAAAAACATGTTTAATGTTTGCCTTTCAACTTCTCTCTGCGCTATATTTTAACTGAACTAGAGAAACAAACTTTGATTTAAAACTGAGTACGCAGAAATGAAACTGTTTCTCACGTTCACTGTGGATGCGCTATTTATGACTGAATAAATATCGGACTCAGTGTATTGAGGTGTGTATCCCCTGAATACAGAAACGCTACTCAAAGCTTGAGCCCTGCTTAACATTTAAGTATTGTCAAAATTGACGTTTTTCCATACATTTTGTGATAGGTATTGGCCACTTAACTTTTTAAGCAGGGCTCAAAATTGTAGTAGCGTTTCTGTATGAGAGATAAATGTAGCTGATATAAGAAATCTATTGATATTTTTAGTTTCTTTTATGCAATAAATTGCAACAGTAGCCCTCTTCTGGCACGCGTTTTTATCGATTTATTTATTTACATTATTTGATAATTAAAATCATAATTGACTTGGAAGAAACTTGTCCAACTTTAAAACAAAAGAAAGATAACACACGCAAAATGCAAGATATTGTAACAGGTATAGTGACAAAAACCTATATATCAGCGGTTAAGCATCCATATAAAAATACCGTATTCAAACTTTGCCCTTCGCACACTTTTACACTTATTAAGACAATTGTCTAAACTTGTGACGGTATTAGGATGGCGACTCATAAATATTTGCCTCACCAACCCTGAATAATTTGATAATAACAAGGTAATAGACCTCTCTGTTATGGCTGAACAGTATTACAGTACAGAACCCGAATAGACTCCAGAGGGCCTAGCTAACTGGCTTATCTATTCGAACGAATAGAAAACAAAAGTATATAACTGACGTATTGTTTTCTTTGTATACCATACATTTTGAACTCTATGTGTTCGATAGATTGTGCACTTGACTAGGGGGGCTGATCCGATTCACGCCCTCCGTCCCATTCTCATCTACCTACCGTGAATAAAGTGTCAAATCAAATTGAGCGGGCTCATAGTGGCACATTAGCATAATGCAGCGCCTCGGCTGCACGCGGCAAGGCGACGTCACTTGTTCTCGTACTTTTAGATGGCTTCGTAACGTCTATTTGTGTTGAGTGATGGATTTTGGGTCCCAAGGCGGTTTCGGGGACGCCTCGTCACGGGGTTATTGTGTTTGTAGTGCAAATCAGTTTTGGGAGATGATATTGTCACGCGCCCGGAGCACAGGGTGTGTTTGTGTGTAGTGCGTTGTTTTGGCTATAGATTTGGCAGATTAATCTTCGGGTGGTTCGCTTGTAACGTAGGAAAGTTAACGTTGTACGAGGCCCTTACTGACCTTATATCATTACTCTGACGTCTACTGATATGAATGGAAGAGGAAACATACTGCGCCGAAGATCCAGATGAACTGGGATCAGGACAGGAAGACGGGGATTATATAGTAGTTTTCATTTGTGTCCATCTGATACCAAATGCGTTATGCATTGACTGATGGAAAAGTAATATTCACTTTCGAAAAGTATACTAATACCTAGTCCCGCTCCGCTTTGTAGCGCCTTGCGAAGCTCTACGGCGGTGGAACTCCCCCAGGAAATGCCTCCCGTATAGAGACCATTAAAGGTCTTCGGCTTCCCCAAAAAACCCAGTAGATGCCGTAAAGGCTTCTTGTTCAATAGTTTAGATTCTTAAAAAAACGTACTAAAACCCCCGAAGACTGTGTATCTATCTCATCCTCGGATACAGCACTAGTGCTAGCAGGTTCCTAGTTTTTTTGTTTGTTTTTATGTTAGACATGTAAGTTCTTGCCCTTCATCTCACCTGGTGGTAAGTGACGATAAGGGCCATAGATGGAATCGATCTTCACCTGGAACCCTCAACCACAGAGGGGCTGGCTATCTTATCACACAATTTCGGAACACAATAATGCTGTTAACATTATTATTATGGCGACAGATTTTGATAAGATGGTGGTAGCTAGCCAGGCCGACTTGAAAGAAGTCCTACCACCAACCGAACCGAGTGATCTAATGCGTGCGTTTTGAGATGCCACCCCGATCCCCGAGCGTCCGCCGCCGTGAGCCGCGGCCGCTTAACCTATTTAGGGGGCGAGCGGGCCGAGCCGCCCCATAAATAATGAATGGAGCCACCCTGTTTCTGCCGGCACGGCGGCCGTGGGCCCACTGTGGGTCACCGTGAATGCCTCAATTATTGTCATTTTTATTTTGAGACACCTACGATACAGACTTGCCTCTGTGGATCTCACAAGAAATGTACCTATACTAGTGTTTAAGTGTTTTGGCAATCATGTTTTTCTTTTCGTAACTTCGTTCGCGTGAACTATTCTGATCCTTTTATTTGTTATTACTTAGAAAGTTAGGTTCAAAACTGACGGACTTCAATACACACTTTCAATCCTCAATTCGCCCCTATAACCAGTTTCCAAAAATCCATTCTTTTTTATTATAGGTTTCTTATCCTAGTAGTTGAGGCTGTGTGTTGGTTGATATGACAGTCAGATTTCCTTTTCATACAGCAAAAAGAAGACAGAATAACAAGATTGAACAAACAAAAACATTGTTGATTGTTTTTACAGTTCAATTCCAAAATGTGCATACGTAGGTATTACGTTGATCGGATTTCCTAAGTATACTAAGTTTATGCCACAAATCAATATGGATAAGACGAAGAAAGTCGTTTTTAATTTTCTTCCTCGCCTTCTTTTCATATACTCTTGTGTATTTTCTTCATATCTCTCATCTACATAATATTCTGCTCTCTATCCCAAGATTTTTTCCCCATAATTACCTTCCGCATTTTCGTCTTACCCAGTCAATTTACGGTAATTACCCTTACGTGCTTATGGTGGTAATAAACTTGGACACCATGACACGCCACTGACACGTGTCACGGTGTAGCACGACGCGAGGAAATTGCTTTTCTTTCTTTTACATTGTGATATTTTCAATGTGTCACAGAATTTTGTTGTGTTCTGTAATGTAATTATTTTTTATGTTTATATTTTTCTTCTGCAAAAAAAAAATTGCACTAGAAATTATATTTATACAGAAAATTTATTCCAGTTCTAATTCGGGGTGACAAAACATGACCGTTTTTCTTGTAACCAACTTTAAAAACTTCTTTTTTAAACGGTTGCGTAGTACGTTCCTCAATAATAATAATGAATAACTTATATATCCTAAAGTATACGTAGCTGAGAGCGTGCAATTTCATTTCCTTGTAAAACCATATGAGATGTAGTCGTTTGCTCGTTATGAATAACAAAAATCTTGTCCACCCTTTACTTACATCAGAATTATAAACGTCAGAACCGTCTTAATTGTGTTAAATAATTACTAGCCATAACACGCCGACTGCAAACAATGCGGGACATATCGTCCGTAAACTATTAATATAATTGCTAGAATGCGCGTCGCCCTCCAGTTTGTCACGGGACAGCAATCTATTGAGGAGCAAAAACGGGTAGGAGCGGGGCCATAAAATATTTATGAGATATCCAGAGCACGGAAATGGTGAACAAGATTTGGGCTCCGGCGATTTTTGTTCTCGAGCCTAAACGTACCACGGTTTGGGTTCAGATTTGTTTGAGTTCACACCTGACGTATGAAGATTATCTCTGGAAATAATTTTGAACGCGTTTTTGAAATGGTTGCAGCTAAGCTCGCGGATAACTGTCGTCGTTTGTCGTCTTTTGTCTGTCAATAGTTCTGTCAGTTTTTGTATTAGTTGTTTGTATGTTTTTGTAAAAGAATATTTTGCCTTAAATATTACTATGTCGCTTGTATCTCTCTACTCGGTCCCCTCTACCAAGAGGCTTAGATTAAAGTTGGCTCGTCCAACATACGGACTCGTAAGTCAAGAGTGAATCGCAGCTCACTCGACTCGGGACAGTGTTTATGTGGAGTATGTTTGCGTGCCTTTGTTAAGAACATTAGTAACTACATTCTCTTACATTATCGTTATTGTCTGCTCATCTGCTGGCTTTCCTAGGCGGTTCTGCTTCCACTCAATTAGTTTAATTAGGTAAACAGAATTCTTAGAGTACAACATGACCTACATTTTTTATTCATGTTAAGCTAGGGCAGGAATTCGGAATGGATTATTTTTCATTTGATCATAAAGTGGCGCCCAGACTGGGTCCTTAAATAGGCCCTGCTCGGGCGCCATATTTCGCTATTAAGACTTATCAGCATTTTTTCTTGAAAAGTCACTTACTGTAACTGAAAAATAGTACCAATACCTCGTACGTCCTTTTTCTTATTTAATATTTAATTTAATGAATACCTAGAAACTTTTATTTCATCCCATAACGCGGCCACATTCCCGCGCAAATAATTGCGCGTGTGTCATGCGCCATAAAGCTAAGATGGCAAGTTGGATCGTAGAAATTAACAAAGAATGAAACCTGTGATATAATAAAAGAGGGCGGCTCCCCTCAGCGTAATGGGCTCGCACATTACCGGCACGTAACAATACTTATTGCAGACGCAGGGGCTTTTGTGCTGCCCAGGTCACAAATTCGCCTGTTTCCCGATAATTATGTGAGCTGACGAAGCGTTGCCCAATTTATGGGATATTAAACTTTGAAGTTGGTCGTGCAACTCCTTTGAGCCTTCCTTCACAAGGTATGCGACGTTAATCTACGATCAAGTAATTTTGAGATTACAATTTAATAAAGCCGTAATTTTCCCTTTTGTAAGAATTGTCTCTATTAACTGATTATCCTTCTGACTCGGAGACAAGAAGTATGTTAAGAGAATATTAATTTGCTATAGATGGCAGAGTTAATAATTAGTTATCACAACTTTCTATTGAAATGTATTCAATTGTTAGATTGGGTTAGAACATAGTATTTATTATATGCTTCTTTGTTTCAGGTACGTGGACGTAAAAGTTGCTCTAAGTGCTTACCTTATCAGTTATACTACATCACCAAGGTAAGTGCCCATACTGATATATGCTTTAAATATTAACTGTTAAATATAACTAAAACGATGTAGTATTTGAACCAAACACTTGGGTTTAAATTCATTTCTCATTCCACTTAACTCGAGTGCTAAGGCTTAAATTTAATATCACGCCAATTTAATAATAAAATCAGAATTCATTTGTGATCATTGCGATAAGCTGACTATTCTGCCAAAATGTTAGAAAGGCTGAGAAATTAAATCCACCAGCAGCAACCCACAGTAGTCCAATAGTAATTATTGCTCCTGAATTGTTATTATAATGATATTCGAAAACTGCACCGATACCTTCAGAGGCTGCGAAATTGATATTGCTGCACCGTTTATCCTGTAATAGAATGCTGTTCTCCGACAGCTTCCGAAGCAGCTCGCTCGGTATTTCAGGCAGCAATATTTCAAATATAATTTTGATGTGAAACTGTATACTGTTTTGGAAAAATAACAACGTCTAGATATTTAAAAGGAATTTTTACATTCACGCCTGCGACGTAGAACTTTCTTAGAAGCGTTTCCTCTTGTGTAATTAGACGAGTTTGTTCAACAAAGATTTGTTTTTTATCAGTAACGGATATTTTTTGTTTCAATTCGAAGTTGTCGTGTCGGGCTGGTTATGAACTTCCCACTTAAAATTCTTTGCGCGGTGTACGCGTGCTCAATTTGATCTCGAAATACAGATCTCGGTTTATTTAAGACTCACTAATTTTCTTAAACGTATATACTTAAATTGTATAGGGTAAGAAGAACATAACACAAAAGCCTATCGGACGAAGAACGTTCCAGGAGCACTACCTGTGAATGCATTGTGCGAAATGTGGATTCTGCTCTACTTCCATACTAGCGCTCTATTACACCTATGCTAACACCTTTGTGATAAGTCAGGTGCAATTGTATGACTAAATATAAAGAAGCCTTCTACAGAGGTGGCACAATTAAAAAGAAAAGACAACAAGTATCTTTGGTTGTTGTGTCCTAATTTTATAGCCTTAAATCGATACAGCACAGAGCCCAAACTAACAAGTCCATTACGAGTTGTTGTCTCAAATTTAGGCTGCGCGTTTAGACCGTACTCACATGAGTAAATCAACGGAACAGAGAAAAACCTTCATACAACCGCGCGAATACAAGCACGCGGGGCATGTGTGCGTTACCACTGGCCGCTGTCGCGCACGCGGCGATACTGGATAAAACCGGTTTACGTCGCATAGCCAGTTACATAATGTCAGGCAGGGTTAGTGCGACGGCGTTCTTAGGTAGCTTTTACTCTGTTCGGTTTATCTACTCATGTGCCGTACGTACCTACGTTTTTATGTAGGTACCTACAGCCCAAATGAGCTCCGCCATGACAACAGTGCGGTAATTGAGTGGGCCTTGTAGCCACTGGGGAGGCTTGGTTGATTGGCGGCGATGTAGCCCGCGCAAGGAGCGCGCTGTTAACTCGGTGGCGGACACGGGAAAATGGCGCCGGCCCTTTTAATTTCGCTTAACTGTCGCTGTTTATGATTTCTCCTAATTAAACTGCTTGTTTACTGTCTTTGTAACCGTGACATGAAGTTTGGTTTATCTCTTTCGATCGTTTGTTGGGTCAGCAGATAGTTTGAAACGGTACCTACATATAAATAATATAAATCGTAAGTATATTCCTTAGGTGAGGTGTATAAATACCCCCATTCCGCCAACCTACGTCCCATGTTACAAAGGAAAACATTTATCCATTCACCGGGCACGTAAAAAAACATTGAAAATTTCTGCTCTGCCATGCTCTCGTGGCACTCAACAGGCATTAGGTGATGAAATAAAAAAAAACAGATAATATATTTGCCAAATCACTCGAACAAAATGAATTACAGTGGAGGGTAGGTGAGTAAAATCATAAAATATGATAAAAAATCATCACATTTATACTCTACATAGGTCCCTATGTAGGCTACCTATGTAGAGTATCACTGTACTAGCGCTTCATATTATCTCGCTCACACCACAACCCGATACATAACCGTGACAGTGTTGCGGTAAATTTGTAACTACCCTCAGAATCTGAAAGTAGCCTCTGTCGTGTCCGCTCGGGTTGCATTGTAGAGTTGCTACAAGACAGCCTATGCGTTTGATGTCTCCAATAGTACTTTCTTAAATCTGTTTCGCGTATTATGCGATAGAACCACTGAGACCCCAGGTAACATGGAAACAGGTAGATAGGGATATTTATTGGATTAAAATTACTTTTGTGCACAGGCAAAACAGGTTAAATTACGTAATTTCATCCCAAAACGTGGTCTGTCAAACAGGGTTTCTCAAAATTGCTCATCTCTCATGTAATATTTCGTGCACTCTGTACTTAAAAGCTTTGATATAATTCACTTTTTACATCTAAACGCAAGATTTTTCACAAATAAAAAATGGACGTTATCATAAAAGTACTAAGATAAATTCTCGCAAAATATCATCTGCGTGAAAAATTATATTAAAGCATAAATATTACAAGGAGCCTAAGTTAGCAGGAGCAAGATGGATACTAGTGACTTAGTTGGGTGTTCCGTCTTGAACTCTCGTATTAGACGCGTAAGGTCGCTTTCATGTAAACGCGCCGAATATTGTAGTGTCAGGCGCAAATGAGACGTATATTAGATAGCTCCCATTGTGTACGGCCAGCAGAAACAGTTTTAACAAGTTCCCTTTGCGTACAAATGAGCGCGTAAGCGATTTAGGGTTTCGTATTACGCACATATTGCTCTTTTCCCTCTTTCAATTCTCAAGAGCATTCCGAAAATTGTTTCTTCCAAGGCCTAAAACAGCTTGTCGTGATACCGCGCCGGATAATGGAATGCAAATAAGTTTTTAGCGGCCCATTCCCTGTTTTGTCGACGCTACCCTCTTTTTTGGCGAGGAGGCGCGATGCGTGTAATTTTTTTTTCAAAGAACGCCGCACGTTTGCGATTCTATTCAGAGATGTGTTCACAATATACTTTTATAAATCACTAGGTTCCGCGCGTGAACTCGTACCCGGAACAGGAAGTGTCCCAGTTTTGATCTCAATCCGGCAGCAATAATCTTAATATCGTAATGTGACTTTGATTGTACCTACTTCGTATATTTTTTTCTCTCTTTCACACCTCATTTATTATTAATTAATTTATCGTTAAAACGATTTGAATCAAAATACTGAGACCGTTAGTTGAATGTCACCCTTTAAATATTCTTCTCAAGATAACTTATCTAAGTCGCACTGAGGGCATACAATTGTTGATGATAAATAGTGCATTAGTGATTTAAATTGAGGTAAATTGTAAGCAGTTTTGTTCATTTAACTACATACCAGTTAGGATTAATAATTAGTCCATTATCGTTCGTTTGTTGTTGTTTTGGCAGACATTTTAGTCTAGACTCATGATGCCCTGGGTCGGCCTCGAGAGTCGTAGTTTGGCGAACACATTTGTTTGATGAACCCAAACAAATTGTTCTTGGGTATTTTCAATGTTTATATTTAAGTGGTAACTACATTATCTGATGCTGCTTTCTTTGGGCTAGAAGAGTATAAGAAAGACTTTCTTTTTATTGTTGCTTAAATCTAGAAAATTTAAAATTATAATAATATTGAACTATAACTTACATTTATATACTCTATGAGAATAGTGCATGTTTATTTTTACAATAAATTGCAACGAGACAACGTTCCTCGCGTAACCCTAACAGGCACCCAGAGCTGCACGCGGGCCGTCTGTCTGTTTGTCCGATGACAAATTACTGTTACTTCACGCGATTAATGGACACCTGACAGTCGGGGATTGATGATGTACCGAGATAATAACGCTCATGTGCTCGTGTGAACCACGGTGTGGTGCGAATGCGAATCTGGAAACTTGATTACGGAATACATTTGTGCTACAAAACAGAACGTGCTTTGCAAAACAAAAAAAATCTCACAAAACTTAAAAAAATCTTACATCATGTTGATGTCCTCATTGCTTCTAACTCCAAAAGGTTTTAGGCAAAATAACTGGCCACTGTCCCCGAAACAAGCTCGTGTTAACCATTTAAGGTGGCAGACAGCCCTGGTGGCTATACAGAGGATTCATGGAGGCAAAAGAAAAGCACGTGCTTATGAAATGCAAGAGCGTGGTAGATCAACGGGCAAGGTTTCTCCAAACTCCAGTATCGTTCATGGAATCCCGCAGCAGTCTGAAAAGGCTGCTAAAAAGGGAGAAAAGGGAGACACACACAATGACCCAATCAGGCTAAGTGCGGAAAAGACCCAGCTAAACTAATGTCCTCATTGCTTGAGCACAAGCGGAATCTGTAGATGGACTAATGGAGGGGGCGAACTCAATGCTGATCGATGAGTCTTAACGGTTGCAGATTCAACTGGGAATTAATGTCTTGAGGTACATTTTCGTTCGTCCACTATCAAATTGCCGGCCTTTGTCATCGTGGCTATTAACGTACTAATGCTTGAAAGCAGTAATCACTGTGTCATTAAATGAAGATGCCTGTAAATGAAGCTGCAGGAAAAACTACATAGTTGAATTTGGCAAGGATCACCAAGGCTTGCCTAATTGAAATGAAATACGTCAAATATGAATCTACTGATTCTGTATAATTTATTGATATTACGAGATTGGTGCCAGTTGCTAGCGCGCTAGGTCTGCTATAGCGAAAACTAAAAAATGTTCAAATGTTCCATTCGACGTCTAGAGATCCTCCATTCTTCAGATTGGAAGGCCCATTAAGGCAGCCAGCGTGGTGGGTTTTGGCCCATTATCCCTTTATTCTTAAACGGAAGTGATTATTATGAAAGGATTAATGTTTTAAAAGCTACGTTATCATCATCATCATCGTCAGCTCTTTAATATCTCCACTGCTGGTACAGGCCTTCTCTATAGATGTAAGAATATAGGGAGAAGAATGGGGCATGACCCACCATGATGGCCCAGTGCTGTTTGGCGGTTATAAAGGACTGCAGATTCCCACGAAGAACTGGAGATAATTATGGTTCACCCATCCAATGAGCGGCCGTACTAAATAAAGCTTAGTTTAAACAATCACAGGCCGAATGCGTTAAGTGACTGCGCCATCGAGCTCCCGTTGTTGTATGCCATAATAAATTAAACAAACATATTAAAGAGAAGGCCAAATAACATTCATCAATAGTCATCTGAGTTGCTGTCGGTTAGCTGCGAGCTGCTGGACTTGGTGTTGCTCGAGTCGACGCTGAGGTCCGCTTTGTAGTCGTAGAAGAAGTGGTCTCCGTGCGGGAGCTCTTCGCCGGTAGAGTTTTGGCATCGGTGGTCGTGGATCTTGGTGAACACTGCACGGAAATTAATAGTCATTTATCATCAATACCTACACTTAAAGATGCTTGCTTGTATAGTATTTCAGGACGGACTGCTTCAATGACTTTTCAAATATGCCAGAATTTTAGCTTCCATGCTGTATAATAAATAGAAGTATCACGACTTCCTCTCTAATAAATTTTTTCCCACCCGCGTTTCGCCAGCTTATTTCAGGTCTTATGTAATAGGGGCGAGCCTATTGCCATCTATCGGATACATTGATTGTAGTATATTGTATTGCTCGTCACTGGCCTAACCCTTAACCGCCTTGTACGACATCTGTCTTATTCTAATCTCCCTACCGTTACCACGCGGTTTTACAAGATTATCGTAGACAGAATATTTAGATAGATATGGCCACTTACTAGTTCCATCCTGGCAGTTTCTGTAATGCATCATGCACAAGCTCTTGAAGGATCTCCGCGCTCGTTGGTACGCTCCGCAGATCCATTTTATACTCGGATCCCTCCATTTCTTGGCCATGTCCTCAGGACACTGCTGGCATTTGCGATGCCATTTTCTCCTTTAACACCAATATCAAAAGGTAGAAATTAGACCATCGTTTTAACGTCACTTCTGACTTGAAAACTTCAACAATCTCACCAGCCATGCCTTTCGACGGTAGATTTTAGATCTTCGTGCTTTTTTTTATTGTCCTCGCTCGATGTTGAAAATGATGTAGATAGATCAAGAGATTCCTTAGAACCTCCATCTGAACCTGCTGGAGAAACAAGAATGCGCATAATAAATACTCAAAAAACTATTTCAGTTGAGGAGGAGTGGTACACGATACATATAAAGCACAATAATAGACTAATACATACATACATAAATCACGCCTATATCCCCGAAGGAGTAGGCAGAGGCGAACTAGCACCCACGTTTCGCCAATTATGTTAGGTCCCATGTAATAGGTGGCAAGACTATTTCCATTTATCGGGCACAAAAGTCGCAATACATTGCTATTGCTAGGTGGTATAAGAGGAACGCTGCTGCCCTTTCCTCATCACTGATTTATCTTTAGTCGCCTTGTACGACACCCACGGGAGGACACACCCAGAGACGTGGTGACAAATGTATTCTTCTCTGCCGTCACCACACGGCAGTATTACTAAATAATTGCCATCGTCTTCTAGTTTTAAAATTAAAATGACAACAATCTCGTACGTTATTCCATTTGTTTGATGCCAGTCCCCGGTTTGCGGAACAACGTTGTCTTATTTCACGATTTGCCAACCGAACCGATCAGTTTATCGGCAGCAAAGCGGGAGAGCTAAGTCGGAAATGTTTGTTCTGCCTCCCTCGGGTTATCTCTGTAAACTTCGGAAGAGTAAACAGTCGCCGCCTGTTATTAAGCAACGTTTGGCGTTTAATTTCTATTGATATTTGAATACTTTTATCGTGATTCCAGAAAAAAGAGCTTTCTTGTCGTTCAGATTTTGTTTCGTACATGATTTTCAGACAGTCGCTACTAAATATTTAGAGATCGATTGTTGGGAAATAACTGAATCCAAATTTGAATGAATAGTGCCACCGACTTTTCACCCCTACCTGTTATCCGTACTATTTATTACATTAGTTCAGTTACTTTTTCTGCCATCAGACGACGACGAAGTAGAGCGATGTTTGTTGCCCTTGTATTTTCTGCGAGTTTCAGCATTTTTGTCGAGTGGCAACTTTTTATCTAGCCTATCGTTGATTGCTTTAACATCTAAACGGTTGTTGACATCCGTTAGCGTTACATTACTGAAGACTGCATCAGCTGAAAATATAAAACAAGCGACTGCAGATATATTCATTAATGTATTATTAGTCGACTTTAATTTAATTTTGAATTTTAGAACTTATACGATATATTTACTGATTTTCCATTATGCAGAAGCATTGCTTTCTTATTATAGTGTAATATTGATGTAAATTTACACACAATGCGTTAGAGATCAAAAATATTCAAATCACTTGTTCTGATTTTACTACCATTGGCTAATCTTGGTATGTTAAAAGAATTAGGTGATTTATAAAAGAAGAATTGAAGAGAATAGGCTATCGTAAACACTGTACTGGTCGGCGCATACGCACCTATGATCAAGAGCGCGACGACACGCAGGCCCCAAGCAGCCATATCGAACCGGATTGGTCGTGCCAATCACTGACAACCCATAACGCCTTCCGGAATAGTGCCGTAAATCTGAGTGCACTTTATGTGTGCATTTGATACGTTTATTTTACGACTGAACGAATTGTTTCGTTTTCAGCTCGTTTTACTGTAGCACTGAAAGTTGAATTTATTAGGAAACACCACTGCAGCTGAGCGGAGACTGAAATAACATCCCTGGACTCTGTTATCATGTCTTTTGTTACGGTGCCACCTCTTGTAAATATTCCTTCAAACTTTAAAGAACTACGGAACAATGGTCATATTTCATCGGTCAACTTTTCTGTTTCAAAAATAAACTTGATAATGACGTGGTTGCTTTTTAAAGTATAAAATGACGCCAATTTTCCCTAATTTGTGGCATTTAGCTGGCCAAATAAACCTAGTCAAACCTCAAATAATTATGGTGCAATGTAGGAAGCTGAATTCAGAGAAAAAAAGAAATTATCTGCAATCAATTATTTTTATGCGCTAATGTTAGTGATGCAGCAATTATTGGTAATTGACTACTTAATTGGGCACAATCGATTCATACTACTTAAGGAGTATTCACATTCAGGTCGCGTGCGGGGGGCAATTTATTGCGCACTAGGGTGGGATGATCTTTTATTTACTCGGCTCTTCCATGTGTTGAACCCTTACTGTGATAATTTAATTTATTCACGTTATACTACAATTGTTATTGTTTGTGATCTGATTTCATGTATCAAGGTTTCTGTTGAAATGAGAGTTAATAATGATTTTATTAATTTAAACACAAATTAGTTTATAAATTGATTATATTTCATTGTTTTTGGTCCACTATATTAGTATTAGTAAATTTCTTTATTATTTGTCATACCTTGTAGACGTAGAACCAGTGCCTTCCGTGGTAAGTGTTGTTCTTACAGCGCTGGTCGTGAATTTTAACAAACACTGTTGAAAGAGGGATTATTTCAGGGATTTTGTTATTTTTGAAAGATTCAAATCATTTTTATATCGGGTAAAATTTTTAATTAGTTTTGAGTTAACTCAACTCACTCACTTGCTTCTTCTCTCATTAGTTTAGTTTAAACTAAACTAATGAGAGAAGAAGCAAGTGTCTAAGTGACAAAATAATATCTTGTGTTTATTTAATTATTTCCTACCGCTATTTTGCCTGAAAGAAAGCAACAATAGATGTCGTGACATTTGATTGAATTCTTATCCGCTTAAAACCAACGCTGCCTTTCGCGGTTCTAAACAATTATTTGCGTTATTCGCTCGCTGCAAACGGCTAAACTTTGATGGGACTCCAACAGAGGGTCGATGATTAAAGTTTGATGCGAAGACAAACAAATTTGTTACAACTTTACTTGTAAATAGAATACGAAGTTTCTGGGAAGGGATTTCTCTCTATACAGATAATAAGAGAAAGTCTTTCTTGAATCGGGGGGATGATTTTGAACAAACAATGGTAGGTTTCGTCAAATAGCTTAAGTGTTTTATTGTAATTTTAAGAGAAACGTGGACGTATATTTTCCAGTTATGTATAATTTGAAACCGTGATAACTCTCTCTCTTTCTTCTGCTACCTATTCCAAGAATAAACTCAGAATTTCGTTGGGTGTACTTACTAGTTCCGTCCTGGCAATTCCTGTACCGCATCATGCATTCGCTCTTGAAGGTTCTGCGTGCGCGCTGGTATCCGGCGCAGATCCACTTGATGCCCATATTTTTGTAACTTTTCATCATGTCGTGGGGACATGCAGTGCACGTCCTGAATGTTCTAGTACTACATGCAACGAGAAACTTTATAATTAATGTTTTTTTTTATTATTCGAGCCGTGTGGCGATGACAGAGCAGAGTACAATTGTCAACACCCGCATTCTATCTGAAGGGTATCGTACAAGGCGACTAACGATTTAAGGCAGCCATTCAAATTCTTTATTGGATGCCACATTGGTGTACATTGTAATATGAGATAAGTAATAAATTACAGTATTCCTCTAAAACTACCTGGTAATCTATCGGGATGTAGGTATGTATGTTTGTTTAAAATTCGTACATACTAATTATCACAAATACGGGCAAGCTGATATTACCTTGGCTAGATCTTCTCTATCTCATCAAAAAATTTCGTAAACGCTATGTCCTAAAGTGGGCTCCAGGCTCATGTCTTCTGCAAGCCGTTTTAACTGGTTGGTTCGTCTTCCTTTTTCGCCTTTTACCTCCAGCAGAAACTAAACGATATGTGCAGTTAAAAAAGAAGAGATTGTTATGGGTTTTATAAGCATTGGTCACATAGAAAGGGTTTCTATGAGAGCAATTATTCTTTTAAAACCATAATTTTCTCTTCGGTCTCAACTGTACGTATCGCTCAACTTTACTGTATGCATGTTACCAACTTTCCCTAAATCCAAAACCTATCGCTAAATGAAATATCTATTTATTAACATCAGACATATTACATGATTCCAAGCAGTTTTATTCATAGGGGATGTAATTCTGAATAATTTGTATCTTAAACTTACGCTTTTTTCCTTTCATTTGTTTCTGCTGACGATGCATCCGATAATGAGGAGTCAGAAATAGACAATGAAGAAGACAGCGAACTGACAAAGGAATTAAATAACATTTTTAATTAGAATTGATTTTCAACAATTTGGAATTTAATACCTTTTTGAGCATTAGTGAGCATTATGGTACAATATTTCAACATTATTACCTTGAAGAAGTGATGTCGTCAGTTTTTAAAAAGCTCTCTGAGGCATCAGCTGATGACGAGGAGGATGAATGGTGTATCCATTTATGTCCTCTGTGCTGGGCGTCCCCAAACATTGCCACGTCTGACAATTCATCGATGTGTTCTATCGCTGGAGTGCCCCCTTGAAAACCGTTAGCTGTGCCACAAAGTTATCAAAAGTCAACAGAATGTTAGGTTTTTTCCTTATATTGAATACTACGGGTCGATTTGATGAATTCAATAGCTATGTTTAGTAAAAATATGTTTTAATTAATTGTCGATGTATCTCTTTTTCTTTGTTATCACATCATTGTTAGTTCAACAGATATACTTATTCATAATTACTAGGTAATTTGTATATTATGCTAACATAACCAACCATACCATGCAACTAGCGTTTTATTACTTTACCAATAAGTTAGCTTCAGTATCTTGGTAAATTGATGTTCAGTCTGAACGTGTCATTAAATCAGATGTAAAATCTAATGGTTCGACCATCAAACTGAACATTAATAAGCAGGATTTTATTCCTATTTTATCAGTTCCCAATCAAGAGGGAGTGATTAAGTACGTCTTTCTACAGACGGCCTCATTAAAACTTCCTGGCTGACAGAGGAACTTGGGAAGCAACTCTCTCTGTCTCCAACCGATAATCATTTATTCATAGTGATACATTATATAACTTTCACGGACGGAGCGGGCCTTTCCTATTTACAAAGCCTGCTCATTATTTTCTGTCGTGATTTCAAATAATTTGAATCTTTTCAATAGATTTTTAAATCTCTACATGATGGTGCTACATGTTTTTCTCTCTATGTAAAATATACAGATAGGTACAAATCACGAATATAAAAGTAATTGAAAAATGAAGTAAATTATCTGCTCCCAAAACTAATTTTATAATTTTGTGAATAGCAATAAAAACTAGTAGATTTGTTTCTCGCCTTTGACATTATCTTTTATTCAGCAATATAATTTTTTATGACCTCTTGACTCATACAAATTCATTGTCTCAATTATGAATACTTCTTCAAATTTATTTAGCTCTAAGTTCACTGACTGTGACGTCTAATGTCAAGGAATTAGCATTTATAATTAATTTGTGCCTCGGAAAATTTGTAGGAAATGCTGCAGTCGTATAAATTACTCTCGATTAACTTATCAAAGCGACGAGTTTTGTTTTAAACACTTTTAAATGTTTAAAAACGGAGTTGCTTATTAAAAGTGCTCTGCGACATGATCAGACATTAAAATACCATAATTATTTTATAAACCTTAAAAATTAGAGACGATTTCGTTGCTGTATAAAAATCCTAATGACATTTTGAAAATACGTACAGTTTATCATCTCCACCTACCTAAACATATTTTAATGTCTCATTGTGTGATCACTTAGAAACTTTCACGGAATATTTCACTAATTGTCTGAATAACTGAATACACTATTCCTTGTTTGTATCATTCGAGTAACCTAAATGCAATTAACGAAAAATTTTAATAATCTTGACTCTGTTAAAACTTATCAGACTTACCACTGATTGCAAGCATCAAGATGCTATACGATACATAATTCGCAAAGACACATTTTATAGTTTCCTTCGCTATATCCGAAAACAACATCATGATATCGTTGAGCGGTATATTTTTATTGCTTATTGTATTGCAAAAGTTTGTGATGGCTTATTTTCACTGGTATATGGAATGTTATTTTTATTGTTGTATTCTCCAATAGGTACGGGCATGTGTTATTGGACATTATTTTTGGAAATTTCGGATATAATAATAATAATATGATCAATAACACCCATCAGATACGGGGTGTTAGAATGAGCAGCGTACCCGTTGGATCACCTAGCAATTAACTTCGATTTTCATGCCTGATGTAATAAGAGTTCTAATAGGCTAAATGTAGGTGGTCATACAGTTCCTACCTTTATTAGGCACATAGTCTTTAGTCTTTTATTGATGTTTATCTATGTTACAAATATACCTATACTATGTATGTCTATATTATTTTTGTACTGCATGTAATTGAAGTGTTTTAAATACCGTGTTATGCTGGGTCATGGCAGAATACCAGTGTTTGCTCTTGATGAGCAAAGTTCACGCTGAGTCATGGGCCCTTTTGTACTACTGCAGCACACCTTTAATAAGATACAAATTAGGCTTTCCTTTTTTTGTGTATGTACACTATGTGCATCGATTTCCTTGTTTTTGTTAATATTTTTTTGCCGTTTTATTTCTGTGCTTATTAAAACTGGTGTGTTTTGTTTTTAGTACAAATAAATAATGATCTATCTATCTATCTACATGTCTGCCTACCCCTCTGGGGATAAATCATTATGTTATATCAGTAGGGTTGTAAGATTTAAATGATGCACAAGTATTCTGTTGCTGTTTTATTAAATACATAAATAAATTTGTTTTCATGTATTCTTAACCCTTTAGTAGCCATGTCGTCGTTACAGTGGGAATATTTCTAAAATGTTTTCTTTCAATCCTCTTCATTCATGAGATCGGGGTCCGCTGTAAAAAGAAATTTGCGGATTTAAGTAATTTTCTTATAAATGGAGTCTAGTGAAATCGTCTGACTTTAAGCAAATCATTTCTTTGTTATTGGATTCTGTCAAAATTGTTTCTGCACTAAAAGGTATTTGAAGTTACTTTTATTGTAATTTAACTGTAAGTTAAATTCATAAGAAGCGCTTTGAGCTCTCCGCTTTAGTTAAAAAGAGATTTCAAGATGATTACCTCAAAAAAGCTTTTCGTTACTCCCCTAATACAAATTTCATGTTCATCTCCAGAATTTAATTAATCTCTCTTTGATGTCAAAACCACTTAAGATTCAATACGTGCCGAAGTAATATGTTAACACGGTAATTTTAATCTCATAAGGTGTATGATTATGATGATGATGGTGAATACGTTGCTTATTTTGTTATAAAGCATTTTTCGTGCGTCGTGTTGTGATGACGATTGTAACTTCAGAATCGGAGAGCACTAAAGTTAACATGCTGTTATTTACAAGAAAACTCCCTTAAGTGGTAATCTACGAGGGTACCAAGGGAAGTTTGATTAAATAGAATTTGCATGAGACCCGCAAGCCATCTGCTCTTGTAATATATTTTTAATTTATGTCCCTAAAGTTGTCGGGGCCCACGAGGGTATTACGGGGATACAGCTTGTTAAAAATTATACGCAAGTTTTGCCAAATATTTTCCTTTCCGAATAATTCTTCATAGGTCCAGCTGTGTGGTCCGCTACTCACCAGACTTTATTGCTGATACAGCGGAAGCGTGGGGGCCTGAAACATTAAAGAGAAAAAGCATGGGAAACTAATTAAGGAGCAATTGATACTTACGGCACATTGTTTGTATATTTTTTTATAACTCACTTGCTTGCGCCTTTGCTTGTGCTTGTGGTTGAGCCTGTATCTTACTGCCATACGTAGGTAATAGGCCTTGGTTCTGCCTCATGTACTCTTCTGGTAACGCATTAGATTCAGCTTGAGCCAAATTGCCAAAATAGTTTTGGTTCGAAGTATTCAATGGATCCGCCGAAGTTGGAACGTTTGCTTTAGAAAACGCTGAGCTTTCTGGGGCTAGCTGCTCATAGTTGGCCCGGATACTTGGTCTTATAATTGTGGCCGTGTTTTGAATATTTCCTGGAGTGTACTGATTATAACCTCCTTGTCCATACGCAGAACCTTGACCTGTGGCATCTGGATAGCTGTATCCTGGAATATAGTTTCCAGTTGGGAATAGAGTGTCGACTCCCGGGCGAATGTTGTGATAAGGGTGGCCGTAGTACGACGGTAGACTGTAACCAGCATTGGCAAGAGCATTTGCATCCGAAACGGCGTACGAGTTCTGTATCGGCAACACTGTGGATTGACCTTGGTACCCCGGTGTGTACGGTGCATAGTTCACGTAGTTGGCGGGATTTACTTGCTGGTACACGCTAGCATCAGCACCAGTGGAAAGCCCGCCTTGGTTGTAATTAGGATTATATCGTATTTGGTGGAGGTTTATCGACCCCGGTTGTGTGGGTTGAAACAAAACTGAATTAGCTACCGCATTAGCGTCAGCATCAGTGATTGTACCGAATGTATTGATAGCAGCGTTTACGGCAGCGGTGATGTCGGCTTCGGTTAGAGAGCCTTGCACAGGCAGAACAGCTACGCTAGGAACTGCTTGGGCATTCGCTGTAGCTGATTGAGGTCCTCCGTAACTCAATGCTGGAATGTATGGGATTAATCCACTTTGAGCGTTGGCTGCTATAGACGCTTCAGCTATATTTGATCCAGCCGTTGGGTAATACGGAAGTGACACTGAAAGTATAAGACAGTCTTATTGATAGTAAAGTTAACTGTCATGTTGAAATATTGTTGTTAAGTTTCGAAGAACGAAACATATGCTTGAAAGAGAGAAATATATGATTGTGTGAAGGAATGATAGATAAGTAGTTAAGTTGTAGGCGTAAAAGAAAAAACCAATAAAGACAGCATTTGTAAACATGTAAAACATGTTTTTTTTAAACAGATACACAACATAGTTGTCGCATACAGAAGCAATATTAGGCTGACACCGAAAACGACTTCGATTGAGGGCCACCGAGAAAGCAATAGACAAGGGTTGGCGGTCATTCAATCATTGGAGCGCAGGTTTATTCATTTGATTGGCCAGTCCGCTTCTTGCCCGCAATTGGTGCGAATAGTCTCGCGTGTCAAGGTTTTAATGGCACTCCGGCTCGCTTTTTGTCCTTGTCAATTCAGACGGCCGTGTACCGTCGTAAATTTTTACTTTATTCGCCACGGTTTTAACGCTCAGGTGTTTCCGAGGCGGCCAATAAACGTTTTTATTTTTTGCCGCGGCACCCTGTCGTCGGGAGTTTCAATGGGATGTTTTATTGGGACTCGGTACTTGGAAATTATCTGACAATTATCTCTTAACTGTTCTCGGAGATTATTCTATTTTTTACTTACGAGCTTGAGACTGTTGCGCGTACTCTCTACCTGTAAATAGTAACTATACTTTAATACATGGCTTTTTAATCCCATAATATTTATGTTATATTTTTTCATGGGATAAATTTAGTTAAAATGGAATAGAATATTACTAACAACACATCTTCTTGGTGAAGCAGTTGACTTCGACAATGACCTGGTTGAGTGCATAGCCCTCAGTACAGACGCAGACCTGGCATTCATCCCACGGGTGTTGGAAAGGCTGGTTAGGTGGATATGGCCGACATGACTCGTCTATTAACACAAAGAAAAAAATATTTTGTTTGAATTATACAAAAAAGGTCAACTGTACAGAGATCTGATACTGGACTTAATGCACTATGCCACTGACTTTTCTTGTTACAATAACATACAAGGAAGAAGATATAGGAATATGTTCGAAAAGACTACCATGATCTATCTAAATTGTAGACAAACGAATAAAAAGTTATTTAGCAATATTCCAAGCATGATTTTTGTGATTTAAATAATTACTGTTATAATAGGACTACTGATTTCATTTGGCAATAATAATTTAAATATCTTACGTGGTGACGGACCAGGTAGTGGCCCTGGTGGTAGTTCTCCTTCAGGGTTTATCACTGGAAGCACGGGAGCTAGAAATGCAAAGTAAACAGCATTGCATATTGATATTGTTCTTTAAATCAGTTTTATGAAATTCAAGCATCAAGTATTTATTTATGATTAAGGCACACCATCAGTTCACATATTAAATTAATATAAAGTAAAGGGTTACTATTACGTGGGAAAAATTACAGGCGTACACAACTTTATATAAACAGAATTTCTAAAATACATAAACAGATTTACGTTGTAATTTAAGAAAAAAGAAAACAAAATATCATCCTCAAGTATTTTTTTATTGTAAAATTAATGTGGATTTTGATCATTTTCTAGTGTTGCCTAATAGTAAATCATAGAAGTCAGCTATATTATATTTTGTGTAAATACATAAATAATTTCATTATAAAACATAATTACGCTTTGGTCCGGGCACGAATGGTAGGGTAATCTCTGGCGGTGGTAGTGATGGTGGCGAAGGACCTGTTAAGGATTAATAAAGATTCTGTATTTTACAAGACCTTTGCTTCTCTTTTTGCTTACAAGTAACTACTGCTTTATTTATACTACCGACAACATAGGTTACTCGTATGTACTTATTCTATAGTTTGTACTTTCCACTGTCAAGAATGTCCACAGCACACCAGTGTTTAATTTTTCCAATGTGATTTCAACCTTGACTTGGTTTTAGCAAGTTTCAAAAAGGATTGCGATAGTTACACCTACGTTTCCAATGTTCAACGCATTTATTTGCGTTTATTCCTGCGTGTGTGTATACCTTATATGAATAAACCATATTTTCATTTTATTGTTTCGCACAATGTAATGCAACAAACTTACCCGGCTCTGGTACTGGAACTGGTGTTGGTTCAAGCTTAGGGGATTCTAAAAGATTACAAATCGTTAGTGGGTGTTTATGGACACGAATAATTTATTTGTATACTTAACAAACTTGGTTACAATTTTATATTTGTTTTTTATTTTGTATGTGGTATTATTACCTTTCAAATTTCTCTGGCTAAAGTTACATTATCTATTGCATGCACTATTGCATCGATGTCTCATTTTATAATTACTTAATAAAAATAAATTATAGATATAAAATTCAATTCCATATTACAGAACATTACTTAACATATTAATCCTGAGAACTATGAAAATGTTCATGTGTATAAAAATATCTAACTTGTCCCACCCGCTATTTATGCTATTGTCAAAGTTTCAGATTCTTGTAGTAGGAGTAGAGAGTTCAGATTCGTTTCGTAGATGGAATCGCAGAAAAGTTAAGTTATCGGATAGCGTGACTTAACCCAACAGGTCGCTGGAACCCGTATGTAGAAAGGAAAGAGAGAAGGTAATAAGATTCTTACCACACTGAGCATTTTGGAAGCACGCCAAATGTTTCACTGGCACCAACGCATTCGGGACCACGACGCACTTGCAAGTCATGCACACGTCGGTAGGGTGCGGAAATAATACATCCACAGGGAACTTGTCGCACAAGGGCACTAGGGTACAAAAAGTCATACTTACTTCAAAATGATGAGAGTACTGCATGAAATCGTTCATTGGTGAAATTAAGATGAAACGGGAACAATTACTCAAACATAATAGAATGTATTTCTCCCACTGACCCCTATCATCTACCCCAAAGATGTAGCATACGCACTTGCGTAAGGGATTCTAGATGACTGTAGAATTGAACATAATATAGATCACGTCTGTTTATACCTTAAGGGATAGGCAGAAGGGTTTTACCACCTACGATTCGCAAATGTAGATAGAATGTTGAAACTGGGTGTGTATCCTAAAATATGGACTATCTCTGATGCTTTAAATTTTAGAAATGCATTATACTTACAAGGTATCGGTACAGGTGGTTCCGGGATTGGAGCTGAAAGATATAAATAATTTAACTTCATCGCTCATAAATATGATGTGAACAGGAATCCACAGCTAGGAATTATTACTTACGTATTGGTACCGGTGGTAACACTGAAACAAATTTTTGTATTATTATATTGGGCAAGTACAAGTTATTGAAATCAATATAAAATTGAACGATAATTTTTTAAAGGGTTTAAAAGGTTCCACGTACCACATTGAGGGTTTTCGTGGCAACTTATCTCCACTTGAGGCTTTCCAAAGATGTCGACTTGCGCTTTACAGATGCAGATTTGGCAAGGGTTCAGTGGGTTCTGGAAAGGCTGGTTGCTTGGAAGTGGGTTGCAGGTAGCTGTACATAAAAACATGTTTCAAATATCTTCATATTGTTATTATGGTTGTTATGGTGGTCCACTTGGTTATGTGTTAGTGGCTAATTGTAGCAATAAAAATCTTTCGAAATTTAGAATTAGAATGTCTTTCTAAGTCTATCTTTTCATTTCAAGAGTCACTGTAAAATAAGATAGTTAATTAAATGAAGGTAATTGTATACCTTCTAGAAATGGCTGCGGGGCAGGTACTGGAACTGACGGTGCGGGTGGTGGTATCGGAAATGTTGGTGGTGTTGGCGGTAGTGAGTTCGGGGGTTGGGGCGGAATTATTGAAGGTTGTATTTGGATCGGCAATAGTGGCGGTAAAGGAAGTGGCTGCGGAACTGGCCTCGGTAGATGCAACGGTGGCGATGGCACTGGTTGGCGAACGCAACCACTGCAGCTTGCACATATTGCCGTGAGGTCTTGATGGCACACGCACACTAAACAGTCGTAGTCTTCTGACCAAAAGTAATGCAATTCCCCTGGCCTGTTGCATTGGACCCCCGAACCACCTGCAAGTGAACACAACGATAACTATCGTTCGAAAGATCGTCAAATCTTTTTTTTGCGACTTTCATTCTGTCTCACCTGATATTTGATGTGGAAGTATATATTCGTTGTTGGGAATCACTCTGGAGAAATAACCTAGAACAGTATAGAAAATGTATTTGGACTGTAGTCTCATTTCTCTAATAACGCGATCTAATATTTTGAAACTATTACTTACGTGATTTTGTACGACCATTATCATTGGCCAAGCTATGAAGTCCTGAGGCTGCATAGCTGTTGGTGTTAGCATGTGAAAAATCGGCAGCTGAATTTAGAGCTAGGATGGTTGGATAATTACTGTTTCGAATGTTTCCTACCATTTCTTGAGCAACTGAAGCTGAACTTTCAGCCTTGGCGGTAGCTTGACTGGAGCTAATATAATTTGATCCAAGAGAGGGATTTTTAGGGTTCGGATATCTATTACCTGCCTCAGCAAGGGCCATAGCATCAGCGATCGACATACTTTCTCCATGTGGATTGTTAAATATTCTTGAAGAAACAATGCTTTGCTCTTCAGGTTGAGCTGAACGAGCATTGCTCGGATCATGCAACGGATAGTTATTGGTTCCATTTGCAACGTCTGGTTTGGCCGCTCTCCTTTCATGTTGTACGTTTACTTCAAAATCCAATTTATCTTCCTGAGATTCAGATTCTAAAGAAAAGGCTTGTGCTTCTCTTCGCCGTATCAAGTGAGACACTGAGTTACGGTTATCCTTAGCTGAAATAAAAAACTTATTTTATTGATCTAAATAAGCATTCCGCATTCAGGAGCGAAATTATATTGAATAAGGTTACTTACACGGAGCGTGTGAATGTATAGAGGTGCCCGTAATAACAGGAGAGAGAAGGCAAGCCAGGAAGCAAACCCTCCGAAGCATGGCTCTCCCCATGTTTAGAAGCAGCTCTTACTCTTGCGCATAAATCTTTTCTTATTTTGTATTTTTGCTGGACGAAAAGGGTAGCTAATGGTAGCGCTCTTCGTATGAGCTCCTTTTAAAGAAACTCTTAATCCAGTGTAAAATCTAAGATTTGATTAACTGACATAATCAATCCTGTTCAATTTTAAATGCTTTGTATTTCAATTTTCTCTGGTACACATAAATGGAATATATGTCAATATTTGATTGATTCATTGTTGTGATATCGATAGTAGCTGTAATAGGCCATTCTTAATTGTTAGTTGCTTGTTAATATTTATTTATCTTGTTAGGGTGATCTGGTTTTACGATACCAGAACGGAGTCTTTGAAATGAAACAATTAGATTTGCCACTAAATATTTGCTTTTATTGAAAATAATATATTGGTGTACTTGTTTGATTCTTGACTAAATCTATTTAATTATCATCGGATCCGTGTTGCTCATAAAAGTTGTTTGGAGATCATTGTGATGTGGTTCATGGTGTAACTCATCTGTAACGAAGATTTGAATCATATTTATTTATTTCTCTATTAAGCTTATACTTACCAATTAAATATAGAATTTGTTTAGATAAATATTTGTACATAAAAAAGCTAAAGCTCTATTTATGGACACTAGACACTGACACAAGGATTACTTATGATGTGTTTTGTAGTGATGATACAGTACATAACCTGAATATAGCACTTAGTCAGATGTAACTTGTTAACCATCACTGGAGACCATTGTTCAATTAAAAATATGTATAAAACGTACAGTACCCTTTCATTTCTCGTCGCCGGATAACTCTCTTGACGAGTAGTGGACTGCCGCTGGCTTAAAACTCCTTTTGGATATATGATCGTGGTAATCGGATGTGTCGGCTTGAGAGTCTGCCAGATGGACTGAGGTACCTGAAGGCCTTCCCAATAGACCGTAACTGCTGTAAATCTGTGCTAGGGCTTCAGCCAACGCAGAACTGCTGGCTTGCCGACCGAGGCCGCTTTGAGCGTTAGCCAACACGTCGATAAGTGATGAATCACCGTCGAGGCCTCTTCCAGCTGCCTGGACTTGTGCATCATCCGACACATTCGCAAGCGATGGGCTGCTTCCGAATCCCGAGGTCTTTGCGTTAGTGGCATCAACGAAGGCCGAATAAGAGTCCCGCTGCCCCGATCCTGTCGCTTGAGCCCGAGCTTGCGCTTCGGCCAAGGCGTCGGCGTAAGACCCACTTTCTAATTCTCTGTAGTCTGTAGTCTGAGCATTCGCTGACGCGTCAGCCGCTGTCGATAAGCCGCCTCTGAGGTAGGATGGAGTTCTACCGAGACCTTGAGCTCGTGCTAACGCTTGGACCAATGAGCCGAGATCGCTGTAGCCGGCGGCTTCGAGGGCTGCCAAAGCCTCCGCCTGAGCTCGCGCTTGTACTTCCGCCAGAGCTTGCGCTTGTGCTTGCGCCTGGGAAAGACCGCTGTACTCATCTAAGCTACCGAGTACCTCAGTCGGATCTTGGACATGGTCAAGGCCATGTGATAAGTCTCCTCCGTAGAGGCCGGCGCCTCCTACAGCTTGAGCAAGGGAATCGCCGTTAGTGCCACCATAACCGGGGATGTATCCTGGGATTCTGATGCTTGGTAAGTCATAGGCACCAAGTGCTTTTGCAAGAGCGTCGGCGTAACTGCCGCCACCGCCGAGTCCTCTGGCGTTAGCGTTGATGTTTCCGTTAGCGTCGGTTCCGCCGTACCCGCCGAACCCTCCCTGCCCGCTGAAAGCGTTTGCGTTGGTGACGGCATTCGCTGATGATCCTACTCCGGGATAATACCCTGCGAAAATTGTTTAAGTTAATTTACAATTGATCGGAATCGGTTAAGGTACTCTTGTTGCTAGTTAGTTCCTCCTGTAATTATTACGTGATTGCGAACGTTACACATTGAATTAAACTACTATTTACGGATGTGTCTTTTAAAAATTGTTATTTAAAAATTGTCGTAATCAATGATTAGTTGTTTAATATAGTTTTCATTTTATTCCTGTAAAAATATTATCATAATATTAAGATTATAAAGGAACCTGTACATCTGTTAAAAATTCAAGTAGAGATGGTATCTCTTTATAGTGATGTACTACTATTACCCCATTTTACCTTGATTTGATATACAGTTGTAAATTTATACTTACCTGTTTAGCTCTCATCTCTATGAACAATATTGCAAAGAAAAGTGTGATCAGAAAAATAAATAATGTTCAAATAAAAATTAAAAAGCAAACCCAATCTTAACCGGGCACGGTATCTGTAAAAAATACCTGCTTTAGATGTTAGAAATTCTACATTGCTAGAGTATCCGTTGGCTTACATCGTGAAGTGTAAAGGTAAAGAGAAATTTCAGCAATTTAACTAACGTTTTGGTTGAGCGAGTGGTATGCTGGATTGCTGAGTACGCGGTTTCAATTTCCGCACCATGAATTAAAAAAAAAATTCTAACCACTATTATCTTTGTTCTGGTTCGTAAGTTGTTCCCTTTTAATTAGGTTGTACTTACTACTATACGGAACAGGCACCGGCAGGATTCTGTCTTGATCGGGCACAGTTATGTATCTGTTCTCAGGGATGGGCACAGGGATGCTAGGGTCTGGCCCTGCTACCGGCTCTGGTTTATTTTGTTCAGGCGCATTCACTAATATTTGTTTCGCTACCGGAACAGCTATGTACTTTAGTGGGGTTGATACTGGATAGGGCTGGTCTACGGGTATCGGCATGTGTACTTTTGATTCGATCGGTATTGCCACCGGAACACTGGGACCTCGGAAGTATATTTTCTGGGGTGGTGAGGGAAAGGCTATGGGGTAGGGTATCAAGACATTCTTGCTAGGTATTGGTATCGCTATCGGTACCGGCACTGGGTATGGTCTCGGTATAATTACAGGTGGTGGGCCTGAAATTAAAAATTTGGATTTATTCAACTACGAATACATTATAAATAATTAATGTAGTATTAAACATTTCAACACTTACATATAGGTCTTGGTGCTGGAAGAATTGGAGTTGGTAGGGGCAGTAGTTTCGCTTTTGCTACCACTGGTAACACTTTTGGTGCTACTGGTAATGTTTTCGGAAAAACTGTTATTACTTTTGGTGGTAACATTGGTATGATTTTATGTGCTACTGGCCATACTTGCGGTAATGATATCGGTCGAACTGTGGAAAAAGATTAAAAAATTAGGTCGTTAAAAATATCACTTTGGCATGTTTATTTTAATATCTGCTAGCCATTTATGTTATTAAAGCAGCGTTGATTTATTTACCTGGCACGGGTCGGATTGGCGCTAGAAGTAAACGTTTAAAAATGATTATTTGAATCAAAATTTCTACTATTATGGTAATAATTGACGTATCTCATCAAAGAACTTTCAAACCGCATTTTAAACTATAAAAAGCTCTAAAAGTTTATAGTGACTATAGGGCATGTAAGTAACGAAGAGTATTAATTACCTGGAGTCACGACCGGTGCTGTAACATACCATGTGTGAGCGGATAATAATTGATAGCATATTAGCAACTATTAATATAAGCTTATAATACAATTTGCAAAGAATTTATAATTTACCAACTAAGTACTTGGATTGGTGGCAACTGGCAACACAATTTGCAATATAATTGAAGAAAAAACAAGTATATTGATTGAAACGATAAATACCTGGTATTGTAATCGGACTGGGTATTATTGCTGAAAGAAAAAATTAATGATTATGCAATGTCAGAAACTAAACACAATTTGTGTTTTAGAAGATCTAATCACTTTTTATTGACGTACTTATTAGCTTAAAGGGAGCTATTTATTAAATTTTGGACTTAATCATTCTTAGACAATAATTACCCACTTTCACCAATTATGTTAGGTCTCATGTAAACGAGCCTATTGCCATCTATCAAGCACTTAAATAAGAGAAACGATGCTGCCTCCTAATCACTGTTTTTTTAACCCTAAGTCGCCTCCTACGACATTCGCGGGATGGATTGGGGGTGGTGACAATTGTATTCTGCTCTGCCGTCACCATACGGCAGTGATGATAGTGATTGTTTCAATTGTTTAATAATTAGAAATAATTACCCGGACACTCGTTGCAAGCCGTGCATTTGCTGTACAAACTGCCAAGCGTGTTGGTAAAACACCCACACACGTAGCAGCCTCCCGAATCTCTATAGAAGTACATGTCTCCTTCCTTTAGGCATTGTCTATCTGCAAGCGTGAATTTGTCCGTGATTCCATTTTGGTTTTGATGGCTATATATATATATATATATATATATATAAATCATCGTTAATAATTCAAAGTTCATGATGTAATCCAGTTTAGTCTATAATTACACACACACACTTATAGACATAAATCACGCCTATATCCCCGAAGGGGTAGGCAGAGGTGAACTAGCACCCACGTTTCGCCAAATATGTCAACTCCCATGTAATAGGTGGCGAGCCTATTGCCATTTATTGGGAACAAAAGTCGCAGTACATTGCTAGCCTAGGTGGTATAAGAAGAACGCTGCTGCTCATTCCTAATCATATTCAGATTTATCCTTAGTCGTCTTGTACGACACCCACGGGAAAGATTTGGGGTGGTGACAATTGTATTCTACTCTGCCGTCACCACGCGGCAATAATTGTAATCATCATAGTTTGAGAAATGAAGTGTTTGGTTATACTCTTCTAGAAATTGTTCCATCAGCTGTATCTAAAATATTCGGCTAGTAAACTTTTCTCGTAATGGAATGTGGGTTTTCCGTTCGGGTGTATTTTTTGGCGTATTCACGAATGTTGTTCGAACTTTCGACGCTGTAAAATACTCGTTTTTCGTTCGGCATTCGCAAAATGTTGCCTTCCACAATAGCTACGTGTTTGGTTGACGCGCTTCCATTAATCGAATTGAATTCAACCGTGGATTTGGTTAATATAAAATTTTCGTGTTTTTTGTAAATTGAAAAAATGTTGATTCGTTTTCAATGGCAAGCCGTTCATATAGAATTCATTTGAGAATGTTTATTTTTGTAGCGATTATAAAAACGATGGTAGCAAAAGATTCCTAGACGTATCAAGTATATTTGGTGCTGCGAATTAATTGCCTTAAATTTTTTTATGCAAACTTAAAAAACTTAACCTCTGATAGTAACTACGCTAAGTGCACTGAAATTACTAGATATGATTATTCTACTACAACAAAAAATATACATAAGATAAACAAGCACCAAAATAAAAATAAGCCAAATTTTAGTAAACAACCAACAATATTAATGTCTAAATGCCGCACTCAGAGACGTCAGTTAACTTTAATGAGTATTTAATGTCAAAAAATTTCATTCAATTCAAGACCATAGACCCGGCAAGAATAGAGACTAGTTTTGAATTGTCATTTTTTGACGTTAAGTTCTCATTAACGTCATTTGACGTCTCTGAGTGCGGCAGTAAGATATTTAGTCGATAATAATTAAAGTACTACTCAGCTTATTTTTGTATATTGAGGCATACTCTAAGAAGGACCATTTAACTTATTCACTAAAGTAACTTATATTGAATGTAATGTAACTAATCAATGCTACTTACTTGGATAATTCGGCTCAAACGGTTGCGCCATTCTAGTATTAGGCTCATCCGATTCATCGTCGCTCTCTAAAAACGGACAAATAATTATTACCGATTCCAGTAAAAAACATGACTTTAGTAAGCAAGCAAGGATTTATGAACGAGGATTTATGATTACAAAATAAAATGAAAATAATGACAAAGGCAGGTGATTGAGCGAATGATAGTTCTTACAAAAGTTTTAGAATAAAATTGTGTATCAAAAATGTATCAATTAATAATAGATCAATGAATAATGGATGTTGAAATGTACCCGTTTGATTGAGTAATGAAGTTGCACTAAGAAGAAAAAGACGAACAGAGTCACATACTCTTTGTTCTATGAAATTAGAAGGACCAAGAAGTGAAAGTGATTCTAATGAATGAAATGCCTTCTAATGCAACAAATATTCAATAAAACTAATACATACTGGCTTTTGTACTGATGCATACAAAAGAAAACTTTAAAATATGTGATCACGGGAGGACACCACGTAAGCTGAAAAGTGTTCGAAACAACGAACTTTAAACAAAAACGCGAATAATAGTACAATATAATAACGACAAATCGCGAGTATTTCATCCGTAAATACTAGTTTTATTCAATGTGTATTGTTCGCGTGGAGAAAATCAGAAGCTGCGGATTAGGTTTTCAATTGAAGACGGTACCAGAATTTTGTGGATTGCTTTTACTAATTACCTTCAACTGAGGCAAGTACTTGAGCTGCCAACAGCACCAGAGCCCATCCGGTAAACTTCCACATGTTCGCTGAGGTCTGGAGTACCGACAGCGAGGAAATCCACTCACTGAAGATGCTCGTCTGGCTACTCCCCCTATTTAAACCGGTGTCGTGCACGCCTCGACATGTGTACGAAATCGATTTACTTATTAAAATATATTGTAATATTTCAGATTGTGGCTCGTTTTATTATAAAGAAATGGGCGTGACGTTGTAATGAAAATGTTTATGTAGATGAAGTTTAATTTAACTGGAGATTTACACAATTTTACATTGTTTGAAGGCGCTAAGTTCAACAGTCAACTAACATTATCAACCTCAAAGTACCAAAGAGGTTGAAGAATATCATGTTCAAATTCAAGCGTTTTATATTAATTCTTTGCCGCGTCTTTAAGTGTCTCTTCTCGAGCCGCATGAGAAATAGGATGTCTATCGCCTCAGAATGTTTCGTTCCGGGCCCCTATTGTTTTTAAATTCGAAATGTCCCATTTCCCCGGAAACTTTCCCGAGACCGACTTAAACTTAATCCGCTGTAAAAGGCTACACGGCGCTCCCTAAATAGCCGAAACCCAGAGTTCATATTAAAAAACAAACAAATCAATCGGCTTACCACAGTGGCACCCGTCGGAACCCCCTCCGGGGGACGGAAGCGTGGCCCGCTAATGACTGCAGCGCCATCTACGCGATGCGTGTTTGGTTCTCGCTTTTCCCGTGGTTAATGGAGGAACGTATTTAGATGGGGGCGTCTGTGGCGTTCGTTGGGTTTGTGCTTAAATCGACATTCTGGAATTTATTATGAGCTGCATCACGGTTTGGGAGTTTTGTGTTTTTGGCTGGTAGGGGTAATATAGAATTTGCAATTGTCACTATTGAATTACTGTCATAAATCGAAAACTTGAGACTTAAGAAAGACATTTAACTAAGAAATCCAGACGATTCGCCTTATAAAGGCTATTGAGTTTGTTAAAATAAACCTAATTTTGGTTGTCCAAAATTCTCACAAAGATCAGATTGTGAAGGACATAATGCAACAATAAAGCTTATTGCAGACGATACATAAATAGCAAGATAATGTCAAACTATATCATGCATTTGTTTGCACTCTCATTTCGCGTTTTGCAAAAGACTATACGTGACCTAAGCCATATAATAGTAGATTTTACAACAAGTTCACAAAACAAATCATTTTTATCCGAGCAGCCCGAGCCGAAGACGAGGGGTGATAGTAATGTCGAAGATAAAATGGTTTTGTCGACGAGTTGTAAACTCTGCTTTTCACTTCGATTGCGAGGAAATACAACAATAGTTTATGATAAAGTAAAATTAGTAGAGTTTTGATTACTGAAGGAAATTATTTTTCCCATTGATATTAGGAATTTCTTATTATGTTTGGATGCATGGCTCATTTTCTTTGCCATAATATAGATACATTTACGAGTAGACAATGCTCTTGAGCACAAAATTCGATTTTGTGCAGCTTATATCCTGCACAAATAAGCACTTTCAGAGCATGAGAAGTGAAAATATTATTATTTTCCTTCCTTACAATTGTTGTGGTGTCAAAATTAAAATAGTGAAATGGCAATATTTGCCCATTTATTAAGTAACATGGGACCGAATAGTTGGCGACATTTCGTTGGACAAACTCGTTTGGTTTACACAAACCTAAATTGCGAAAACGATAACTGAAATGAAAGGATATATTATATGTGTTTTCTTAGACAGAAATTGCTTCGAAGTGAGGTGGGCGCTCGGGGCGGCGTCGCAAGGCCGTCACACGTCGCAATCATATCGGGGATTTTCTTGTCACACAATGTTGATGTATTGTTTTTTTGCTTATCAGTTTTCTGTCAAATAAACGTAAAGAATTTAGCTAGGATATATGAAACAGGACATTGACGAGCAAGGTCTACCTAAATTTGTAACGGAGCGGTGTGCGGGTCCTAGCAGTGTCCGAGAAACAAAGCAACGAAATTTTGAATTCTGGTCCAGAGCGAATCGGGAAGACGGATCAGTTTAATTGTATTTTGTATTTCGGTTGATTGTCAACGAACACTTCAATACAAGTCATCGTCATCATTCTAATTTTGAATAACTAAAACCGTGCCGTGAGGTGTTGGCAGAACAGAATACACGTAACCCCGGACACAGCAGCGTCCCGCGAGAGTCGCCTCTTCCCTGTACAAGCAATTTAAACTTCAGCCTCGTTTGTAAATAACTAGATAGGTTTACCTTAGTTATCTTTTTTTTTTGTGGTGTTCAAATTATTTATGGACACAACATTGATTTCCTGTTTTTATTTTAAGTATAATAACGTTTTCGTTGCAATACATTGTAACTATTTAAATATGACCAGATTTCTATATTTCATACTTCCTTCACTAGACCCGACAGACGTTGTACTATAGTAGCTATGAATGATTACAGTTAAAGAACTTGAAAATAATACATTGTTAGACTAAGTTTCTACTAAAATAATGTTCTCTACATGTAAAAAACAAATTAAAATTTTGTGCGATTTTCTTAATTTTTCTTACGGTATCGAAAAACTTGATAATAAGATGAAGTAAATCGATAAAGTCGTTCTGTTATTTTATGTGAAGTTATGGCGTGACCAATATATTAAATACTGACATAAATGACGCCTTTCCCCCCTAAGGGGTAGGCAGAGGTGCTTGGACACCCGCATTTCGCCAGGTTATTTCAGGTACCATGGAATTTTAGCATAATAATTTGCTATATGCTGCGTCCTATTTACTCTGAGGCTGCTGCCCATAATCATTCCTCTATAAACTTACAGTGAAATACGTTTTCTCTTGCCTGCACTACGTGTGTAGAGTCATCACCTAAGCTCGCTGTGTATCAACAGGTCATTACCCATAAGCGCGAGTGTTGTTCCCAAACAAAATACCGATTCCAATTTGTGCGGCGAGTTTTTAAAGTGCTTAATATTATGTTTTTGGCTGAGCGCGCCATCTGTCGGGGCCGTAACGCTAACTGGCAGTTACTGAGTTTTCAGCGGCACCATATGCTTTGGATTAATATCTGCGCACTTCTATGACGAGTTAATAATATGTGTAGGTACCTACCGGGAGTTTTTCTCTTGTCTGGCAATTCTGACAATTTGTGGGCGAATCATGTTTTTCTTTGCTGCTTCATATAACTTTGTAAGTAACACTGTAAACCAATTAAATTGGTGTTGTTGGAAGTATGTAGTGTTTTTGTTAAGTAATTAAATGTAAGATTGATGGCTGGCAACAGAAGAGTACATAATTCACCATCCCCTTTGATATCACGTGGGTGTCGTATAAATCTTAGAGCAGCTTGATAAACCAGGTGCAATGCTTTAAAAAATATGAAGACTGGGGACTTACATGAACTCTCTGCTATCCTGGATATCCTGGTGGAATGTATAGGATTTCATTTGGTTGAAACACATAATGTCAAATGTTCTCAATCGACTTTGTGCTTTACTACAAATATGTTGAGGTTGACAATAGATTGAAGAAGTTTGACAGTTTTGGGTGTTTTGAAGTGCCGTACGTCCCTCGGCCTCTAGCCGCCGTGCCTGCCCCCAATCAGCTGGGCCCGGAAGCGGAAAGGTGAGCGAGGCATAGCCCTTCCGACCGCTCATTTTCTCACTTGTTTGTTGCTTGCTTGTTAGATGATCTAATTTTCTATGGTTAATTGGGAGTTGGTGTGTTTTTTGCAACGCTGTGGCCATTGTTGTATCAATTTTATATTACATACAACATGGATGATCAAAGGAGTAGAGTTTGACCAAAAAGACGTGGAGAGACGATCTGGAGGTATATACTGCAAAACATGACGGAATTAGCTCGGGATCGATATGAATCACGCCATTTTTCCCTAAGGAGTAGGTGTTTAATGAACACTCAAATTTCGCCAGCGGGGCGAGCCTATTGCCATTCACCAGGGACGTCATTTGCAGTTATTTGCAGACTGTAGGGACTCTTGAACACACGTTGTCGAAAGAGCCTCTCGGAGTGGTGAGATAATATTTTTTGCATAGTGATACAGTATAGTATGATGACTTTAAGTACTGCCCTATCCAATACTCCTATACTGTTTAGTAAAAGTGATAGACATTGAATAATAGTCTATTTTTTTTAATTGTTGACTTTACGATACGCCTATTATGGAGTATTTTTCACTTTGATAGTCTATTTTTGGTATCAACAATATACCTAAGCTGATTGGTCTCCGTTGGTTTTGCATAAAGAAGGAAGTATTGAGGTACACGAAATTTAATCTAAGAGATCCCATTAAATGCGCGAAACGCGAGTCCCATTTTTAAGATTTAATTCGGCACTAATTAAAAACACCTCGACTCAGCTGGAACAATTACAGTGTATAAGTTTTAATAGGCGGCGGCCCGGCCCGCTAATGAGGGTCCAGTTTTATGGGACGACTAAGGAAAACTAAAATTTCTTAGCTATGTTCAGCTGTGTTCACCAATGTTCGGTTCTCTCTGAAGATGACTGTTAGTTCCTTCGTACACTAGGCTACTCAAATCTACGATATTCGACGATTTTAGTCTATAACCTATCGATACAAATCGAATCGCGGGTCGAATGCCGGCGATGCGTCTCATGTACGAACTTCAATGGATTTGTATGACGGTAGTCGCTTGGAGACTAAAATCGTCGAATATCGAAGATTTGCGTAACTAACCCCCGAATACAGAAATGGTACTCAAATATTGAGCTCTGTTTATAAAGTTAAGTGGACAATACTTGTCTGAATTTGTATGGAAAAACGTCAATATTAACAATATTTAAATTTTAAGCGGGAACTTTGAGTAGAGTTTCTGTATTCAGTGTACTAAGGCGTTTAGACCTCATCTTAACGCTTGCTGGCGACATGTTTTGGTAATGGCGTTTGCTGCTATAATAACAAACACTACGGAATTCCTCGTTATATCGGTATTAATACAATACTTAAACTCCGTGTGGGGACCGCAGAGAAGGATACAATTATTACCACCCCTGCTTCTGTCGTGGGTGCTATGCCATACAAAGCTACTAACAATCATTATAACGCGGAATGGGCAGCAGCGCTCCTGATGCTCCCTCTAGCAAATTACTGCGATTAGAGATCCCGAGGTGAATGGCTATAGGCTCGCTCCCTATTATATACATACATACATAAATCACGCCTATATCCCCGAAGGGATAGGCAGAGGTGAACTAGCACCCACGATTCGCCAATTATGTTAGGACCCATGTAATAGGTGGCGAGCCTATTGCCATATATCGGGCGCAAAAGTCGCAGTACATTGCAAGGTGGTACAAGAGGAACGCTACTGCCCATTACTCATCTATCACTGTTTTATCCTTAGTCGCCTTGTACGACACCCACGGGAGAGATTTGGGGTGGTGACAATTGTATTCTACTCTGCCGTCACCACACGACATTATATTGAACCTGATAACACCTCTGTCTACCCCTGCATCAGTAAAAGCTCTCTGTATCAAAGTACATAAATATTTGAAAGTCTCAATATTGTGTAATCTGTAACTTAATTTGTAAAATAAAACTTTCAGAAAAAAGTCTACACGCTTTAGAAAACTGAACAAGTTGAGCATCTCTGCAAAGTGGAGACTATCATTTTGTGCTCAGGCAGTGCGCGCCGTTTTATTACTTAACCACATGATGATAAGAATGAAATTTCTCTCGCATATGCACGAATTCAGACGAATGAATACACTATTAGCTCCTGCAACTCCGTCTTGCAGGAGGATATTTGTTTTGCATAAAATTATAATACGGTCGCCGGAGTTCTGCACACCTGCCGCCAGGGGTGACACCTGCGAATTACTTACGGGTGAAAGTATTCAAATTCATGCGCACTGTCTGCGGTGTTGGAGTTTGTAATTGGTCGAACTGTGAATAACACCCCTAACGCCTATCACGAGTTGTATTATCTGCGTCTACGATTCACTCCATTTCACCGCCTTTCGTATTCAGTCTATAAAGTCTTGTATTTATTTTTGTTATGTGATATACTCTAGTAAACGTAGGTGAAATTGTTTGTTGTCCCAAATAAAGAGGGAAAAATATTAGTGTTGAGGGATGAAGAGGAAGACCGTAGAAGAGATGGATAGATTTCGAGAGAAATTTCACGAATGTGAATGGAGTGAATGAGGACATGACGGCTAATAGGGGTGAATGGAGGAAAAAAACATACTGCGCCGTGCCCATATGAAATGAGGTCAGGGCAAGAGGATGATGATTTATTATTTGTGCGAATTTGAACCCAATTTCTATGAAAGAGCCGAAAATCACCGTGCGGGTGCCGGTGCCGTATCTGTAGTGTGGCAGAGAGAGAAGTGAACTTGGAACTTCTGACCGAAAGGAATAGCTTTACGGCCCTTCACAAAATGTCAACACCCCGACTTCTCTCTCCATATTTGGTAATTTTCTGTGAAAGCCTCTGTACAAAGAATTGTGATTAGAAAAAGTTCGAAATTTTGTAGTCTAGATGAGGGAACCGAACCCGTGTCCTCTGCAATCCGGGCAGATGCCTTTACCACTCGGCAAACTAAGACGTTCAATGTTCAAATTAAATCAGAATAGTAATAGCTAATAATCGAAGTAAAGGCAAATTATTACTTGTACTATATCGTTTTTCTAAATTCGGCAGTATTAAGTGAAACTTTAACGGCATAACTCGTCGCCCCCCAACGGGCGCGATCCCTCATGAACCGCAATCAGGTAAGTGGCCTCTATTTCACGGGATTTGCGGTCGCCGGTTCGATTTCCGTTAACGTTTATATATTTTAAAGTGGCGCCTAATGGCCTTCTCGTTGCCAATGGGCGGGGGAAGTTTTTGAAGGTCGTTGCGGACCCGTATTTCTCTTTTCAGCAAATGTATAGCTTTTTTTTTTCGAGATTGTGTTTTTATTCTTATATTCTTTAAAGAGACTTACGTCCGTACTGAGGAACGGCAATTAGGTAATGTTAATGAGTACTAAATACAATAAAATGACGACGATGACTAACGAATGTCAGTTAATTTCCGGTAAAGCTGATTTATGTATCAATCCATGCGTTAAAGATCCCCGAAAATGTGCTATCTGCGTAAAATAAAATGCATACAGACCTTAAGGGTTTGATGTACGAGCCTTTGAGACCCGTCTCTTTACATAGCTCGCTATCAACCAGAATAAGCTACTAATGCGGCTTAATAGCGGGCAATGTATAACGAAACGCTTCTCACTCTCGCGTACATCTGTCTAAATCGGAGCCAACATGAAAGCATCGCAGTCAACTGCGCCCCGTTATTGTTTGTGCAGCCACAAAGGCAAAACCAGGGCACTGTACCAGTATGCTGGCTGATACGGTCAAGTGTGGGATATAACGTAAGTGCCATAGGGTTATATGGTAGGGTAGCAATGTGTCGGGAATTTTTGGAGACTTTCCCGTGTAGGATCAAAGAAAACGACTTCAAAAAATTCGTCTTGTAGTCTAATAAAACATAGTATAGAGCCCGTCATATGAAAACCTCTTCCCTTTGGTGTTAGGCCAGGATAAAGAGACGTATTTAAAAGTAAGAAGTATATTAATTGATAGACCGGCGGTAGACGTGAAATTGATAACATCAGCTCCTAATATAATTTAATTTTTAATTAATAAACAAGTTATTTGTTCAATATTTTTATACATTTTATCAAAGGAGTATTAGTGCTACAATATACTATATTAGCAGCATTCCTTATGGGATAATATTGCATTTGTCTGCACTAACCTGCCGGTGTTGAATATACACTACACTTTCACATCACTGACCACAGTATTTGGTGTTCAACTGAGTATAATATCATAGTGAACATGGAGAAAATTTTGGAAACTGTATCGACATAAAAATTTCCTTCCCATTCCCACCAAAATACTTTTAGTCCAGACTCTTATCCTACCTCTCCTTGACTACGGTGATGTGTGTTGCTCTGGGATACGCGAAGACCTACTGAACAAATTGGAACGTCTCTTGAATAACGGAATACGCTTTATTTTTGGGATTCGAAAATACGAGCACATAACACCTTATCGTGCGCGTCTCAAGTGGCTTCCAATTAGGCATCGAAGGAATCTTAGAGCGCTATGCACACTCTTCTCCATCCTCTTTAATCCCCACTCTCCGGACTACTTAAAATCAAAATTTAAATTTAATGAGGATATTAGCAACCGTAATCTTCGTTCGAGTAGGTTCCACACAATCTGCATTCCCACCCATCGCACAGGCTTTATGTCTGACTCCTACACCATCCAAGCAATTAAGCTCTGGAACTCGCTACCGGTAGGTGTTAGATCCGCCACTACCAAAAGTAGTTTTAAAGCGCAGGTTCGTGATATTTTTTTGGGTAACATTGAGCAAATTAGTAATCTTTGATTTCTATCGCATCATCATCATTTAGCATATTTTAAAGTATTTATGTAGGTATGTATAATAATTGTAAGTAGGTATATGTTTATATATCATGTATATATTTGGTATATATTTATAGGTTTATATATTATGTATATATTTGGTATATAAGTATAGCATATATTATTATAAGTATTATTGTATAATAGGTGTATCTTATCAATAATTTGTTTATTTAATTGAACGTGGTGCCGCCTCTTGAATTGTCTCTGCTTAGCCCAATGGTTGACTGGTAGAGAACGACGTTAGTTGTTAAGTCCGCCAAATGTACATTTATTTATGGACATTAAAGTTTAAATAAATAAATAAAAAAATTAAATCCTACATTTCGCTAGATTATTACATACATACATACGTCACGCCTTTCTCCCACAGGAGTAGGCAGAGATCACATCTTTCCACTTCCTATGATCCTTAAATATTTAGGTCGATTCATCCAAACTCATTAGTTATTAGCCAGAATATTTTATTATTATATTTAATTCGCCTCTGGAGATAAAAAGCGGTGATTTATGTATGTCTTCATCCCAAATGTGGTCAAAACACTACGGTGTAATCCATACTGTCAACAAGAATTTGTATCCTCGAGCAGCCTGTCAATGATGGTCACAATATCGGTATCGAAGCGTCCACAGCGAAGAGGGCTCTCGGTCGCTATTCCCTGCACGTTCGTCTAATAAAATTACACATAGCGCACACCATGCATGTGTGCGCGCAACACGGCCCCGTGGGAACCCGCAGATAAAGTCAACGGAGGCCTTTAATTTCATTGACGCTTAATTTTCCACGGAACTCTGTTAACATATTCTTGGATGGCATCTTGGATCGTATGTTGGTGGTGGAAACATGGAATTTACCTAGTTGATATTCTTTATTCCGTTCTTACTTTAGTCCACTTTTGTGGCGTATCACGTAATTTTAAATACATAAAACATAAATAATGTCATCAAGACCTAAATCAAGCTCTTTTCTTTACGGAGATATAAGCAATTTTGCACGTGTACGGATGTCAATAAAAAAAAACTCTTCATGAAAATTCGCATGTATAAGCTGAAACTTTTTATTTTTGATTTGAACATTTTTAAGATTTTAAAATTATTACAAAGAAAAAATCATATTATGCTTTTGAGTGGTATTTGGCAATTGCACGAATCGCAGAGGGCGCGGGTTCGATTCCCGCATCAGAGCAATAATTTTTCGAATTTGTCAGATCACTTTTAGTCCAACATGTTATTTTTTTGTTAAATTTAATAGATTATCTTAGTGTTACGATTGCTCCATAATACGACGGCTAAGCTATATCGCTTCTTGAATAAAGCTATCTCCTTTATGACACAAATTTAAAAAATAACTCACAATGCCATACATTTGAAAGACAAAATGTTTCGACGTAGCTTTGAGCTGCGCCGTTTCTATATTAAATAAGCGATAGGTATATAATCGGTGGTGCCTAGAAAAATATAGTGTATTATGTAGTATAGTATAGTAATCTCGCACTCGAGTCGCAATTCGTACCGTCGATCTCCAATATTAAACCACATTAATTCAATATTATACAGAAAGAGCTCCGTCGCCATGCTGCTGCGAAATACGTAATTCGCAATAGGAAAAACAATATTATGATTGCGATAGGGACGGCTGCTTTTAATATCCCGGCGACGTCAGACAATCGTTGTCACCGTAAAAATGTATTTCTGTTTGTGTCGAAAATTGTAATGTACTTTTCGGCGAGCGTCCGATTTCTTAACACAGTGCAAGCAGTTTGGTATGTTAATTAAATTATATTTGAGGTTATATCCTATATTGCTCTTGTAGTCTGGCTAGAGAATCGTTTTATTTGCATTATAATAAATGTATTTCTGTTTGAACACTTCAACCGAATATCTGATTGCCAACATCTGGTGGCTTTTTATTATCACTCAATAACGTCACTAAATCCATCTCAGCAGAACTTCATCTATCTTCAACTTATCTTTAACAATTGGAGTATTACTCAGAAAGCTTAGAAGAAGTATTACTCAGGAACAGTGCTGCCCGTTCATTATGATCGGGCAGCATACATCCAGATCATCGTTTCAGGCAAGAGATGCCCACTGTTTGAACCATAAAAATTACCTGCGTAGGCGGTTATTTTTGTGTTTGTTACCCGCTTTTGTACAGGTTTTTTTTGACGTAAGTTTTATTCATAAGAAAGTGCTGCGTACCAGCTGCCGGCATTAGTTGGCTGATGATATTTTTCATAAGCATTATCCGTGTTTGTCACGATGCGACCTCGATTTCGGTGTCGGTGCCTTTGTGAAAAGGCACCTGAGAAATTGATACGGGCTCGCTTCTATCAAAATACTCTACTGGCTCCACTCAAGCATGCCCCGCTCTTTGATTCAAGGAAAATATTTTTTCACAATCTCGCCATACTTCTGAAAGGTTCGGGTTTATTGACGGCCGATAAAGATAACGCCTACACAGGATACGGCTGTCTGTTTGTCCGTCACTGTATTTGATAACGCCCCCCAAGTCGGAGGCTACGGCTCTCGCTTCTTTTATCAATTTCAAATTAATAGGAAGAGGCTCTATTAAAAGTATCGGAGGATTGATTGGGGCGGGCCTTGGGGAAAATATTTATGTACAGATCAACGCCGATGTTTATTCCGTGAAACAATTGCGAGAAACGTTTTTTTGCGAACTTGGTGGATTGGTGAGTTGTAAAAAACCGGAGTGTCCATGCCCTTTACAATGGTCGGATATTTTCCATTTGTCCCAAGTCTTGGTGATGTTTTTCGTGTTTCCAGTATTTTTTTATTCTAGTAATAATAGAATGTTTTAGTAGTATACTTAACGTCTGCATGCATTGGTATTTTGTTTGATGTTTCTGTTTTGCTATAAACAAAGCTCCGTCTAGTCAGTGCATGCATTGTTATATTACGATAATTCGGCCCTTGACAATGCAAGACAATTATTATAATAACTAAGCCGTGTGTATCACAGAATACAGTTGTCACCACCCCCAATCTTAAACAGTCACTTTATTCAACTCAGTTGAATCTCTACATTTTCTTATAGAGGGCGAAGGGCATTGCAGTTTTTAGTCGCTACCAGCCTCTTCTTTTCTCTATTTTTATCTTGTTCGTTGCATAGATCGTAGCTTTCCGTGTTATCAGGCTATAACAGTTAAGGGACGCGCCAACGTAAGCGGCTGGATAATAAATATTGCATGATACGGATGTTGTGAATGCAGTCTTCAAATTGTTATATTCTTCTTCCTTCTGGGGTATTTCTTTTGTGGTCGGCGCTTTGGATTTTGTTTTCCATTAATATCGGTCAGACGTTATCAAGCTATCCACTCCCTTTTGATTCCTATGGAATAAAGACTGAAAGGACCATTGTTGAGATGCCGGTGGTCGTCGACGTGGAGTGATTGGAATGACAAGATTTCAATTCATACAAACAATGTTATAAGTAAATGTAAAATACACTGCTCAATAGCTACATAAATGAGGAATCAAAGTTACTGACTTCTCAAAACAAGGCCATTTGGTATTCAAAGAAAGAGAGTAAGTAATAGCTTTCCGCAGTTTAATGGGCCGACATTAGGCGTCACTAATTAATGAAATAATCATCTCATTATTCTTAGGTGTTTTTCAATCTGGTTATTGAGTACAAGTAGAATCACTGCGCAGTGTCTTTATTTTCTCACCATTATAAACTCCGGATTCAGGTTTTGTTTTTTTGTAAAAAAATCATTGCAATATTGTCCAACCTGTTTAATTCAATTCGGCATCTCTCACCGTAAATAAAAATTTCATAAATAATTAATCAACAATTTGCTTAATTCCACTTTGAATGCATTATCAAGTTAAAATATAAGCTTTACATTAAACCAGAGAAGAAAAATGTGAATATAATTCGAGGAACGATTACTCTGAACGCTGTAAGGCCTAGGTCACACGACGCGACGTTATTCATAATTACAGATGGACTAAAGAACTAATATATTTCGGAAGCTTTTTTACATAAATCTTAACTTTGTCACCAATTTCTCAAAAATACTTAACAACAGAATAAACATATATCGATAATTTAATACAACAAAGACGCAACGCAAAAAAAGACTCGTAAATTTATAATACGTTCTGAATTTATGCTCACAATTTCGAGTATTATTCGTGCGTAGGTATGCGTAGTTTGCTTATTACATTAAAAAAATATATATTTCCTTGTATCCAATTTCGAGTTAGACGTATTGCATAAATTATCCGAATGATTGATTCATTAAATACAACTTAAAAAGAGATACTGATCTTGGTTCGGAAATCTTGAAGTTTTGGTTGATAATTACATATAATCAAAAATACAAAAGGTAGTTCTTGTGATCTGTAAGTCTTGTAACCTCTAAAAATGTTTCTTTAGGGATAACTAGTAAGTAGCTACGTATAGCCAATCTACGTAATCTCGAAACGTACGGTATCAGTAAAAATAAAATATCACCGCTAGTTGTGCCCCTGTGTGCCCCCGGTCTTAGCGTCGTTATGTTAATTCTTCCACGACAGCCTTTGTTTTTATTTACTGGATCTTTTGGGAAAATTTCGGCGAGTAATTTGTGTTTTAGTAAAATATTCATTTAATACACGGTTCTCGAACCGAAGAGGTCAAGTTGGATGCTGTGGTGCTGAGTTACAATGTTTTATAGATGTGAAGCTCAACACTAGCGCCTTGATGTCATCTGCTAGTGTCCAATCCAACATTTATAGAGTTATCTGAATAGATAAACTCCCTTGTTACCTACATACATACATGTCTATATGCCTATATCCCCGAAAGGGTAGGCAGAGGTGAACTAGCACCCACGTTTCGCCAATCATGTTAGGTCCCATGTAATAGGTGGCGAGCCTATTGCCATCTATCGGGCACAAATGTCGCAGTACTATTGCTAGGTGGCATAAGTGGAACGCTGCTGCCCATTCTTCATCACTAATTTATCCTTAGTCGCCTTGTACGACACCCACGGGAGAGATTTGGGGTGGTGACAATTATATTCTACTCTGCCGTCACCACACGGCGGCACACCACATGTACTAGGTGGCGAGACTATTGCCATAATTATATCGGGCACATAAATCGCAGTATATTTATACTGCTAGGTGGAATGAGAGAACTGCTGCTGCTCAATACTGCTGTCTTTACCCTTAGTCGCCTTATACGACACCCGCGGGAGTGATGGGGGTGGTGACAATTGTACTGCCGTCAGCTCTGTCGTCACCACACGGCTGGTCATCTAGGGGTATAAAATAGCCTAACCTTATTTTACACAATATAATTGGTCAAGCACTTTCGGAGGAGTTCGATAACAAACACTGTGACACAAGATTTTTATACAATTATACATACATACATACATAAATCACGCCTATATCCCCGAAGGGGCAGGCAGAGGTGACAATTATGTTTTTTATAAATTTGCATCTCGTGTCCATATTGCAATTGTCAGTGCATGGTTAATGTAATTGTACAAGCTATACTGGCAATTAAACTTTTATCCGAGTCCAATTAATTAGGCCAAAACATGATGCTCCAAGTAACCAATGAGTAAACACGCCCGAACAGGTCCCGTCCCACTAATACGACAGCGGTGAGATTAATGCATTGATCTATCGATCGATCAGGGAACTTGTCAACATTGACTCAGCAATGACAATCAATTACAACCTGCACACGTCATTGTCTATTCGGAAGTTGTCAAGTTGTGAGAGCTAGCGGAGCGAAGGTTTTATTACCTAAATAGCCCCTAATCTACTTCGTAAACAATCAGTCTTGGATCGTGATCATTGATTTTCATCCGCGGATCGCGATCGAGATTGCCTGTGTACGAGCTGTTTATGCGAATAAGAAAATGACCGCCTTGATGTAATTGAATAACGGGAAAGTCACATTACCGCTTTCTTCATCATCTTTCACACAATCCATTCATCGCTTCTTTGGTCTTATACACATACCTCTAGTTACGTAACATTCACCCCTCCTCATCACAGGCCATCTACCACGCTACCATGTAACTCCTCAATTTTTTGATCATCGGCGGTACTTTCATGTCACATTCTTGCTATCAGAATCATATTCTACAATTAGTTATATCTGGCTGCAGATGATTATAAATATACTATAAAACTGTGAGTGCTAATTCACTTCTACCTATGCGTGATTTTTGTGTGTATGTGTACTATGAAATATACTCTATAAAATGTCAAATAATTTGGTCACTGAACTAATTCTAAACTAAGGCTTATCCTTAAACTTGGGGCACACGTAATCGGTTCTCTGGTGGTCAACTGAACTCGTAACTGGTTTCCCGAGAAAATATTTTGTAAGCCATTCGATCAATGCATTTCTAATAGTGACCGTTAATAACCGGTCATTGAAAACTTAGTTGAATGGTTTAGAATTAAAATAAAAGTTGAAAACCAGAGTCAAATTGATATAGACATAGTCATGGACAAAGATAAGCAATAAGTGGTGATATTGTAAATAGAGGTAATTTAAATAAGGACCCCTTTCTACTACAATGTTGGCAAAAATCAAAAGTAAATAGTATTTGCCATTCCTCAACTTGATACATACATAAAACACGCCTATATCCCCGAAGGGGTAGGCAGAGGTGAACTAGCACCCACGTTTCGCCAACTATGACAAATCCCATGTAATAGGTGGCGAGCCAATTGCCATTTATCGTGCTCAACTTGATGCTATCACCAAATTGTATATTTTCTTTTAATCAACATTTTAGCTATATTAACAGGTCACCTCTTGTACCAAACTTCGTTCAGACACTATTCCAACAAACAAACATATTATTTCTCGTTGTAGGTAGTTATTTAGATAAAGTGTTGGCGATAATTATAATAATTGCGATGTATCAAGGGGTGGGTGTATAGATGGCTCAATAAATCAACTTTCTAACCATAACGTGCGCGTGGAACGACCACTGCCGCCCGAGAAATGGCCGTGAGCCATCCTCACACGTGGACGCGAGCCAGCATACGCCCACGTCCGTATACTTGGCGACTTACGAAACAAAACTTACACATATTATTATTTGGTTGCGTTGCAAGAAAGTGCCCGTACCACGGGTCTCTGTATTGAGTGAGTAACATTCGAGTTACTGTTAAGGGTGTGGTTTTACGAACTCATTTTACAAAAATTCACTGACATCTAAAGAAGAGTGTATAAACTGAGAACAGTAAGAAATAAGTTTAATAAAAAACTGAAATAATAATCCAAAACATTGTAAATTCAAAACAAAACATATTATGGGATATCGAGACTGTCATTGCTCGACAGCATTATTGAATTGTCTCTTTTATATTAAAAAGCCAAGTCTATTCTCTTTATTAGACAATATTTTTATGATAGAGAACGATAAATCAAATCAAATTAAATTCAAAATTCGTTTATTCATATCTGGTATGATTACAATACACTCATGAATCATCAAGATAAGAAATTTACGCCATATTAAATTTACGCGATACACAAAAGACTTGGCTTAAAAATAGTTGTGTTGAATTAAACAGTTTTGTTCGTTCGTTCCTGTTAAAAACTTTACGTTTTCTCGTAGAAATGCTTGCAACAAATTGCAATTATTTGATTTGGAACTTTTTGATAACCTTATTTCCTATTGCTTAAAGATTTTCTAACCACCAAAATCTATGTACTAATTGTTCTAACATTTATATAATGTTAAAATTAAAATCGAATAGTTTATAAAGCAAACCCAAGCTTAACCGAACGCACGATATTTGTAAAAATATCTGCTTTGGAATGTTTGAAATTTATTTCTACATTGCGAGGGTACCCGTTGGCTTACAACGTGAAGTGTAAAGGTTAGAAGAATTTCGGCAAGTTAATTAGTGTCTTGGGTGGCCGAGCGGTCAGGCACCTGCCCGGATAGCAGCGGACGCGGGTTCGATTCCCGCCTCAAGATAATTTTTCATAATTTTTCGAAATTCTTTTTCTAACCACCAAATTCTTTGAACTCTCCTTAACTTATATTACTTATTTAAATTCAGTTACTATTTTCCGTCGAGTACCAGTAGTAGGGGAGGTGCGTCTTCATTCATAACTGACTGCGTGGGCGCATCGGGTTCTGTTAACGCAAGTTTTATAGCCTTGTTTCGTTCAGAATGGTTTAGTTGCGTAGAGATGGGAGATTAACTTTCTTGCCCTTTTAATGAAGTAACACTTTCCTTTCTAAATATTTCGAACGTGTCAATTTCTAATTCCTAAGACACTATCGGTATTATTTTTTTGGATATTTGAATTGGAGACTTTTCATTTCGTTGTAAGTTGCTTGACGTTTAGAATGCTAAGTAACACTGGCAAAAGCTAGTCACTGGATGGGTGATCAAAGCTCGAGTGCCAGTTAAGCCTTTGTTTCTACGTGTTTTAGCAGAAGCAACAATTAGTACCTTCTGTTAGTTCGTGATCTATTCTACCAAATGAAAAGCCCATGACTCAGCGATCTCCGGCAGTAAAGAAATCAAAAGTAGCTGGTGATGAAAAAATACTTAAGTTTTTAGTTACAAATATTAACCCTAGATAATTATAATACTAATCGCCGCTTGCACTCTAAAAGGAATATTATATTCATGTTAACGAGGGAGGACATATCTCTATTAGAGATTTCTTCCAGACAACTCGTGAAGGAGATAAAAATCTGAGCAACCTTTAAGGGTGCTTTTCCACCAGAGCTGTGTGAGGATGTGTTGCGAGGAATATGTTTGAAAATAACCAATAGAACCTATTTGAAAATCGAGTTATTCTATTTATTCTCCTCAAACACTCTCTGGTGGAAAAGCACCGTAATACATTCCTTAATAATGATAACGTATGTACTGTAAGATAATAATAGGACAGTATTTATTTCTGCTGTGTGTACATTTTAATTAGTATCTAATGGGCGTTTAGTTGTTTTTTTTTAGTATCTATTCATGGTGGTGTATGTTCAGCTTAAAACCGCTCTCCAGCATTTCCCCAGCAATGTGATGTCTATTAGCTGGTTCAGATGCCCCGTTCAGATAAACACGTAGGCGCTTAGATTAATTATTGTCCATTAGATAAATAAGATTTGAATGCAGTAGGCGTCACCGTTACTAAACCAGTTTAGTTAAACTTTGTTTCTCAATAGCCGGTGTTCATATGAATGTCTTAGTTGCAATCAACTTGACGTGTTTGGTCAAAATTGGTTGCTATTTATACATTTTATGTGTAGGTGGTTAACACGTTCATCGATCATTTTTAAAATACAATCATGTTTTAGTTCTGTGATCACTAGGTACATAAAAATATTAATTTAGCATGTAAAAATATTAGAATTTCATTCGTAGACTTTAGATTAAAAAAAATTACATAGTTCATGTTATGCACTAGCTGTTTCAATTATTTCAATTTAATTAATAATTTTTGTACGCTATACATTTCTAGTAGTATGTTATCTTCGGTACCTATATTATATAAAAAGGAAAGTGACTGACATATCAAAGCACAGCCCAAATTACTGCGATTCGAAACTTTAAATTTTGCACCATGCTTCCTTTTACAGTGTTTTTAACCGACGAAAAACCGGAGGAGGTTACTCGATTCGTACCCGTATGTTTTATTTTTTTTAATTCTAATTGAAATGAGGTTGAAAGTATGTAGGAAAGTCCGTCACTTTTGAACCTAAACTGTTCACGTAATAATAAAAAAGGGTTACTGTAGTTCACGTGGGCGAAGTCGCAGATAGAAAGCTGGTTTTAACAAAGCTGTAAATATACGAGCCACATTATTAAATCATAAAAAAAATATCTCCCGATCTCTCCCGCGGGCGTCGTACAAGGCGACTAAATGTTAAAGCAGCAAATGAGTAATGGCCAGCAGCGTTCCTCTTAGACCACCTAGCAACTGCTGTTAGCTGTACTGCGATTTCCGTGCCCGATAAATGGCAATAGACTCGCTGCCTATTACATGGGACCAAACTTAATTGGCGAAGCGTGGGTGTTAATTCACCTCTGGCCACCTCTTCGGGGATTTATGTATTATGTCAAAAAAAAATAACAAATGAACTGAATGACAGTCGCCGCTTTCACAGCCAAACCACCAACAAACAACCTCCAGGTCGTATTAGGTTGTGTCGTCAAAGTCGTCACAAAGCACGTAACGAATTGTGCATCCAATAAATCAATTACCGAGTGAGGTGCATGAAGCGAACTAGAAAGCGTGGTAATGGATTGTTGGTTTCAATGAGAATAATGTCGTGCGATCTAAAGTCGCTCGCCAGTTTGTATAACGGCGACTATTGAATGCAGACATGCAGTCGATATATAAAAAATTAAAAAAATAGCAATATAACAAAAGAAGTTTACTGTACATAAAGTTGTTTTTTTTTGCTATGGCTCTAGATTTTTACAGTGAATTTTATTTTTTTATGATACCCTTTTTGATTGTGTTACTAGTTCAAGTGTGGTGCCTGTCCAAATATTTATTTTGCTATAATCATTTAAATTGTATTCAATAAACTGATTACACTTTGTGCATATAAACATGAGATACAAGCTACACAAGTAATAATAATGGAAAAAAGTTACAATAATTATGTTCTTATGAAGCCTTTGAACCCGCGTCTTCCACAGTCTGAGTGGGTCAATTGGCAGGCGGGTTCAGAATAGGTATGGAGTGCCTATCTTTGAATAAAAAATGATTTCTGTTAATCATTAACAATTTCAACTACCGGACAATTTCTTGTTTATTATGGTTCCCACGCTATTTGGCAATGTTTGTCGTAAGTGTGGGTTTGTGTCATCGTTACATTCTTTAACTTATATGGATTTGGATAGTTAGTGTGTACTTATGTAATACGTTTTAGAGAAGTCACGTACAGTATGTGATGTGTTAATGATGCATTACGTGATTTCTTAGATTAGTGGCACTTTTAAGAATTATTGTTGCAGTAATCATACCACGATCTGTATCAGTAGCTGTCGATATGCAAATTTATAAAAAAAAATATTATATTTTTCTATTGCTTTCAAATTCATCTCAAAGTCAATGTAATATTTATTGTGCCAGATATTTTTTCCTGAATGAAAAGGCTTTCTTTTATTGTGATGCCGAGTACAAAGTGTCTGGTACAAAAATGTATTCATACGACAGTCTTACGATATATCTCGTGACTCAACTTTTGGATTTGCATTTATCTTATAAATTATAGGGCTATGTATTTCATCAGGTAATGCTACCGGCTACATGAATAGCAACAGGCATGCTTTATGTATGTCTGTAAAATTTAAATTCTTCATCCATTAATTCGCAATTCACTTATTCACTTCTGCAGTACATCGTTCAATGTTTACATTCTAGTCGTTGTCAGTTGACGTCGCCGGGCGCGCGATTGACAGGCCGCTGACATTTCACACGCATTCTCCGCGAGGTGGGCGACGCAGCTGGACTTGACCGCATTCGAAGCTTTGACTTTTCCATCGTAAACTTTCGGAACAAATAGAGAGTCAAAAATTAATAAGAATTGATTACCACGTTGAGATTTTCGACGGCATTTACGTAACGTCTCTCTTATTTTTAGACGAAAATGGATAGGAATGCCTTTTAGGGCTTGAAATTAAACTAATAAACATCGTAAACTTATTAAAGTTCTTCTTTGGGTAAGATTTAAGAGGAGCTCGCTAGCGCAGTGGCATAGCGCGCTTGGCCTGCGATTGCGTAAACTAAGCAATGTTCGCTAAGGCCGGTTATTGGATGGGTGATCAAACATTTATTATCTCGAGTTCCTGCGGGCTTCGGAAGTCACGTTAAGCCGTTGGTCCCGGCTGCACCTGCAGTCGTTAATACCTACCGCACTGGGTCAGCGTGGTGTGTTATGGCCCATTCTCCCTATATTCTTTCATCAAGGAAGGCCCGTGCCCCAGCAGTGGGGACATTAAAGAGCTGGTGATGATGAATGATCATGATAAAGATTCTTAGCAACTTAAAAACGTGTGAATTGGACATCAGTTCCGTAAACAGAACTGTGTTTTTACAAGCAAAATTTGCTTTTAACTGCTTTGCCAGTATCCAACCTCTCAATATTGATGTAAATTGACAATGTAACGTGCTAATTTTGTGTTTTCCTTGCAGGTAAATGTCGAGCTAACAATTTCCGGAGCTATGTGAGTAGGTGATTGTGCGGAGATAATGTTATGTATTTTTTTGTTCCGACAACAGTAGCAATAATAATAGAATCGCTTCTACACATAGGAGTATTGTTGACACAGACTCCTTATAAGAGAATACTTTAGTTTAGGTGAATAACAGAGATAACGATAGTAATAAACAATTCTTGTTTGCGATAAACAATGAGACAAATTTGCAAGGGTACGTGTGTCGTCCACGGTAACTGAACCACATACAATACATAAATCACGCCTATATCCCCGAAAGGGTAGGCAGAGGTGAATTAACATCAAATTTTAGCCCATTAGGTTAGGTCCCATGTAAATAGGTGGCGAGCCTTTTGCCGTCGACCCTGCATGGAAACCGTGTATTGCTAGGTGGTATTAGAGAAACGATGCTGCACTTACTAATCGCTGTCTTTACCCTTAGCCACCTCATACGAAACTTACGAAGCTCCCGTAAAACGGGACGTGCACAAGATCTCCTCGGAAAAAAAAATCATCTTGCTTTAACTCCCACAAAATACCGAGACAAAACACTGTCAATTGGTGTAGAGAGATTTTGTCCACGTCTCGTGCTAGGCCTAATTCGAAAGAGATACGGGATAACTTAACTCTTCGTGATATAGCAGTAGCATAAGATCAGTAATTGTAATACTGTGAGCAGGCGGCTTGCTATTAAAAATAATATTAATCTTAGTATCCAATCGAAATCAATTGACACGCAATGGCGCCCAAGTCTTCGTGTTTCACGAATGCCATCGTCCGTGAACGGATCTAAACAGGAACGTTTATTCCATCAAACAATGTAGGTAATAGTCCAAAACAAGGATGGAGCTAACATTTCTAATGGCAAAGAGTGACTCATGGAAACAAGGAAGCGTGCCCGAGATAACCTCAGCTGGCTAACAGCACGTACGTTTACTTTAGGCCTACTAGGCTCAGCTGGCACAGAGCAGAAGGATTGCAGATCATCTGTGGCAGTTACAGTAAAGGTTTACATCTAAATTTATTAAGACTTTATAAATTTTAAATTTTAATCAATTGTAAATAAACTGTGTCGTCAATGGCTGCTGCTCTGTGTGCCTGTCAATCGTGTGTGATGATTTAAAATCACATCAAAACAAAAAAGTTTTAATTGTATTTCCATCACAGAAACAATCAATAAGACATAGTGAAACAGAAAATGTTCTTAACTAACAAATAGTTTTTTTTTAATTAATTAATTTCTGCCTATCAATCTGGGTCTAGACAATCGAAAAGTTTAAGTTTCGGTTTAAATACGTTTATTTTCAATAAATTGCCATAAATACATTCTACATCCATTTGATTCTTTAAACCGCAAAATTTAAAAAATGTGTTTACAGTTTTCATAAAATTAAGGACGCATAATAAATTCAAAATTAAATTGCGTTACAATATAAGTGTAATATTATAGGCTACAAAGTCAAAATTCATTTATTCATATCTGGTATGATTACAATACATTTATGAATCGTCAAGACGCTAGATACCGAAAACCCGTGTGTCCAAGAAAAAAATAGAGGAGTGCGCAGCATGCCTCAGCCTGTAATGATAGGTCTCCCAAACCCGCCCACGCCCCGATCCGCAACGAAGCGCCGACCCTGCCGCGTTCAATACCAAGATGGTACTAAACGCATCAGTGTCCAACGCTCCGCTAGTAGAACGGCACGCAAGTAAGCTGTAGAGAAACCCACCATTGTCAACGAGTTATGACATTGCAGGTACATTGTAAATTATGCACCAAATACAATCCCACAACTCGCCAATCACACAAACCGAAACATGCCGCGCACTACCAATCAACCCCCCAACCCCCACCCTACCTATACGGACACACAACACACAACACTACCAAAAAAAAAACTAATGAAGAATTCGAATTCCATTTGTACATCAGCAAGAACAAATAATAATGAATTACTTATCAGTCAAGGCGATCGCCATACCGCAGCTGGTACGCTGTGCCTGTTCTAGTCTGCGCCTCGATCAGTCATTCGCCTGTCATTAGCAGATCATCCGTGACCTTTGCGGCAAGGCGATTGACAAACGACTGCGTACACACCTGAATTAACCTTTTGTTTGAAGTTGGTCTGTTCTGTTTCGTTGCCGCATGTTATTCTCGGTTTTACGATTAAACGCCGATCTCGTATCAAGGTTAATGTCGCATATTTGGTAGATACTACAGTTTTAATACAATTATATAATAAAATAAACTGAACTCATTTATTCACATTCCGTTGGATTCGGCCATTAGATTGACTAACAATAATTATCAAGCATGTTTAATTATCTCAAAGTTTTTTTATATTTTTTATGAGCTTGCAAGATCCCTATGCTGGGCAAAGGCCTCTCCCGCTGCTCTCCTCAAAGTCATTAAATCTGTAAAAATTATAATAATGGATACTACTTATTTTTCCTAGCACTAACTGCACTTTAGTTTGCTGTTTCTGGTCAATACTTGTTAAACTGCAGTCTCTATGGGTCGATATTTTTGCTCGTTTTTGTACTTGAATAACACAGTTCGATGCATTAGTACTGTGGAGTGAACAAGCGTTATAAAAATGTAAAAAATAATCGTTTAGATTAAATAATTGTTATTCATTCTAATGGCACGCTTGTTAATAACCCCCTATCCTTGAAAATGAGTCTACAATTACATTTGTCATGCAACTATTTTATTAAACAGCCACACAAGCGCCCAACACACAATTTTATCCAAGCCTGCTTAATGAACCCGCCATAACATTGGAACGTATCATTAAAACTGATGGCAGTACATTAGCATATCTATCTGTGTATATAGTAGTTATTCATTCACCCGCACGGCTAGGTCACAGATAGATTGTACACCTTACGCTGCCCGCACGTGGGTTGCAGTATACAAAATAAACCCGTCGCGCTGTAGTAGAATGTGACCGTTGGTTGCAACAGTGGTAGGGCACGTGGGCGCTGGCCCGTGAATGCCCAAGTTTAACACAAAGATCACCGGGCCACAGAGTTTATTGTACAAAAGCTGATTCAGCTGCATGAAAGGGCTCTGGTCCAGTCAATGGAGCAAAACAGCTGTAGGTATCTACGGCTGATCGGTTGTGACCTATTTTACACTGAGCAGGCCATATGGTCTTCGAATTTACTTTATTGTTTAAAGGTACTGAAATCATTAACCAATCTCAATTGAACTGATTGCCATAATCTTTAACGTTAATATTTTGCAGGGAGGTCGAATGGACACTCTAAATGAGTTCCAATGGCCACTTTTTGCTTTTGGGTCGAATTTTTGAGATCCAATGGGCTCGAAACTATAAAATCTTGTTACATACATACATAAATCACGCCTATATCCCCGAAGGGGTAGGCAGAGGTGAACAAGCACCCACGTTGTTGGTTGATTATAAAGTTAAGGTATTATACTTCAAATGTACTAAATAAAATTCAGAACACAATGTTACAAAGAACCAATTAATGATAGATGTAATGTTAATTTTACATATTTAAACTGGCCATACAGTTCGTCTTAGTTACACCCTCAAAGATTTCCTCATATCAGCGTTTATTGATGTTGCTAGTATGAAAGTCAAAAGTGTGCAAACCCCATTTCAAATACGCATCGAGTTGTGGTAGCCAAAGTAAACACGCTCGCGAAAGGCAACACGTCAATCGGCGCAGCACTCAGTAACGCGAGCCGTGCCCTAAAAGGGAACTGGTCCTCCAAATCCTCTTCAAGTCCACCGAGTGACAGCCGGTCTGTACACAAGACCAACTTACTCTATGCCCCGTTAACATTACGCAACGCTAGAACGGGACGCACGGACGGACAGCCGGCAGTTACTCAGTCAATGTAGTTGCCTCGGCACCGCGTGAGCTCCGCAATACCTGCCCGACAATACAAAAAAAAACAATTAAATTCCCGCGAACATTTGCGAGCCCGCCTGTACATCGGTTGACAGTTGTCAAAAATATCGCGTTCGAAATTCGAATTCGCGCGCGAGTTTGCTACTGTATTTTTTTTTTTTTTTTTTGATATAGTGATCTGTGTTTATGTGAGTGACAAAAGGTTTGGAAGCTGTTTGATGTAAAGGTTATGCGTATTGAGCGTCATTCATAAAAAGTTGTGTCAATGGGTTTTCGCGCGCTTGCGTGAGCGCATGCGATATGGATCCGGCCATTCATCCGCGTTATTGGTTAGGTATGTATTTTTTCTCTCATTGGATGACCTAACTATGAATCAGTTGAATGTGTTTATTGAAATACTAAAGTTAAATGCTGTTAACTTAGTGTCAAGATTTTACTAGGAAATTTGTAGTAAACTACGGCTAGTTATAATTAGGAATGTAATAAAAAAATCAGGAAGCAAATTCGTTAGAGGCCTAATCCAATGTCAAAAGCAAAGGTCAATATTTTGCTCCTAAGCAGAAATTCATGGCCATTCTAAGTATGGTGTCGCGAATCGTGTTTTGTAATCTATACAAGGTGAAGAAATATTGTAATGATTCAAGTACATTGACTTTGAAATAGGATATTATGGCTTGCACATAATTTATTACAAACCTCTACACCGTCAATATTTGATTACAATCAGGAATCATAATTAGGAAACAGTTTATAATGAAATCGTAACTAATTAGCTATGCAATCGCATACAAAAAATAAACTGATATACTCGTTTAAGTGGAAAAGTATGCAATCTGAAATCAGTTCTGCACTCATTTAGTATTAAGTGTTGTATATAATGAATGTGTGAAATGTAATATAGTAATTAAAATTGTAGGATACATAATTATGATTGATGATAACAATAAGAACTAAATGTACGACGACATAATTAGGTATTTTATGAGGAAGAGACGCTTGTTTTGAATATAATATAGCACCAAAAAACTACTAAGCGATAACTTACGTTCTTTTTTCTAGATTTTGTTTACTTACAAAGATTCCTAAACGCATTTACATACCTGGTATTTCCCTTAATATTCGCTCGCTAACCATTCATTCTAACAATGTGACATTATTACTCTTACAATAGAGTACAAAATCATTACTTATTATTACCTAACAGTATTATACCGACGAGTCTGTATGAGGTAATTTGTTGGATTTGCAATATTTGAACAAATTACCAATGGAAAATAGATGTAGATCTTTCAGGATTTTCAGGTTGCTGAACTTTGCTATAGTTCAGTTTTCAGTGCACTTGACCATACCCATATTCATATTTAGATTTACAGTTGAATCTCCAATTCTAAGCATTTATGTGCATTGTTTTTTAAACGACAAATTATGGGCGATATTTGAGTTAATTACTACGAAAAGCCCACTCGACGACACAGAATAGAATGTAATATTATTAGAACCTTTAAGTCTGTTAATTATTATATTACCAATCTAGTTCCACAAAAAATCCCTAACTCATCATAACATGACAACTTCGATTGGCCTTATAATAAAACTTGCGAAGTTTCTTGCCCGTTCTTTTCAGAACAAGGCCTCCTGGTAGTTTACGAACGCATGGCGTAGCTTATAACGTTGAATGTTGGAAACCTTTTGCTTTGACACACGTTTCCAATATTTAGGTAACGTTATTTCTTTGACTATTCATGATTATATGTAGCTAGTGATACCTTGATTAATCCATTTTTTATTATTATTTAACATGACGCGCTGCCAAATGCAAGGATCGTAATGTTTTTTTACCCATGTCTTTTTTTTCCGTAATGCGTAGGAGTTCGTTTTTTCTCCAAATTAACACAGCTAACGATCGAAACGCACGCGCCCATGCCAATATATCAACGTGCTAATGTCGGCGGGTTAACCCTCCCGCGCCGGCAGCCAACAGCCCGTCATCACGCACGGGCGCCGACGACTGCCCGTTAGAGGGTTATTAACGCTCAGCCGCTCGCGGAATCACCAATTTTTTAAAATTAAAATAACAGTCTTTCTTTTAAAATTCAACAAAGATATTAGTGTTGACAACTGCTTTATCTAGTTTAAAGTATGTAGCGTGCACTTGTGTTATGGATACTAGATGATAATACATACATAAATCATGCCCATTTATCCCCAAAGCGGTAGGCAGATGTGTATTCACATCCACGTTTCGTCCCGAGGTATGTGTAGTAGGTGTCGGACCTATTGCCATCCATCGGGCTCGTAAATCGCAATACATTGCTAGTTGGTATAAGTCGAACGGTGCTGCTCAGTACTCACCCCCAATCTCTCTTACAAGTATCGTATAAAGCGACTAAGGGTGCTGACGCAGCAGCTAAACCTAGAAATATACTGCGATTTACGTGCCCAGTAACTGGAAATAGCTCGCCTTCCTATTAAATGGATCGTGACGTGGAGTGCTGATTCACCTCTGCCTACTAATAGTATTTTGGTTAGCTTCTATATTGCAAACTATACAGCCTCATTTTCTGATTACCACTCCTAGGGGTGTTAACCCTGTAGATACTTTTTATTTTTTAGAGTAATCGGTTTCGACCTCGGCCACCGTCGCTTAACTTTGTAATCGATGTGTTTTACCCAGTCGTTGTTATACGTTATTTGACAATGCTATTGTCACCGAACGAAATTAGCGTGATTTGTTACATTTTTTCCACGAACAAAAGGGACCTTTCTCACGGCTGTTATCCGTGGAACAATAGGGTAGTTTGCGAGACTATTTACATTAACTACAGGCTCCATAATGGATATGTCGAGTGCAAATAGTTATATCTTGTTGTTATCATGTTGTTCAAGGATTGTTTCTTTCGTGATTTTTCAGCGTATTCTATTCTAATTCTTCTTGTAAAGTTTTACGACTTCTTTTTCAGCGTATTCCATTTCGCCTTCTAGGGTTTTACATCTTCAGTAAAAATCCTCATACCAAACAGATACAATTTTATTTGTAATCGTCATGCGTTACATCTTAGCAAAAGATTGTTATTATCATAAAGCACTTAAGATGAATTCGTTCATAATCTAATTCTGTCTATATTTCTATTAGGATATATAATATGTATAATAATTTTTAATTTTAGATACCATGAGATTCACGTGAGTCTAAAACTTAAGATAAAGGCAGGTTCCTTGCGTTGGGATCTCCTCAAAGAGTAATGAGTATTATTGTTCTTGCGGACTGAGGACTATGTAAGAACGACATTGTTACATGAAGAAGGTAAAAAAATAAATATTTTAATTGCCACCCGCGACATCTCCCAATCGCGTATCCACCAAGCTTGAAACTTCGAAAAAATTCAATAATTTACCAATTGTCGTTATAATGAGTGAATAAACATCCCTTTTGGCCCTCATTGCCCTAAAATATTTTTATTTATAGTAACTCTACCTACCCGAAAAAACAAATTTAGATCTTATCCATACAAACTATTATCTATAATTGCCTCCTCTACCCGAGGGGCAAAATACTTAGTTATGGAAATTAAAAACAATCAAGCTAACAACCCAAAACAACCAATAATTTGACCACCATCACTGTCTATGTAAATTAGTATGTTGATTAATATTTTACGTTATCCATAAGTGGCGCTTTTCCATCCCGAAAATCACTTGGTTTGTTATGCGCTGCCCCCGAAAAAAAGTGGGAAGATAACTTATTGATTAATAAAATTTTGACATTCTAACTGACTAAGCAATGTTAGCTAATTTGGGTCTTTGGGTGGATGACTAAATATTATCCCGAGTTCCTCAGTGCTTCGGAAGCCACGTTAAGTTGTTGGGCCCAGCTGCAACTGTGGTCGTTAATTTCCAGCAATCTGCACTGGAAGAGCGTGGTGTTGGCGATGATGATGACGATGATTATTCTATGATCAACTGACATCTGTCTATGTTGGAGAGTTCTGAATAAGAAAATTGGTGTGAGTTGACAAGTACAAAAGTAGGCAAAGCCTTTTCTGGCACCAGCCTTAGGGATAAACTATCTTGAAATGGAATCAAACTCGGTGCGTAAATACCATTGAATATACGGTTGTTGCTTTAACCAACTTTCCACAGTGCGAAGATACGATAAAAGCACCAACTAAGTTGTTTATGGATCAGATTTAGATATCACCGACGGCTCGGGGCTGGTTATTTTTATTGGTAGTCCTATTATCGCTATAGACATTTTCACGTTTCTGTTATCTATCTAAAATATTACATTTTAATTCATTAATGTCTTATTTAGTCTTATTGCATAGCACGAAACTGCCGAAGAAATATGGATTTCTGATAAATGGATTAACATTAAATTTAATGTTCTTGACCCAGAAATAATCTCAATGAGGAACAAATTTAATTTTATGCCAAACTTTACAATCATCTACATCCTTTAAATCTGCACATTTCACTCGATATCAACCTAAGTCTATTTCTAATTTATTCTTAACGTCTTCGTCTAAACGTCATACTATATCAATCTGATACAAACTTTCCTAATTTAGTAAGATTTCCTTATTTGTTTGAATATTTGCTTTTAAATTAGCCTGTATTACCAAGACAGAAGGTGTATTGTCAAGATCATAATATAAAGTTGGTGCTCACTGTACTGCTAAGATTTATTCCCAGTTTCAACCTCAAGTAAGACCTGTCAGTAATTAAATTCCCTAATTCGAGTTGAACTTGTAAGTTGGACGCACCGGGTGCTTTTGGTTTTAACTTCCATACAGCCAGGGTTGTCTCCATTGTATTTTTTATTAAACCTTTATACGAATTTTCTCGCAAAGAAAAAGATGTCAGAAAATTTTCAAATTAATTCCAAGCGTTTTTGTTATTTGAGGATCAGTTTGGTCGAATGGCCATAGCTATGTCTATCGGCTAATTATATAGGTAGAGATAAATATGAATGAATGAATATTGTGATAGAAACGTTCATTACTCCTCGAGTCGTTTTCGTAGCCGAGTTTCGTTGCTAATGTTTACGTTCAATATTTATCTATTACCGACCCGGCAAACGTTTTGCCCTTATATTATACCATCTAGGGCTATAAAAAATACTTTACGACCTATACTCAGACCTACCAAATATAAAAAAAATCAATACAAAAAAAATTATAATAATAGGTCAAGCCGTTTCAGAGCAATTCCATAACAAACACTCTGATTCAAGATTTTTTATATTTTATCCGTCATCTAGTTTCCATAACAGAAGCGCTTAAGTTGCTTTCTCTGGGTTAGATGTTAGGAGTTATTGTACCTAATAAAAATATATTTATTATTTATTCCGTTTACCGATCTCAATCCGATGTCGTTTGATTTTAGAGACTGTAAACTGCTCGCACCTCCGCGCAATAACGCAACCCGAAAACACGCATAACATGTCACCGGCGGCCTTCGTTTTTTTCTCTCTCGTCAATAAACCGGCGTCCGGCGCCGATAAACGACCATTGCCGGCCTAACCGAGGCCCAAACATGAATAAACCGACCACCAATTGTGTGGCGGTATCTTTTTAATTTTCTTTATTACCTAAAATGACGTGTGGTAACTTGTTGAAAATTAAATAATTGTTTCTTTTTTCCATTGACTCCTGTAAGCTGCCATTCATTTCAGTCATATTAATGTAATCTCTCACACAATCCTTTTTGCGGTTTTCCTCTTCCTCTCCATACCAACATCATATTCACTCTTTTAGCCAAATGTATTTTGTTTCTTCACATAACATATCAATCAAGCCAAACAATTGGCTTTTTTATCTTCGGTATATTATACAATGTTAAAGACTTATAAACTATCTTTGTATGTTGATGATAATCCTCTGTGTACTCCTTCGGCTCCCGTGGCTTATGTATCTATGTGGGTATTTACACTCACACAAAAATGCACAATATGACAGATGCTGCAGCTATGAATGACAGACAAATAGATCGGACTAACTTACCAAGTGACGTCCGATCCTCAGTTATGTGTGGTAATCTCGTCTTCTTAGTACTATATGGGATGAGGACGAGATTACGGAACATAATTACGGTTTTATTGCCATCAACGAAAACGGTGTCCTGTTCAACCCTAGCTACCGCGGCTTGTCGCGCGCAAAAACCTACAATGGGGGTCATCGTACCGGAATGACGCGGCGCGACAAATCGTCGTTCGTGAACTTGTGCTGTTGCCAAACCGAGCGGCGATGTTGCAAACCAATGGAGCGATATAGATATAGCCGTGGACGCACTCAAATAGTATATGCCCTTAAAATGATAAAATTTACCCCGGAATTAAGAAACGCTACTGAAATTTTAACCAAAGCTTATAAAGTTAAGTGGACAGTATTTTTCAGAATTTGTATGGAAAAACGTAAATTTTGACAACACTAAAATGTTAAGCAGGACTCAAACTTTGAGTAGTAGTCTGTATTCGGGGGTAAGACTCCTCTTAACCCTTTAAATGGCAATGCCTTATTTTTTTATGGTTTCAAAACTTATTAAATCGATAAAGTCTAAAAGATTAGCAACAAATTTTTCACTGTCTTTAAAGGGTTAAAAACGAACGTTACAAAAAAACGTCTTGCTGTAAATTTTTTTATCTTAAGTTCCATCATTCATCCAAGCCCTGTTCCTAGTTTATTTGGCGTCGGCGTAGTATTAATAATTACTAGTGAAATATATGTCAATGTAAAGTAGATGTTCACAATCGAATGCTCTAACAATTTTATAATCATCAACAAAAACTAACTTAACATTTACTACCTACGAATCTGAAATATTTAGACCGGGTCTTTTAGTTGTAGATATCCTGGTTCTTCCTAATGTTTGCCAAAATGACAAAATTACTTACAGGATTAAACAGAATCTCAAGTATTTAATGTAAGCAATTTGGTTAAGGTAAACAGGCAGTAAAAACCTCAGAATTTCGCACGGAATTTCGTTCATGTTTCTTAACTGCCGGGTCATGAATGAGATAATCAAAACCATGCTTGCCGGGAGTTTATGTCATTCGCATGACTAAATGTTTCATTACAGAAAAAAGATTAAGTGATTCGCTGTAAACTCCGCTACGGTATAACATGATTGACTATTAGAGGTGATTCATGTGGAAACTATTCAAGCATTTTGAGAGTTATCTTAATACAAACTTAAATATGAATTCTTTGGAACTATGTCTATACTATATGATTCAATGATTTAAATGCGATACTTTGGCATCGTAACTGAATACATATTATACTTAAATTTTTCATTAGTAAAATATTATTATATGAATGTTGCAATAGTATGATTTATTGATTTGTTTTAACCTGAGTTTTCCTGTTTTTTTTTGTTTAATCCGTTAATTGTGCAATATTACTTAAGATCAAGTTATGACCACACTACATACGTATTAGAGACAACAGAAAATAATAATCCTTAGTTTTTAGAAATTATATTCTCTTGAGTATTGTTTATTTTTTAGTAAATCATTTGGATAGCGGGCTCTCTAAACTCGCATAAGTATCAAGTGCGTTACTCATTAAGTAGGCACATGCAAATATACTTGTTTCGCTCTTGTTACATCGTTTATGAAATTCTTGTTGGTTTTATAATGCTTCAGCGTTGCACTAAATACTCGACATCCTGCGTCGGCAGCGGGCAGACTTGCGCCATACCATTAGGGCTCATTGATTTCTTTAACACGACGTGTTATTACGCATGCGAAATCGAACGACGGTTAGGTATCGTTATCGAGTAGCAATTAGACTGTGGCACAGTGCACTGTGCGGCCAGTAGGTACACTTCTTCCTCCTGCCCTTATCTCACTCTAGGCGGGGTCAGCACAATATGAACAACTTCCTCTCTTCTCTATCCTTCACTAATTTATCATGTACTTCTCTCGCTATCATATCCTCCTTTACATAATCTATCCTTTGTTTTACTCTCCTTCTACGTCCTCCACCTCATTCATCTGCAAACATAGCGTTCATCATGTGGAGTCAGTATACTAATGACCCATTTGCCTTACATCTGGACAGCCTTCCGGAAATTTTCGACCAATTTCTCGTCGCGTAGATTTGAAGGAGAGAATCAGTAGAATCAAACTAATAAATCAAGTAAGTTTTCAAATTGTACCGCCATCAACATAAAGTTTATTATCTCCATTACTGGAACGTCCTGTCGTCACAAAACACCTTAACCGCTGTCAATTAATTTGGTGCCAATAATTGGATTAGCTCAACATAGCGTATTAATCATACATTAATGTATACACAATATATAACACGCCTGATCAAGAATTGCTTGCACTACTGACAACGTCTATACTATGTACAAATCTCTGCCCAAGCGATTACAAAGAACGAGTGATTATGGATGAAATCCGTCGATTTATTTTGATCTTGTTAGCCAGTCCAAATGAACTAGTTTGGTCGGAGCTAAATTACTATCCGATTCATCAGTATTCATCATATTGCGTACCTAGATCTAATGTTGTTTTTTTACACTTTTTCTTGACTCAATACAAAATCAACATTGAATCAGCTTTTTAATATTTTATATAGGGTGTTATTCTGTATAGATTGCGTTTGCCATCTATACAAAATTCTATTATCTTACTTGGACAGCTTTGAGCCTTTGAATAACTTTATTGCACTCTTGTTCTTGCTCCGCGAATTTCAACCTTACAGCTACAAAAATAGAAAGTATATTTTAACGTAACCGTTCACTTAATTTTGTGCATAGAGTTATAGGGCGACTGTAAATGTCAAACGCATGCGTTGTGGCCGTGTCTAGGTCTGCTGCGCGACTTTGATCCTTATTACATTAGCAATTGAACTGGAAATCGGTAGTTGTGTCGTGTTTTAAAGCTTTTAAAACGCTGACTTTGTAAAAGGCCTGCCATATACGCAACTCCGCGTGTATGATCATTAGTTTCGACTTCCATTTCGTCCCTTTGAAACCGGTTTTTACCTCTTTCATCCGGAAATATCCGGATTTAGTAGTTTTATGCAGGCTCGCTTTGTGTGATTTTAACATTTTTAATGTAAATGCACATTACGTTTTCTCTAGAAGTAGGTCACTGTTGCATTAAAATGTTAAATGTAAAGTTAAAGATACTTGAAATATCTTGGCAGTACATTCAGCAATTAATTCTCCTAATGCTTCTCAATCATTTAGGACTAAGAGATTAGAGGTTTAGATTTTTATAATTCAATTTCACAATGATAAATTGTCTTTTCCCTGAAGTCTGAACACTAACTCCTGAACAGATCTGGAAAAAAAGCATTAGAAGAAATATTTTGCCAAAATTATATAAATAAGAACCTTAACCCTTAACATGGTCACAAGTTATTAACACAATACTTGCGTTTTAGACCAGTTGCTGATCTGGCTGCCCTAATTGATGTGACCCCTCTATCTGCGACCAGCGCAGCCCCGTACTTCTATAAGCAAATAGATTCTGGCAACAGTCGCTCCGGATATAGTTTCCTGTACTCGAGTGTACACATTCTACTTTTGGCACAGTCATAAATTAATCCCCCCTACATTAACACGATAAATCCCGAGGTTCGGGCGGGATCAATCGGGACGAGGCCGGGACTCGCAGGATGTTGAGACGTGTAGACAGACACGATTTATGCGCTGATCTATATAGGAGCGAATGTGATCCTGTGTTTGTCGTTGGGGAAATTGAACATTTTACATTCAATGACACGAAATCGAAAAGACATTGCTATGACGAAGATGTGTGCGTAGGAACGGATCAGGTTAGGCGCGGACTTAATAGACCCATAGTTGTTTACTTTAAAAAAAAATTATAGAAAAAAATAATAATAAGAAGCATGAAAGTCGAATTAATGCAGTGGAAAAGAGAAGAGCATGGCTGGGATCAGGCTGAACGATCTATTGTACTATGTATAATGTGTTGAGTGGAAGCTGTGCTTTGAAAGAAGACGATGTTTGAGAAAGGGATGCTTGCATGGCTTGATCACGCAAAAAGGACTATTAAAAGGGAGTGACAAAAAGGATTTACCGTTACCAATGCCGTTTCCCCTGCCGTTACCTCAATTCAGGAGATAACGGCAGTGGAACAGGTGGATCTGTCATGAGTATATTAAAAATGGGCACGTCCAGAGATTATATGAAGTGAAAGAATTAAGTAAGGATCTTAGTAAATGTGTAAAAAAGTGATCACTACCTACTCCTCTGGGAGAAAGGCGTGACATAATAATATGTATGTTTGCTAAGGTAAATTAGTAATTACAACTGTCTTAAATACGAGATTTGCCGAATATTTCTGTGTGCAGGTAATCTATTGCTTTAAGTATGAACGGTACCGTACCAGGAGCTGAGTCTTAACAAAGAAACCATTGGTTTATTACCCTATATTGGAGATATAAATCACAGAGTCCATAATCCATTGTTGTAGCAGATTGATTGAAGTTTTTCTGAGAGTCCAGCGCTCGTTAATTAATAATCATTTCTTTGATACAAGCCAGCGACGTGGTGATGGAAAATTGAAAGTAATTGAAGAGATAATGGACGACCCTTGATTATAATCCGCTCTAAGGCGGAGATGGTTAAGAAAATGTTGCTTCCATTTATCACACACTTTGGTTAAAAATCTGACTTGCACAAAGGCAGATGTTATGAAAAAACCCCCATAAAAATGCCAGAATAATTATAAGAAATGATGGAACCCAATGTTGAACTTAAGTTTTTTAGACATTGATTGAAAAATTCATTTGTTATCTATGGTGTTTGTTATTAATTAACTTGTGTATATAAGTAGTTTATCGTCAGCAATTTTAGGAAAAGTAGCTTACTTAACTGTTTTTTACATTTATAAATGCTCTAAAAATATTTACATACAAAAGTAGGTATTTTTTTTTTTAATAATTGTGTCGACCTTTTTAACATACATACAAACATAATTCACGACTATATCCCCGAAGGGGTAGGTAGAGGTGAACTAGCACCCACGCTTCGCCAATTATGCTAGGTCCCATGTAATAGGTGGCGAGCCTATTGTCATTTATCGGGCACGAAAGTCGCAGTACTTTGCTAGGTAGTAGGTAGGTAACAACATGTCGTACGTAGTTGGGTAGGGTGCATGATTTTACTTGAATATTTTTTTTTCCCCGTTTTTGCAACATTTTTCATTGATGCTTAGATCCTATTGATTGTAGAGTGATGTTATGTGACTTCCCCAATAAATCGCGTTATGTTAAATATACTTACAATATTTTAATTTGAATCCTAAGATTTACGCGTTCAACCAAACAAACAAACTCTTCTAATCTAACCACACTAATTATTAAAGGCTTTTAAAACAAACCTTTCCTTACATTACTTATTAATCAAGTATTCGTAACGAATTTAAATAAATAGAAATAAATAAAGTTTGAAGCATGTACAGTGTTTGACCCGAGGCTGACTACACTTTGATACTTTAGCATTTTTACTTCACAGTGGATCCGTTGTTGACATTTCAAGAGCATCTCAAGTCTATTTAGGTCAAGATCGACTTTTGAGATGCTCTTAGTGTCCACGGCGAATTTCCGATTCATTGGACAAATACACAAAGCTTGACAACTTGAAAGATGGGTGGGAACCGAAATGCGTCTTATTATTTCAGAAAAATGAAAATAAATATCAATCACCTAGTTCCGTAAAGTTAACGTCGGGCGGACAGCTATCTGCTGTAAATCTCCTAATCTTTAAAGATTAGCGAACTCAATTGCTGTAGGTACTACATCATCATCTTCCTGCCCTGTTCCCAATTTATCTAGGATCAGTGCAGTATGCTTCTTTTTCCATTCACACCGGTCAACCTAATTAAGATTCTAATCATCAATAACACTAGTGATGAATTAACTACATCTAAGAAATTAATATATTTAAATAGTAGCTTTTTATTTTTCCTTATAGGCGAAGCTTTGTACATTTATTTGTTTATTTGAAAGATAGAAGGTTGAATTTTTCAATTGCTTGTAGTCGTTCCAAAAGTCTTTCAAGTCTTTCATAAATACTCCCCGAAACACCCTGTTTTAATTAACACCTTCGGTAGTAGAAATGTTTTGCAAATGAATTTCCTCTGCCGCGGAGTGAATTTTGAGAACTCATTAGCTCGTTTCTTAAGAAGGTTGTGTGCAATATTCTCGGTGAGATGTGCATCTCTCACGTAGTCTCGTGTAAGATTGTTTAATATCTTGCTCTGCGGTGGTATGTAAAGTTCGTTCTGGCGATAAAACGATAAAGTTTATTTCCGCGTGTAACAGTGAGTTATAGTCACATATATCTTCTAGTTTGTTTATGTCTTGTCTCTGTTGTATCTAAAGCAGTTTTATTTTTCGAATTCGAATTATTATTTCCCATTTTATTATAATAACTAAAAGATAGGTAGCTCAGCTTGCTATATCAACATTAATCGAAAGGGGCAAAATCTAAAGGGCGAGTCGAGCTGTTAACCCTATAACCTAATATTATCCCTTTTTTTCCTAGGTCTTTGTTATTTGTGTGTTTTTGTAACCATTTTATTGTAAGTTGGTTGTAAGTTGTATTGTTGTTTATCTAATATTGTCATACTTATATTTAAATTACGCGTATAAGTTATTATTAGATAGATTTATTATTAGGCCGTGTGGTGACGGCAGAGTAGAATACGATTGTCACTACCCCAAATCTCTCCCGTGGGTGTCGTACAAGGCGACTAAGGATAAATCAGTCATGAGGAATGGGCAGCAGCGTTACTCTTATACCACCTAGCAATGTACCTACTGCGACTTTTGTACCCGATAAATGGCAATAGGCTCGCCACCTATTACATGGGACCTATCATAACTGGCGATACGTGGGTGCTAGTTCACCTCTGCCTACCCCTTCGAGGATATAGGCGTGATTTATGTATGTATGTATGTAGATTTATTAGTAACAATATCACCATCAGCAACCTATTTCTGCCAAAGTATTGACCTTTTAACGTCAACATTCCTCTCCTGAAGTCGCGACTCTAATAATAAGATAACCGAGAGCGTCTGTGGAAAAAGCCTAGAAACCTTAATTTTATAATGGCCTCCACTTGTCGTAGCTTTATTTGGTTCGAAGGCTGCCGTAATTGATTTTAATTGTATTTGAAATAATGCTAAAAATATTTCAGTAAAAGTAATATAATGGAGAAGAATATCTGAATTTTAAATAATAGAAGCAAACAATTGATAAACCTTGCTAAATAAATGAGTATACATTACGAGATAAATCCATATAAGAAAGATCAAAATGAATGTTAAACTGATTAGAAATTTACTAGTTCATTAAGTCCATGCATATTAATCATCAACAACCCAATATCTACCACCAATCTCCTTTGCTACTAAACTGATTCATCATGTTAGCCATCTTTGATTTTCCGTTTATGATTCATAAACATTAAGACTCTTCCGGTATATTATGTACCTATACCTCCGATTCTTAGAATTTGTCTTGATCTGGGTGTTATTTTTTACTCGCAATCGTATCTAATGAATCTTGTATCGTGTGACTATACAATTTATTAGTGACTTTCGTCATTATTAATGTTTGTATTTTTCTTTCCTTAATATGTTGTATTAAACTCACTCTCTCCGTTCATCGGTCTCTCGATATGGTCCGTTCCGTCTCTTTTCTATATATTCATTCATCACTAGCACCTTTACGGTGTGATGGATGATATGAATCAAAAGGGAGTGGATAGATTGGCACCGTTCACCCGGTAGAGACACAGAGTGAGTGATTTAAATAGCCAGCCTACAAACTATCCCCCGGCCGCAGGCTCACCGGAAAGCGCTAATTCGGCCGCTCATAACTCGTCGGTTTAGCACCCTCGTGCTAAGTGCCACCACAATTAGGCTAGTCTGCGATCTTGACATCGCAATGTTTGCCCACTGCGCTTTAATGGACGATGAATCGCTGCCTTATTATAACTGGAGAAAATTCTTCTTTGAGTGTTGTTGTTAAAATGTTTCCAACACTGCTAGCAGGAATCTGTTTGGAAATTGCCGTTTTGATTCCTCCAAGGTAAATAAAAATGTCAATTCCCAATGACTGCATTTATGTTAAGTGTGTCCTTTAGCATTTTGATGTTTTATTGAGTAAAGTTTTGGGCAGTTGCATGAGAGAGGAATCAAGGATACCAAACAAAGCATGGGCAAAAGACTACACCTAAGTAATATACATACATACATACATAAATCACGCCTATATCCCCGAAGGGGTAAGCAGAGGTGAATTAGCACCCACGTTTCGCCAATTAGTTAGGTCCCATGTCATAGGTGGCGAGCCAGTTGCCATTTATAGGGCACAAAAGTCGCAGTACATTGATAGGTGGTAGGTATAAGAGGAACGCTGCTGCCCATTCCTCATCACTGATTTATCCTTAGTCGCCTTGTACGACACCCACGGGAGAGATTTGGGGTGGTGACAATTGTATTCTACTCTGCCGTCACCACACGGCTATAGTATTAAAATATGAAATTTCTCATACCATTGTTATTACCTTTTTTATTTTCCGTCGTCGTGTTTCTACGAATATGCCTATCGAATCAACGATGTTCCAAAGAAGAATTTTATTAGGTATCCAACAATTTGACTGTAACTTACGAATTGATATTCCGTTATATTATTTGGACTTAATATTTGACATCAGATTGTAATATGAAATGAAATTACATTGTCAATGAAATGTATTTATTATCAATGAATCGGCATAATATTTTTTGAAATCTGATTAATTAAACTTAATAGAAATGGATGAAAATTGCCTATCTTCAAAATAATCACCAATGAAAATAAATCATACTCTTATGAAAAAATGTATTACAAACAGAGACACTCTTATAAATTCCGCGAATATTTTATCCGTTACTCAAACTAATAGGTAAAATTGATGGATTGTTGTATCATGCTGTGCTGCTTCCACATATAGGGTATTGCGCTTAATTTTGTCGGTCTCTAAATTCAACTCTACATACATAATGTTTGATTAGATTAAGTAAATATTAACACACCGTCCTAAATTTATTAAGAACAGCTTATTTTGCTTTTCGTAGCTAAGTGGGACACACGTGTGACCGCCATCTTTGTCGCCTTATTGAGTCAGCCATTTTGATTTCTTTGTAAGGTTCACATAATGGCACTTATTGGCTGATATGTTAATGAACTGATGTCTAAGTTATTCTTGTTTTATCGAATAGTTTTCCGAGGGGTACATATTTTTAGAACAGTATATTTTAAACGCAAATAACTCGATAATCTTCGTTGTCTTTCAACTCAAGCTATTTCAATCAGGAGCCTATTTCGTATGTAAAATATTCATAGGCTAGATGAGGACTTCTGTTTCTAAGTTCCGATGAGAGGGGTTACTCTTCAAGTCTATCGTTTTAGCCTACCGGTCTCGATCGGCATGATCTCTGAGTATTACAGAGATACTGAAATGATCGACTTCAAAAGTCTTTTCGGATCTATAGATGTAGAGGAAATATAAGAGTACCTAGTATTTTGATGGACTTATTCGCAATCGATTTTCATTTACGAATGTGGAGCATAAGTCTAGTACATGTAAATTGCTAGCCAAAACCCGTGAACAGGCCAGGAAGATGAATATGAAAAATTAATAAAAAATTAAGGAAATTAATTATGATTGCATTAATTTCTTAAATTTTTAGATAAGAAGTAGAAATCTGATCGCTTGGATCATCGATTATGTCTATTATAGTATCTAAACTATTTATATTACTATAAGCGACATCAATAAATTTACTATCAAAATAATTAACACTATCCTTACTTATTGTAGTTCCTTATATATTTATCTTCCATTGGATAGCCTTTTACTTAATTAAGTCGTAAATTGACAGTCACATCTAGCTTAAAGTGATTTTTAATTAATTTTCCACGTTATAAACTTCTTTTCTCATAAATAATTATTTAGCGAGTTTGTAATTTGAACCTAATCTTCATACAAACTAAATTTTGGTGTTTAAGTATCCTTTCTTACCCGCTCAACTTGCTTGCTGATTTAAATATTTGTATATATGTATAGGTGCGAATTATAGATATTTGAGTTTAATAAATCAACATCAACCCCCAGCTCACACTGGACCTATGTGGACCAACGGCCCACTCTTCCTATATTCTTCTGTCCATAAAAATCCTTAAATATTCTTTTATGGAATAAAAGTTATTCGTTCCAGACTTTTTCATAGTGGTACATTTTCAAAGTGTTTCTCCTTTCACTCATTTTTACGCTATAAATCTGAATGGGGTCCTTTATTAAATTATTATTGTTCCTGGCCCCAGCTGTGGTTTATTGCTTATATTATACTTAGCAAAGGGTCTTAGGACATTGTGGATACTTTTGCCTTCTCCTTTGTATACCTATATTTATTCTAATATTCTTAGCTATTATCCTTGTAAGAACTCATTATATATTTCATTCAAGTTTTTTAGGTTTTAGATTAGCATTTGTAATCAAGGAGTTTGTTTTTTTTATGCAATTATATTAAATTTACTTAATAAAAGGCGATTGGATTAGACGTAATATTAAATTCATAGTAGTAATAAGATGATCCTTTTATAACTTGTCCCACACCAAATCGGTAGTTAAACAGTTTAACTGTATCATTGTTGCAAAGTAGAGGTCGCTTGCAAACTCATTCAGTTGTAAGTCCGATAACAATGTTGCACTTTACCCCGTTGTTATAAGATTTAATTTTAATAGTGTCACGTAATCCGTCGGTCGCCTGTTCGTTTACGCGGGTAAAATGTTATAGGATGCGGTGTTTTGCGCCTTTTGTATGTAGGTCAAATGAGTTTCTCGGGAAACTATTATACAATTTGTCTTCATTGTGATGTTGTGTTTTGCCAAATTTAGTTTCTCATTCTTTACCCCTAGCTTGCAATCCATTTAATATTAAATATTGTGTTATTTTTTTTCTTTCCTAATTGCATATGTTATATCCTGTTTGGGAAACATTATTGCTTATTGAAATATCTTTCGCATTATTTTCATCGCGTAATGTTTTGTTTTTATTGTATAGTAATTAAAATAAATATACCCAAGTGTACTTTGGAAAATTCAAAAGTCTGTGATCATTTATGCTTGATTAAATTAGCTTATTTCCTCTTCTTGTTCTATACCTAAAAATATATATTCAATTATTTCTTTTAAAATCAATATATTAACATGAGTATTCCAAGTCTTGCAACAAACAAAGCAGGTAATATATTCTGTATCCTCCAATACAATAAAATGTTTATGTAATAGAAAACAAAAGGTGAAAACTACGGAATAATTGAAGCAGGAAACAATATACATCAGGGCCCACCTAAGAAAAAGTTTTGTCAAGTCATTTGTCACCGCCGAAGAAAGACTTGGATCATGGATGTTTACCCAACGAATACCAATCGTTCAACTTCCCTGATTCCGAATACATATTTGATTTGATGTAAACTGGCCTCCATATAGAGTGATAGTGCAATATGTGGTATATTTGATGTTATTGAAAATTGGTGAACGGGTAAACATAGCAATGTAATTCATTGCAAAACATCCAATTGTCATACCAGAATTCGTTTTGGTGTTTATTATTTTCTTTCTTTTGATTTTCAAATAGATCACACAAGAAATTGACATATTCGAATTGTAAATTAGTTTGAAAATTTTATTAAATTTCGAAATATATCGATTGATCTCTTACACTTGGTCGTACCCCAGTGACCATTGTCGTAAATTTCTCTAATTTTTTGCTCTGTTTTCATTTTTGGTGGCCAATTAAGACCACGTAGCACATAGCCGTGTGGTGACGGCAGAGTAGAATACAATTGTTACCACCCCAAATCTCTCCCGTGGGTGTCGTACAAGGCGACTAAGGATAAATCAGTGATTAGGAATGGGCAGCAGCGTTCCTCTTATACTACCGTCCTGACAATGTACTGCGACTTTTGTGCCCGATAAATGGCAATAGGCTCGCCACCTATTACATGGGACTTAACATAATTGGCGAAACGCGGGTGAGAATTCACCTCTGCCTACCCCTTCGGGGATATGGGCGTGATTTATGTATGTATGTATGTAATTAAGACTACCGGCCCCCCTTCTTTATCATGTACCACCATTTCAACCTCATTATGCGTTGCAGCGCACTCGCTAATTACTGTTTGGGCACCGGAGGTAACAGCAGGTTTCTTTGCCAAAGCCATATGTGGCGCACACCCATCCACTGATGCGCTAACGAGTTTCGTTAACTATTTAGCTAATGTCCAGTGGCTGGAGGGCGGCCAGGGATATCGTTAGCAGGTACTGCTACACGGTTCAATGTTTATTTTATTCTCAATTAATTTATAATGTACAGCCGACGACATGAATACAAGACGAATTTTAGTACTGTCAACGCCACTACAGACTACCCAAAACTGTCAAATGTCTTCAATCAATTGTCAACACTAACCTTTGTTTGTAGTAAAGCAAAGTCGGTTGGAAAAATTTGTCATTTTGTGGTGGCCTGATGTGTTGTTGACTGTACAAGCTTGTTGTGATTCACGTAAAGATCAAGATGGTGTCCATGATAGTGTCATAAATGTTAAGCAACTATTTTTAGGGAAATTTATTGTATTCTGTATACTTACAGAATAAGAAAAGTAAGATTGAAGTTCAAGGTAATACTTTTTTCTGAGATTATAATGTTCAAATTGAAATCAAAAATAATAATTGAATTTCACTTTATCTGATAAAAAACGTGGTGTCTGTTCAATATTATTCATTCCATTAAACGGAGTAAAGCAAAAAATATGAATGCAGAACATCAATATCCTGTCAAGCAATGATGGAATGGTTGAGCTAATTGAGTGAGTGAAATTATATGAACGAATGACTGCGAGGCTGTACAGCTCACTCATTGGAAAGCGACAAATGACGCCTCGTTAGCTGGCACGCGTCCAAACTAATCGCTGGCCGCTGTTTAATGAGTGTTATGTGGATTGGGCGTGTGTTGGCCAATTGTTGCAGCATTCGCGGCTTCAACTCGGACTGTCTCTATTTGCATTCTGATGGAACGAACGCCGTCTAAACTTGCAAATGCAGCGCTGGAATAATTGTTTCGTGTGACTGTTGATACAGTTGATATTCCTACAGTGAGTGTATGAAAATCCCTCAATTAGCCAATATTCATGGGATGAGTCCTACTTTACCCTTTAGTGAAATGATGATGATGATATTAATACCACTAAACACGTTGGTCACTGTATTCCTCATTTAGCACAAGGAGCTGGTTGATTCTTTTATATCCTCACTACCCTCAGTCGCTTCCTCCACCTTCTCAGTAAAGACAAAGGTAGTGACAATTATACTCAGTCTTGCTCCTACCACTGTTTATGATTGTGTATTTTCTTTATTTAATATCCCTCATCGGGTTTTCGTGGCTAGCTTCTTGAGAAGTCTAGGTTAGTTCGTGTATATCCGTCTTTTTCATTCATCTTGGATGGTGTTGTGATGTGAGAGAGACAGCCAGATTCAACGAACGATCTTACAGAATAATAATTTTCAGCTGCTAGTCTTTCGATCGTTTACCTTTTTAAATTTCTGGTGATAATGATACAACATGCAGAGACACATTATGTATTCGTTCAAACACACAGAACATTTATATTGCTCATAAATTATGTAGGCAATATTTCAGTGGGCCCATAAAACTGATGGTTTTCGGGCGCGGCGTGCATTTGCCAAACTACAGTGACGAGTTTTTATTATTTAAACAATGTAGGTATTACATCTGTTACCTTTAGGACTAAATAATTCAATAACTTCCTATTTTCAAAAATTACAATCAAATTTAAACTATGTTTCTATTTTTACATTAATGTAAAGATTAGTCCATGAGCTATTAATTTTTATATTAGTTCCAAGCCACCATTGCAAAATTTTTGGAAATTTTCCTGACTTATTTTATATCTCATGTAAGAAAACTCTCATTCCGTACTCCGGGCGTAATAGGAAAATTATTGGATAAACTTACGACCAGGTAAATCTTAAATGCTGAAATGGCTAATTCGAAGAACTTACCACGAAATACACATTGAGAGTATAAACGATATTCATTACCAGGTTACTGAAACATTATCGGTGATATTACAAAAAAGATTTTAAAACTTCTCCTGTCATTGTCACACACTATAAACATTTCTGCCGCGTGGTGACGGCAGAGTAGAATACAATTGTCACCACCCCAAATCTTTCCCGTGGGTGTCGTACAAGGCGACTAAGGATAAATCTGAATATGATTATGAATGGGCAGCAGCGTTCCTCTTATACCACCTAGGCTAGCAATGTACTGCGACTTTTGTGCCCGATAAATGGCAATAGGCTCGCCACCTATTACATGGGACTTGTATTATTTGGCGAAACGTGGGTGCTAGTTCACCTCTGCCTACCCCTTCGGGGATATAGGCGCGATTTATGTATGTATGTATGTATAAACATTTCTAAAATACTTTTTGTAATAACACCGTATTTTAAATATTTTAAAAGAGCGTCGTAATCATGTGATGGGCATATTGAAATTAACTAAAAAAAATCCGAATGCAACTAAAAACAAAACAACACATTGCGGGCAAGAAGTTTTATACGAGCTCCCGCGCCAAACTCAAAGTGTAATTACTACTGAATGTACTTTGAGTGACGGCTGAGCAAACTTGCCTCCCCCCAATAGAATTGCGGATAACCTTATCGTTTTACGATTACCGAAACAGTCAGGTGTCTGATTGTTCTTGGCCCACTCTCTAAATGGGTGATGATTCCATTATTGTGAAGCGTCGGAACTTTCAGTTGCGTTTAAGCATAGTTGTGTTGTCTGTCTGTATGTTATACACCTGGGATGCTTCGATTTGTACATAATAAAATATTATAAGAGGAGCTCACTAGCGCAGTGGCGTTCGGCCTGCGATTGCGTAAACTTAGCAACGTACACTAAGGCCGCTCATTGGATGGGTGACGTATAAATTTATTATCTCGAGTTCCTTCGTGCTTCGGAAGGCACGTAAAGCCGGTGGTCCCGGCTGCATCTGCATTCGTTAATACCCACCAACCCGCACTGGGCCAGCATGGTGGGTTATGGCCCAATCTCCCTATATTCTTCCACCCAAAAGAAAGGCCCGTGCCCCAGCAGCGGGGGACATTAAAGGACTGGTGATGATAATGATGATGACGAAAATTTTATAATAATCACTTTAGGTTAAGAAACTATACCAGATTCTTTTAAGACATGTCTATCCCTACGAAAATCAAGACTAAGGTATTGACAAATTTTTCATTCCATATTATTTTGCAGTCAATTACGTACTGCCAAGTTTCCTTTTTGTAAACTATTATATTTTTATTTTAACATTATATAAATGTTAGAAAAATTAGTACAAAGATTTTGGTGGTTAGAAGGTTCGATTCCCGCCTCAAGATCATAATGTTTCGAAATTCTTTTTCCAACCAACAAAATCTTTTTCCTTTTTTGTTGTTTAATATCTAGACTAACGATACATTAATAATTACAGCTAGCCTAGATATTTCTGAAACTACAAATACATATTTTTCCTCTGAGTCAATTGTATTTTCAAAATTTTAATTTAAAATGTACACGGTTTATTGTCACAGCACACATACATGTGATTGAAAAAGTTGTATATATAAAAGTTCTACATACTATCGGTCGATTCTCACACTAAAGATCTGTCGTTTAAATGTTACAAATCTAATGCAGAAAGTCTACGTGTAACCGTATGTGCCATTCACTCTACGCATAACGATAAGCATCGCTTGTTTCTCAAGAAACATTTGCGATCAGTCAACCTTAACCAAATGTAAATAATGAGTTCCATAAAATGACTCACGCGTTCAAACTCCCAATGCAATCGCAATTTGTTCAATCCATTTTAAACTCTGCTGCAAAATTAATCATAATTATTGTACTAAATATTCCTTACCTGGTGATGAATGAGAATGATAATACATTTTCTTAACCAGAAGCTATCACTCATGTATAAACGTTCGCTTAAATAATCTCGCATATTAGTTTTGCTCGAATCATCTCAATAATTTATTGTTGTTTTTTGTTTCAGGTATGTGGTGTTCCAGATGTTTCATTGGGGTATTTATTAAAATTGTTGTCACCTAAAGTTGTTATTTACGGATATAGTATATAGAATAATTTACACATGCCTTTGTTTTCTCTGAATTTAATTTATAAAAGTCTATTTTTGACGCTTCTTTCTACAATAAGTGTTACAGAAAAAGCTTGTCCCCTCTGTGCACTCTTCCCGTAATGAACCTTGGGGTTCCAAAAAAATTTGCGAAGGCGCGTCACTAAAAGAAACGGGGCCGTTCGCTAATAGACACAAAATTAAAAACATCAAATGTTTTTGTATATACTGCAGCGGCCGACAATCGCTAAAAGGTCCATTGTGGAGCGCCCCGGGCTCTACAAATCTAATTCGTCCCACAAAGAACAGTCACATTTGCATATAATGCCCCTAATGGAGCCCGAGCTTTGACCGTTAAAGCGTCCAGAATGGTCTTAATAACGTTAAATTTATATTGTCTTGAGTGAAAGTATTGTTCTTGCTGCTTGGAAATGATGGAAGGTATCGATTCTGAGGCAGTCTGGATTTTCATATCGTTTGTAGGATCTTGACTTGGTAGGTAGGTATCTTCAGTCATAGTGTATTATACCAGTTATTTACAACTTGATTTTTTTAACTTAAGCTATAACTGCAGAGCAGAACACAAATGTCACCATCCCCATCTCTCCCGCGGATGTCGGACAAGGCGACTCAGAGTAAAGACAGCGATGAGTAATGGGCAGCAGCGTTCCTCTTATGCCACATGGCAATAAACTCGCCCCCTATTATTGGCGAATCATGGGTGTTAATTCACGTCTACCTATCTCTTGCTTATGGGGTATATAGTCAATAGTTGTCAAATAACCCGTCCCAACAGTAAACACACAAAGGGAGTAGGTAATGTTGATGAGTTGATAACATCGACTCTGGCGCGACATCGGTATCTATTTCGGCCGCCAAGAGACGGGCTAAGTTTGTGTTTGCATTGAAGGGTTGACGTGTCTTGAGGAGGGTTCCGTCGGTGAAATGTGCCGTCCGTCCGCTTACATAGGACCGCTTTATGCGAAATGCTGTTGGCGGAGCGTTCGGACTGCGCCGTCTCTAATTTCATGCTGACGTTTGTTTTTGGAGCTGCTTCGGGTGACGGGTGTGGGGTGGGGTGGAATGCCGTGTATTAACAACATTATATCGGCTTGACGTTTAGCCAGTGGGTGAGCATAGTCTAAGTAAGTAGCTAAGGCTAGCATGACCACCAAAGCACGATATGATAGAGCATAACGCGTTGAACTGTGAAAAATACATAGATTTTTTACAGTTTAACGCGATTCAATGGGTTTATCAAATCGTGTTTCCGTGGTCATGAGGGAGAATTACATTGTGTGAACAATGTCCTGTAATATTCAGAAAAGAATAAATTTGTATTGCTTAAAACTGTGTTACAACAAGTTGTTGAATATTTTTGAAATGATGAAATGATGTGTATCAATGCCGATATTTCGACAAAAATTAGTGGTGAGCCTATTGTCATCTAATGGGCACCTCGAGCGCAGTATTACCAGGAACACTGCCGCCCATTTCTTAACATATTTATAACCCTAAGTTGCGTAATACGACGACACCCGCGGGTGAGATAATGGGGATGGAGTGAAAACTTTAACCATTTGTTGAAACTCATATCCTGTTGATCTTACTCATAGCGCGCCGACAATTTTAGCAGTTTAAAGATCTTCTATAACGTGAATGGTTTATAATATGTATCATGTGTCTGTACTTAATAATAAATAAGTAAATAAATAAATGAATGTAGCTATCCAGCCCGGCTAGCATGACCGCCGAAACACGATATGATATAGCCATTTATCGCTTTGAACTGTCAAAAACAGTATTAACGACTGCAGACCAACGGCTTAATGTGCCTTCCGAAGCACGGAATAACAACTCACCATAATATTTTCGGTCACCCATCCAATGACCGGCCAAGCGCACTGCGCTATCGAATTCCAAAAATAATGTTGTCTCAAAAAAAATAATATTGTACGGAACTCTTTCTTACAAGACTCATCTTTACACTTTCTTCTGTACTCAATAGTGGTCGGCGTACACAGCACAAGTGGCTCGCGACAAGCAAACAATATAACGGAAACTGCAGCCGCCTGTGTTTGTGCTGACCAAGTACAATTGACAAAGAAAAGTTATTTCTATGTCAAATTGTGTAAGGTGGTGTTTTAAACGCGGCTCTTGCAGTTCTCTGTTGACACTTGGAGGTTTTAGCCGAGGGATCTGTTTGTTTGTTTGTTTATCACCTTTTCGTGTATCAGTGGCTATTGAACGTAAATAGAGAATATGATCTTTTTGAATACTTACTGACTTAGCTTCGGTGCATTGACAATGACAATTGAACAATTAAAAAACAAGTCTTTTTTCTTTCTGGTTATTGTAATGGGAAATTTTTTTTCATCCCACCATCTCGGAAAAGGCGTTTTTGCTCTTCGATATCTGAGTGCAAAAGCCGTTTTTATCCTCTAGAGGTTAAAGTAAATTTGAATTTAGAACATCGTGTGCAATGAGTTTGTGAATTCAAAACATCATTATACATATTTATTTCTACCTCCATGGTGCCGAAATTATCATGCAACCTATTTTAATTTGTTAAAAACTCAGACTCGGAACCTTCTTGGTGTACTTTTTTGTAATTTGCTTTGCGCGCGCCATTTTCTTTTCACGTCATAAATTTGTTAAAACCTAGGAGCAAAGAGAATACAATACTACGTAAGACTAGGAGTTCCGTGACGGTCAATCAGCTTGGCGTTAATCTTGCTTTAAACATTTTGATCGTCTACAACGCTTGCTTGATGCTTGAGTCAAGCATTTAAAAGCTTTTTAGGTCTGTTTGATTTGTTTACGCTAGCAACGGAACAAAAACATACAGAAAATCAACGTGCTTGACTCAAGATTCCATCTCGGAGTAATTTTTATTAGGTACTTACAGGTGTGTCTGGATGAATGTTGCGGGTGTGGCTGGGTGGATGGGTGGCTGTTGGAGGTGTGTCTGGGTGAATGGGTGTTTTAAGAGTGTGTCTAGGTGAATGGGTGTTTTGTGGGTGTGTCTGGGTGAATGGGTTTTTGTGGGTGTGTCTGGGTTAATCGGTGTTTTGTGGGTGTTTCTCGGTGAATGGGTGTTTTGTGGGTGTTTTTGAGTGAATGGGTGTTTCTGGGTGAATGGATGTTTAGTGTGTGTTACTGGGTGAATGGGTGTTTTTTGGGTGTTTCTGGGTAAATGGGTGTTTTATGGGTGAATGGGTGTTTTGTGGGTTTTTCTGGGTGAATGGGTGTTTTGTGGGTGTTTCTGGGTGAATGGGTGTTTTTGAGTGAATGGGTGTTTCTGGGTGAATGGATATTTAGTGTGTGTTTCTGGGTGAATGGGTGTTTTTTGGGTGTTTCTGGGTAAATGGGTGTTTCTGGGTGAATGGGTGTTTTGTGGGTTTTTCTGGGTGAATGGGTGTTTTTTGGGTGTGTCTGAGTGGATGGGTGTGTATTGCGGGTGTGAATGTTGTGGGTGTTGAGAGTGTGTTTGGGTTAATGAGAGGGTGTTGTGGAAGTTTATGGGTGAAAACAGAAACTGTTGTGATTGTGTTTTTTTTTGTATTTTGCAATTTCCTCGTTGGGGGGGATGAAAAGTTACGTGTTGCACTCGAGTGCAAAGATTTTTCACCTTGTGCTCTTTTGATTCCCTCGCTATCGCTCAGGATTCTAATTTTAGAATCCTTCGCTAGCTCGGTCATCAAAATTGAGCTCGCGGTTAAAAAACACTTTGCACTCACGTACAACAAATAACTATTATTTGATATAGTCAGGAGTTCGCGAATGACGTAACATGGTTGTCGTCTTTATAGTAACAGTTATGAAATTTAGAAACCTGACTAAAAAATTGTACTTACGTAAAATCGCTTGGTCTTTTGAAATTTAAACAGCCTGTGACAAGCCGGACACCGTTTATTTTGGCCGGACACACAATGAAAAACTCTACCTATGTCCGGATTTATTTGGATGCCTGCCCACCCAAACACGATTTGAATGATATATCCATTAATGTCCTGTCAAAACTCATTGTATTTTTGACAGTTCAAAGCGATGTTTCGGTGGTCATGCTAGCCGGGATGCCTTATTACATATCTAATTTAAGAGCCATTTTTCGCTTTGAACTGTCAAATTACAATGATTTTTGAATGTTCATAGCGATAAATAGTAATCATATCGTGTTTCGGTGGTCATGTTAGCCGGGCTGGCAACACTACAATATGATCAGATTAAGGCTTACTGCAGCTGAATCCCATGTGGTACGCTCCCGCGCATACAGATCCGAGATTAGCTGCCCCAGTTGCTTCCAGGAAGTGTTGTGGTTTCATTCCTGTGGTAATAATGGTGTCTTAACTCGCATTACCACCCGCCGTGGCGTGCGAGTCAATATAAGATCAATATTAGGTTTGTGGTGTGAGAATATTGATACTATCATGTCAGCTAGCGGTTTGTCTTTTAATTTGATAGAACATCAGGGGATGAGTTTTTCGTGGCTTAATGCGCTCGGCCTGTGATCGCGTAAACTAAGCAGTAATCGCTAAGGTCGGTCACCAAGGTTGGTCACCGCTCCAGAGATAGTTCCAGCTGCACCTGCAGCCGGTAATACGCACCAAATGCACTTGGATAGTCACGGCTCAGTGCACCATGAATGTCCCAGTACAGTGCATAGGGAGAACTAATATTCTTCCGAAGGGCTGATGCTATTTTTCAGTGTATTCTTAATTTTTCGGACCAGTCATCTAGTATTTATAGCACAACTGCGTGTTACTTACTTTGAGCTAGACTATGGGTGTAAGAAATATTTATACAACGCCAATCGTGATCATATCCGTATTAGCACCGTTTGCCCCCATGTAGCACGCATCAGTCAACATCCTGTACCCACCACTCGATAACCGATACGTTAACTCGTCGACAGTTGAATCTCCATAAATTACCCAAATCTCCTAAGCAAATCCAATAATTCACTGACTCGGATATATCTCGTGTATTTCCCCCGCTAGACCTTATATGTCTGCCCCAGGGGCTGACAAATTGTTGCTGCTAAATTAAATCTTAGTACAATCGGGTCCATATAAAAATGAACACTGTACTTAAATTACTATCTTCCAAGTTTGCAATAGTGCAATTAATCACGCTTATAGGCAAAGGTGAAATAACACTCACGTTTCGCCAAATGTTAGGCCCCGTGTAATAGGTGGCGAGTCTATTGCCATTTATCGCACCCACGGGAGAGATGGGGGTGGTGACAATTGTATTTTGCTCTGTCGTCACCACACGGCACACTACTCAAATGATTATCCAGTTTGCAAGTCATGTTTGTCCCAACTTTAATAAAAGTGACATCCCGCAATATTTGGCAAGTATTACACAAAATTGGCTGAATGAATTGAAGTTACATCTCTATTAATCAATAGCTATACCTACTAATATTATAAAGCTTAAAAGTTTGCTTGTTTGTATGGTTAAACGCGCTAATCTCAGGAACTACTGACTCAAATTGAAAAATGATTTTTGTCAAAGTCAAAGTCGAAAGTTTTTTATTATTTTGCTTTTTTTAGTCTTCAAATAGATTTTTTTTTTTGCTATTTTATCATTGTAGTCTTAGAATAATTTGTTTGATAAACTGTATTGAAAGCAAATATGTTATTATCCGTGCGGGCTAATGTTACTCAGGGATATAAAAAATAGCTTACGACCAATTTTCCTACGACTGCACAAAAAAAAAAAAATCGGCCAAGCCGTTTCAGTTCGATAGCAAACAATGTAAAGCCAGATTTTTATATAATAGATTTAATTTTCTCAGTGGAATGTTCATCTTACAAAATATTTTCCAACTTCAAAACAGTATCAAGGGCAAGGGAATTAATCTAAAATACTGCGAGAGTATCCATGAACGCATCTCAACACTATGCGAAGCCGACTAGCTGTATGTAGCCATACATGGTCTAAAGATTGATCACCATTTGTGACTTCGTGTATTTGGGACAACCTCGCTCGTCCGGGTGCCTCATTGACTTTGCTAGGCTAGAATTGATAGTCTGTTGTTTCTATATGTTGGTTAGATGTGTTGCGACTTGGAGCACTTGTTTGATATAACGGGGCTGTAGTTGGCAGGAATTTTAATAGAGAAGACAAACTATGTTGTTAAAGAGCCTTAGTACAAGATCATACCTTAACCGCTTATGTATAAAAACTATATGCCTCTTTAATTTTTTAAATACACGGAGAATTTAAAAAATTCAAGACGTCTCTTTCTGTCAAACTGTGTTTATGCTGTGATGAAATTGTATTAATTGTAAACAGTGTTTTAAAACTGATTTTGTTTTTATCAAAATATTTTATTTTAGGAGAAAACTTCGTTTCGTTCGAGAAAACGTTTAAAGGACACATACTTGTAAAGTCACGAATTGATATACCTATTTGTCTCGGTAAAAATCTGTCTACGTTTGCCGTAAAGTCGGACGGAATATATATAAAGAGAACATTTTATTCTAAGAATTGCAAAAAGCGTTACGATAACCACAACGTACCCATGATAATAATATACACAAGATCAGTTTCCCCCATACTCATCAGCGTGCACGAATAAAATTATCCAACTAGGTAACTGACAAATTCCAGTTAACTTTTGACGACCCGAACATTGTTTATTAACGCGTGTTAACAAGTAACTTTCACTTGATCATAAACTCTGGCTATTTGCAGCCCCTCGGGTCCAAAATGGCCGACATTCAATAAATCCGCCGAAACGCAACATTAATCAAATTCAGCAATAACCCTTAGCAGGAATTCATAAGCAGATTCCGCAAGGCGCTGTCACACTAATCATTCATTTGAAGACAATGATAAATAGTTTGCACCCTCACTATTCTACCTTGGGATCAATATTATTGAGTCAACGACGAAAAAGTCGCTGTTATATTTTTTGAGCGCGTAACTATTTGTTGAGTTGATTACACCTCAAAATACGTAGACAAGTTTGGGCCCATGTAATACGGGCGAGCTTATCTATCGGAATGTAAATGTAGCAATATATTGCTAGGTGGTATAACAGCATTATTGTGTTCTGACAATGATGATTATTTAGCCAGCCAGTGGTTGAGGGTGCCAGGTGAAACTTGATTCCATGTTCGGCTCTTATGGTCACTTACCATCAGGTGAGATGAAGGGCATGAGCTTAGCATAAAAAAGCAATAACGCTGCTGCCCATTCCTACTTACAGTTTTAATGCTTAGTAGGACAGATTAGGGGTAATACTAGGTTCCCAAAGAGTATAAATAAATAAAAATACGCAAGGACATGTGGCCTTTCCTGAATGGATATGGATAATAATCCACTCGTTCACAGCACTATTTATTTATTTTATAAAAACTTTATTGCACAAGTGTGATAAACAAAAAACTGACTGATAACATAAACACGTAAATTAATAAATATACAAACAAAACAAACATACTATGTGACGGAACACCACTTATTAAAAACACCAGTAATGAACATTTCCCATTTCAATAACCACCCCGGAATAAAAACCTTTCGTCTGATTGCTTCTTCCCGACAATGGCGGCCGTAGGCTGCAACCGGCCACATCTCATAGCACCAGCGCTATAACCGCGGCGGCTCCTGCGGGATCCAATAACGGAGTCCCGGGATATCTCCGGGATCATTCGGTAGATTGGACGCGTTCCTCTGCGCTAATTTTTGTAATTGCGCCCACGGCTCTGGCCCTCTAGCCAAGGGCCAACTTATCGAACGCATAGAATACAAAATGTATGAAACTCACGGATTACAGAGAAAATATTACGTCAGTCTCATACTTTTGCTTTCTATGCCTTCGAATGGATAAGCCCCTTGGCAAGGCCCTCTGCCCGTAGTAGGTGAGTCGAATAATTTTGCTGGGCGGTAATATAAATAATTTGTCACTGGATGTTTCGAATTTAAGGTTTAAGGCCCCTTTCATTCTTCAGTCTGCCGAGAAAATATTTTCGTCTCGTTGTAACTCCCACTAAATCCGCAGACAAAACACTGCCAAGTGGTGGAGAGAGGTTTTGTCCACGTCCCGTGCTACGCCTACCGAGGGGGAAGGTGCGTGCTTTATATTTTTACTACATATTATCTTTTTGATATTGACACTCCTCATCCATAAAAACCGTTCAAACGTAGAGTAATACCATTGAAATGGAATGCGATGAAACGTATAAGAAATGAAATCAACGGTGCTGTCTGTTTTGAAAAGTCAGAGAGTATATCCGAATTCCAACCAAATGTGAGTACCTACTAAATTAAAAAGCACAGGCCTCGAAATCGCGTGCAACATAAATGCCGTGTCATGATAGTGTGCAGATTTCCATATTTCAATTTTCGATAAAAAAAAATTATCTTCGGTTTGATATGATCGCGAACGAACGTTCTGTTTAATAAGTAACTTTTGTTACTTTTTCAAAGCGGTCGTTTTCTTCGAAAACTTTTATGTTTGTAAATATTTCAAGTGATTTACTTTTACTTCAATCTAGTTTTGAATTGCCAATCATGTTTCTTCTAAAAAAGTATTTCTTTTTTTATTAGGTACTCGAGTCACAGGCATTTCATTGCATGATCTATCCCAAATATTTTATTAATTAATAGCATAGTAATTCTCTAAAATACATTACATGTTAGCACGCAAAACATACATACATTGCAAGGAATGTTAGAGAATATCTCTAAGCACATCTATACTTATCAGTGTATACAAACATGTATTGTGATTAGGGTTGACAACTTTATTGTGTAATAATATCACATAAATTCTTGGGCTTTCAACTTGATATAAACTATCTAAAGCCTCATAAGTATATGTAGTATGATGTCTTAAAACCTAGGTAGATTTTATGTAATAATTATATTCTCCATAGTTCTTAAAAATAAAGGGTTAATTCCGATGTAGAATTTAGTGTCTAAGGACGGTCATCAGATCCTTACAACAAATCCAAAAAAATATCTTCAAAACCCTACCTACAGCGATAATGGTCCTTCGAGAGGCACCTTACCGTTTTGGTTATTTAGAACTCAACGAATCATCTCTGAATCCCCTAAGAATTTAGGTATCAATTTCTTCGTCCATTACCAGAGAATGTGTAAATACTGTGAATAGAAAGTCGCAAAGACCACTTGCTAACATTAAAAAACAATTACCGCAACAAATATGGAAATGAGCAATTTCTCTATTAATCTAGTGCCTCAATAAATCTGCGAACGGTGCAGACCCACTCGATTTAATTAACGCAAACCTTACACCGGTGAGGTTAAGAAGACACGGAAGTGGTTTAATCGGTGAGCGGTAGCGACAAGCTTAGTTCCACTTGAATTACACCAACAAAAATTTTGCTTTCAAGTCTTCAATTTACAGAATGTTCAGTATTTACTAGTCAATATGCGCAAGGTGTTGTTAATTGAATAGACAACATCGCTAAAATTGTGTTTAAACGAGTTATTACTATAAAAAAATACATGCCCTTAATTATGCCTCGATACGAATGAATTCAATGTCTAACAACTCTTATACAGGAATAGACCAAAGGCCAAAATCACCTATAACATTCGACAGCAACACCAAATGGAAATGGACTGAATTTGCAGTCAAATGTAAAATACCGTTAGAACAAAACTCAAGTAGTAAGGACAAAGGGAATAGTTCGAATCAAAAACTGACTAAAGCTTGAATTTCGTATTGTCATAAAAAATAGAGTTTGCAAAGGATCACCGCCTTCGTCGCCGCCGCCTGTCGCTTGCGCCACGCGCCAGCACCCAACTAACTCCTATTTATTATAAAGGGTTGTAATGTATTTGTGTACATTGGCCTATATAAATTAACTTCACGCATATTCGTAGACGCCCGGGGCTTACACGTTGTACCGGCTGACATTTTGTTATGGTATTTGAATATGATTATGATAATTTTAGGACGCGAACATTGTGAATGTGTACAAGATGTAAGATATGACATGCGTTCTTGATTTTGGGGTAATGCGCGGTTGTGCGGCGCGGGACTCATGAATTATTTATTGGCTAAGGTCCGCGTGTCACGCTGTCTATCATTGTTTTGGGTTCTTAATGTTTGCGGAAATTGAATAAGAAATGATTTTGTTTCTCCTAACTCCATGACGTTTTAAGAGTCTTCTTCCATGCTGGCGAAAAATGGTGGAGGGCAAACCACCAATAGCAGCATACCCAAAAGGGGTTGGTGTCAGACCGGCAGCTGGCAGTAAAACCTAAGCCAAAACTATGGGCAGTATAGATGCTGTCACCACTCTCTCCCTTCATCGGTCTCTCTACATGGTCCGTTTCGACTTTTTTCTATACAGTCATGAACCTTTACGGTGAGATGGATGATATGAATCAAAAGAGAGTGGATGGCTTGATGACGTCTGACCGATATGAATGGAAGAGGAAACATACTGCGCCGACCCCAGACAAACTTGGAAAAGGACGGAGAAGAAGTATTCTCTTCGTTCGAATAGGTCACTTGTCTGGGCCCCCTGATCGGACAATTGTATATAGTTCTGCCGCCACCAAAATGTTTCATGTGGACTACATAATGCCGTATTTCAATTAATCGAAAACTGAAACGGCCTGGCAACACTCGTTCCCCGAGTTCACGGCCGACTGCGAACCAACCAACACGGGCTATTGAATAAATCGCACGATTACACGCGCGGTCGCACGATTTTCGCACAAAGCTCCTGCGGGGACAAACGGGCGATTATCGGCGCGATTGACGCGTTTTATTGTTATGCGGGCGCGATTGAGCACTTTAATCTTTGGTGGAGCGTTTGTGGTACACGGTCTCAATGGCCGATTGTTTTAGTTGTAATTCATTATGTTGGGTACTAATCATTACACAGAAAATAAATATAAAAAATAATACAAAGAAATTTTTTGTTAGAAAAATTGCAAAAAAATATAGTCTTCAGTTTCTTCAAATTATAGTAGCCTGGATTGCAGAGGACGTGGGATCGATTCCCACACGTCAAGATTATAATTTTTCGACTCTCAGTTCATCGGTCTCACGACATGGTCCGTTCCGTCTCTTTTCTATATATTCATTCTTCACTAGCACCTTTCCGGTGTGATGGATGAAATGAACCAAAAGGGAGTGGATGGCTTGATGACTTCGGACCGATATGAATGGAAGAGGAAACATACTGCGGCGACTCTAGATAGACTGGGAACAGGGCAGGGAGAAGAAGAAGCATTTATAACAACAACAAAATCAAGACCTTCACACCTATTTAACCAACAATTAACTCCGTATAGGGATGTGGGCGTTATTGTACCGGTAAAATTAACCCAGGATTAACGGTTGATCCGGGTGTAGCCAGCATTATCGCGGATTAGCTCGCGTACCACCTTGTCACACCACTAGTTGAATGCCCAGGTGGCTTTGGTCAATTTGGTGTATGTTTCTGGTACCTTTGGCAGTTGATCCATTGTATATATTAACTGCCAAACACAATAGAATACATTTACAGAAATACTTTTTGAAAAGACTAAATTTTGCAATAATTTTACAAAATATAAATGCAAGTATGTACGCATTACAAAAAAAAACATAATTAATACGAATTTCTTTTGAAAATAGTAAAAAAAAAACAAATGTAGTAGTGTTTATTTCCAAGGCAAGGCAAGCAAATTGTAATTAAAAGAACATTAATTATCACATAATTTATCATCGTAAGAATGTAATTAAATGTTGTAAGCATGTTGTCACACACGCTTTTTCGTCAGCAGCACACCTTTATTGGTAAGTCAAAACAATACTCAGAACGACATTGCTGTTTATTGGGCATTAAACCAATAAAAAGGGGAAAGCATGGCCGGCGGTTTACAATGTTTTCAACTGAGCCCCCATTCATAAAGCCTTTCGCTTCAAATATTCACACGTTCGGTCACAAAGCGAATGATCGCCAATTACCGCTGAATTACAAGCCGCGGACCGGTTTACCGGTAACGATTACCGACAACAATCACCGGTAGCGATAGCTTTGACTGCAGTTAAACGGTGGTTAACGTGTCGACGCGCCGCCGACGAATCTGACCAATTAATCGCTCGTTTAATGAACACACGCCTGTAAAAAGGAGATGTCTGAAGAGAGGGTACTTACTCGATGGTATTGATAATGAGCTTTCTGGTTTCGATTCCTATGTTATAATAATGAGTAATAAATACTACTTATCTATCATCTAGCCCAAGGTAAGTGCTTGTGTGGGAATATTAATATATATTAATATTAATATACACAATAATCTGTATACGAGAAATATCTATGTTTTCAAAGATAAATAGGCGTATTCATGTGATATCGACAAGTAAGTAAGCTACTTCGAACTTATCTGTCGGTTGTGAAACAGGCCCTTAACCCGGCGAGCGTCATGTTAGCTGAGCGCTTGGTACCCACCAAGCGCTCAGCTAACATGACGCACGTAGCACACCCTGGTAGTAATTTTGTGACTTTAATACCATATTATAATGTTTATTTAAAATTTTATTTCATATTTAAATGTTGTTAACCCATATTCTGAACTAAATTAAATGATAAAATGAAAAACTAAATAAATTATAGTATTTATTAATGTAATTAACAAAATTAACAATTTGAACTTATTTTTTTACTTAAGGCACATGATGATCACTTTTTGTTAAAAATGTAAAAACAAAATCAAGAAAAATATTTTTTTCTTCTAATAGACTAAACATAAAAAACAAAAGAATACTTTTATTTTAACATAAAACTATTTAAAAATACTTATTCATCTGGAGATCTTGAGGAGTTATCACAGACGAAAATGGCTTGTTCCACACATAAGTTATGGTTGCATCGATAACAAAATTATTGTTTTGCGATTTTTTATAGTTGGATATAATAGTTTACATCTCCATATAGATCTAGTTACTTTTTGTGGTGGTTCTTCTGAGGATTTACCAGCATCATCTCCAATCATTTTACGTAGCACCATAGGTAAATAAAGATTTTCCTTCTTGTTCTGAAATCAAACCTATTCGTAAGTCTCTAATAAAATCTATGCTTTACTAAAGAGTAAAGCATAGATTTTATTCATTCTTCAGCAGCAAATATTTTTTTACAATTACCTTCCCTATTATTTCTACATATTCCACTTTCATAGCTTCTTCCACTAACATTGTCAATCGTAGTCACTACAGGATTTGTCAGAAGAAGTGACGTCAGCTTCTTCGAAAAGACGCAAAAACCAACTTTGGATTTGTAGCTTCAAAATAAAGTAAGACAAAACAGAAAAAAAATACTCTGTTGGAATTTGTTACATAGGGTGTAAGGTGGGTTCAACACACCCGGAGACAACTTTAACTTCTTCCCCACAGTTGACCAGGAGGCGGTCGACTTAGTGGTGGCAATCAATGTTTCCTTACACCCTCCCGCCCAGCTACTCAGGCGCATAAAGCACAATAATAATTCGCTTTTAAAATATTTATTATCGATTTATCTTGACCTGGGTGTGTCACACCCAACCTTACGCTCACCGGGTTAGTAATGAAATTCTTAACTTCAACTAAGTAACCTGCAATACAACATCTAAGATCATCCACGTCTAATAAAAGTCTCCGTAACACCAGCCCTAATCCCCACCCCGCTCTCAACGAGGTAATGATATGAGATCCAAGAGCTATTACCGTCGCACTAGCTTTTGAGTGAGATTTACTGAATTGTGACGTCATCAGAACGCAAAATTAACTGAGCACTGCGGCAATTATTTCTGGTTCAAACCCCTGGTTAACGACAAGCGAAGTTTGAAATGGATTTGCTCTGGGGAATTCGGTTTTATGAGTGGTGTTAAATATTTAACTGGAATCAGTCATCGTCGATACCACGTGCTATTAGAATGGTTTTAGGGAGAATGGAGTGCCAGCTTAATCCCTATACACATTACAGATTATATTATTTTATTAAAACAAACATTATAAAAAATACAGACGAATTGAGAAAAGTCTTTTGTAAAGTCGGTTAAATTATGGAAATACAAAAGATACACATCCATAATGTCAAACAAAGTATTTATGTCATTTTAATATTTCAGCGGCTGTTCTATAGGTGTCCGTTCGCTGGGATTTACAAGTGACAGATAGTTTTACACGGCGACCGTTAAATTAAGCCTGAACGAATAAATTAGTGCACGGACCCCCCCGAGCCTATAGTAATACGGCCGGACGCGGATAATCCGCGAGGACAGGTTAATCCGTACTCTGTCCGGGACCCTGGGTGGTCGACCCAACCCTTGCCCGCCGATACGATTTATCGTCAAATCCTACCTGTTTACCGGCAAAGGATTATTTTGTATCGGGACTTTGCTTGCGGAGTTTTAGCTTCGCAATCTATTAACAGGTTTATGTTGTTCGGGTTTGTTTGTTTGTTGTTTCTGATTGGCGACTTGCTAATGGTGAACAAATGTGTCGATGGAGTTTGTGGACTCTACTGGATTTTGTTAATATTATCTATATATTATCAAAATCCAGTAGAGTCCAATATTATCTATAACATCGTTTAAATGTTCGCAATGCGTATTTTAATGAAGGGCACTAGTTCAATTCCAAAAATACATACTTAGAGCATTCATCCAAGTGATTTATCCAAACAAATACCTGCATCTGAAAGAGATTGTAGCACAGACACTGAATTCGTGGCACTTGGATCAAAGTATATTACAATAAGACCGCTGCTGCCCATTGCTGGTCATTATTCTAACTCTTGGTCGCCTTGTACGTCACCTTTGCAAGTGACAATTGTATTCTGCTCTACCGTCACCACACAACACAGAAGAAAAGAAATGACACCTACATAAACATGAAAAACCAACTATGGCTCGAGAACAAATTTCTGTGTTTAGTTGTAATGAAACTCGGAGTCGAACCCGGAACTTCTTGGCGTATAACCAGTTATGTGACCATTGGACGACACCCACGGGAGAGGCAAAAGTGGTCACAACCCTGCTCCGACTGACTTCGCCACCAGGCTTCAAAGCCTTTTTGGAAAACATTGGCTAAAAGTCGCACTTTGTGCCTATATTGGTCTATTTTGTGCACGCCCGATGATTATAAACGATGCAACCGGTAATAAAACTGCCGATTAATGGAGCACAGCTTTTACCGGTTGCTGGTAATGGTTTGGATTACCGATTTCAATAAGCGATAGCCAAAACAGCCTGTCAATAAATACTTCGTGGTAATGATAACGCTCGCTCCTTGTTAGCTAGGAATACTGAAAATTGTACTGCGTTTGATTTATATATGTATGTATGTATTGTTAACAATTTAAAAATATATAGTTAACAATCATTTCGATATTCAATTAAAATCAGTTAGGAGCATTCGGAAATGCGACCTTTGTGAACGTTTCGGACTGATGTTGAATCTATTGCAGCCATCCTTTTTTTATGCTACCTCTCTCTCTCGCTCGCCCGTGTGTGCGCTGTCTGTTGAGTGTCGCGCGCGTTTTTTCGAGTGATGAAAAGTGAGTTTTGAATACAGAACTTTACGTGATACTACTTGAAAATATAATTACAACTTTCAAGAAGCGGTATATCAAGTGAAGTACGTGTTAATATCATCAAGACAGAAGAAACCGACGATGGAATGAAAAGCATCTTTATAAGTACCTAGCTACCTAAACGGACGGTTTTCAGGTAACTATAACTTCTGGACTTTTTAGTTCAGAAGTGGGATGAAACCTACAACAAACGCCCGACATCATCACATTAAAACAGGATTGCAGTGAGTAATTATCTCTCAAATTTCCTTTCCTTTTCTTAACTCCTCATTTCCCCACTTATCTTTATAAAATGGACATAAATAGAGATGCAATTGTTAAGGAGGCTACCTCAGTTAGTCAAGCACGAAAATCATATACCCCTCCATTAACACCAAACATGCCAGAACAATTTTCACATCGATCCCGGGATTATAATAGACATCCTCGTGGAGTCGAAAGATCACGTACGCCACCTCGTACACCTTCGCGGTCTAGAAGCAAACTACGCAGCAGGAGACTATCGACTCCTAAACGCAAGTCGCATCCCAAACCAAAGGAGAAGTACGATATGACACCTACTCGTCGCGATCGGTATGAATCATCTGCGTCTACTCCATATGCTAGAAATAGACGTCGAAGACATCGTAGCCGTGAACGTAGTAGCAGAGAATCGACAGTATCACGTTTCAGTAGATCTCCTAGTCGTACCCCTAGACGCTACCACGATGAAACTATTCGAGCACAATTTAAAACTTCTTCGAATGTTCAACAACCAGAAGTTTCTTCTACACCTAGAAACAAGGAGATTGTGAATAATTCGGATAATATACTCGAAAAACTAGTAAACGCCTTGAACGAACGGAATAACTCCGGAAGTCAAGGTGCAATACACGCAGCTCAAGGCGTGATTCCCGATTTCGATCCTCAAGGAAAGAACCAAACTATGAAGGAATGGTTGGCAAAGATAGATGAGTCAGCGCATGTCTATGGATGGTCAGAACGTCAGACCATATTCTATACTTTACCTAAACTTAGAGGGTTAGCCAAACGCTGGTATGACGGATTGACGAGCGTTAAATATACTTGGTCAGAATGGCGGGAAAAATTGTTAGCAGCTTTTCCCTGTGAAAACAATTACGCCGATTTACTGTTGGAAATGTTACAAAGAAAAACTCGACGTGGCGAATCACTTGAAGAATATTATTATGATAAAATAATGCTTATTAACAGATGCGAAATTACAGGCAAAAAGGCAGTCGACTGCTTAACTCAGGGTATATACGACACTAATATAAGGATGAACGTGCAAGGCGCAGACTTACAGAAACCCGAGTGTGTGTTACGATACTTCAGAAGTATATCTAATAGAACTACAGACGTCTACAAAAAAAATTATCAACCTCAACCACAACGCGCTGAACAAACGAATAGGAGATTTATGGACAACTCTACGCGAAAACCTGGTCCGCCTATAGTCAGCTGTTTTAATTGCGGTGAAGTAGGACATATTGTAACACGATGTCCAAAGGATGTACTTAAATGCACGAGATGTCGACGTTTTGGTCACGAGGAAAAGAACTGTCGCTTACAACAAAAAAATGACAAGGAGAATATACACAAACCGAAAGAAAATGTATTTTCGATTACAGGTGTCCCTCAAGGTAGTGAAAAATATTTTAAGCAAATCCTGGTAAATGGAAAGTCACTAAGGGCATTTATTGACCTGGGTAGCCAATGCACTTTATTGAGAAAAGATCTTGGTGAAAAACTTAATTTAGATATAGATAAGAGCAACCTGCCAATATTAAACGGATTCGCTAATGGTATGTTGATACCTGAAGGTCGAGTTAAAGTCACCATTTCTCTTGATGCGATAACCGAGCTAGTTGATGCGTATTTGGTTGATCCTAATGTTTTACCCACAGACGTTTTGATAGGTCAATCACTGACGGAATTGCCGAGAGTCAATGCATGTAAAACAAATGATCATTTGATTTTTTATAAAGACTTGGGAAATGAATTCGATAAATTGATAATTACAAATACAAATAACGTTACGTTAAATGGCACTAAGACATTAGAAATATTCATCACACCTAATGTGTCGGGAGTTATGTATATAAATACAGAGCCTTGCTTACAAGAAGGTAAAGAATATGTAATATTACCAGGACTATATTCCGTTACTGATGGCAAGGGATTGGTAGTAGCCATCAGCTTACGTACAGAACCTTTCCTACTTAATAGTGGAAAAATATTAGCCCGAGGTTTTTTAGTTTTCCCCTTAGTAGCACCTTTAATTCATGATAAACATACTAATAAATTAAGTATACATTCTATAGTACCTAAAGAAAGTAAAACTTATAATACAATTGACGTCAAGGATATCAACGTAAATTTAACACTCGGGCCAACATTGATCTCGCAGTTATGCAGCTTGCTAAATGAGCATCGTGATCAATTTGCGTTTTCCTTAGAAGAATTAGGTAAAACTGAATGTACTGAAATGCAGATACAACTTAAGGACGATGTACCTGTTACGTATAGACCATACAGACTGTCAATAACAGAACGAGAAAAATTAAATAAAATAATAACCGACTTATTACGAAATGGTATTATTAGGGAATCCACTTCCGAATACGCTAGTCCTGTTATACTAGTAGCCAAGAAAAACGGTGACGTTAGACTCTGTGTTGACTACAGAGCTTTGAACCGAAAAACACTAAGAGACAATTTTCCGATGCCTTTAATTGACGATCAAATTGATAAACTGTCAGGGCAGCGTTATTTTACATCTTTAGATCTTACATCTGGGTATCATCAGGTGCCAGTAGCAGAAGCATCGAAACATCTCACCGCATTCGTAACTCCAGACGGTCACTTCGAATATAATCGCATGCCGTTTGGTCTTACGAACGCGCCCGCGGTATTCCAAAGATTAATTCTAAAATTATTAAAACAACGTCCAATACCTGGTGTAGTATCTTATATGGATGACATCATTATATCATCTGAATCTATAAATTCGGGCATGGAAAAACTTCAAAATGTACTCGAATTATTAAAGGAAGCCGATTTGACACTTAATCTTGCCAAGTGTCATTTCTTTCAGGAGACAGTACAGTACTTGGGATTTGAGATTTCATCGGAAGGGGTGAGACCAGGACTAGATAAAACCAAGGCAGTTTCAAACTTTAAGACGCCCAGTAACGTTAATGAGATACGGCAATTTATCGGGTTATGTAGTTTCTTTCGGCGCTTCGTTGAAGGTTTTGCTTCTATCGCTAGGCCTCTTACGTCTCTTACTAAAGCAAATATGAAATGGACTTGGGGAACAGACCAAGAAGAAGCATTTTCAAAGCTGAAGAAAATATTAACTTCAAGGCCTATTCTATCTATTTTTAACCCTAAATATATTACCGAACTCCACACGGATGCGAGCTCAATCGGACTAGGTGGTATACTACTACAACGCCAATGTGGAGATGCACCCCTTCATCCAATAGCATATTTTAGTAGGCAGACAACAGCAGATGAACAGAGATTTCATTCCTATGAATTAGAAACGCTGGCCGTCGTCGCATCATTGAATAGATTTCGAGTATATCTTCTTGGTATTAACTTTAAAATCGTTACTGATTGTAATGCCTTACGCACAACACTGACAAAAAGGGATCTTATTCCTAGAATTGCGCGATGGTGGTTACTTGTACAGGAATTTGATTTTACGATTGAATACAAACCAGGATCTCAAATGTCACATGTTGATGCTTTAAGCAGAAATTCCATATTAGACGTAGACACATTTCCTCTCTCAGTTATGCAAATCGGAGAGGTACATTGGTTACAATCCGTACAAATGACTGACCCCAGATTATCTCATATAAAAGCAATTTTAGACACTAAGAGCCAAGAAGCCAAGGACATTCGAAATAATTATGAACTCAAAGAAGGGAAGTTATATAGGAAAGTTAATGGAGAATTGCGATGGGCAGTACCAAGGGATGCTAGGTGGAAAATTGTAGAACAGTGCCACGATTACTCTGGACATTTTTCTTTCGAAAAGACCTTAGAAAAGTTGAGACGAGACTACTGGTTTCCTAAACTAACTCAATTTACCAAGAAATATGTTCGAGCATGTATACCCTGTGCATATGCAAAACAACCAGGAGGTAAAAAACAGGGACTACTGAATCCTATTCCAAAACCAAGTACCCCATTTCAATGTTTTCATATTGATCACTTAGGCCCGTTTGTAAAAAGTAAGAAAGGCAATATATATATTCTAGGCATAATAGATGGTTTCTCAAAATTTATCATATTACGCGCTGTAAAAAACACAAAAAGCAAAACTTCTATTGCAATATTACGAGATGTATTCGCACTTTTTGGTACACCTAAACAAATAATTACGGATAGAGGGACTAGCTTTACCTCCAAAGAATTCAAAGAATATATACAATCGCTTGGCGTTAAACACACACTAAACGCCGTTGCCACTCCGCGTGCTAACGGTCAAATAGAACGTTACAATCGATCAATACTTGCTTCTCTCATAGCTCTTTGCCATGATACCGACGACCGAGAGTGGGACAGCAAACTCAGTCAAGTCCAGTGGAGCCTTAATAATACAATTAATCAAGCTACAAATAAAAGTCCAGTCGAAATTATATTTGGCAAACCTACTGTTAATGTCACTGAGGGTCAGTTACATGATATTAGTCAATCGGAAGAAATAGGGCCCATTCAAGAAATCAGAGCAGAGGCATCTCGGACAATTGAAGCTCGTCAAAAGAAAATGAAGACTAGATACGACTCAAAGAAAATTAAAGCTAAAATATATAAAGAGGGTGATCTCGTTATGGTCCAAAAGAACTCCAAAATTCCAGGCGAAAGTAACAAATTAGTTCCAGCATTCAGTGGTCCATATAGAATTACCGCAGTATTAGGACACGACAGATACGAAATTAAAAGCGTGGATGGATATTCAAAAAAGAAGTACTCAAACATATTTTCAGCCGATAAAATTAAACCATGGATTAGGTTTAACGAAACTGATACCGAAAGCGATTATGCTGAGAGCGACTAATACACCGCAGTTATAACGATAGTTTTGGAAATGTTTTATTATTTTATCGTGTTACTTTTACTCTTTTATCTTATTATTGTATCCTCTCTTTCTTCATTCAATTCCCCTCATCCTATCCCTTTTATTTCCCTACACCCTGCAAATCCTGTGATAACTTGAGAGATCGACGGCGGCTGCAACAAGTGAATTATCGGAGAAGTGCTGGTTCATCCATGGCGGCCGCAACAAGTGAAACGCCGGAGAGGTGCTGGTGCCGGATGAGTGATTGCTGCCAGAAATAATTAGTGATACCGGGCAGACGAAGCTCCTTGTGTGGGCAAGCGGTACCCGTAATTAGTGATACCGGGCAGACGAAGCTCCTTGTGTGGGCAAGCGGTACCCGTAACTATGATACCGGGCAGACGAAGCTCCTTGTGTGGGCAAGCGGTACCCGTAGTTAGTGCTACCGGGCAGACGAAGCTCCTTGTGTGGGCAAGCGGTACCCGTAATTAGTGATAACGGGCAGACGAAGCTCCCTGTGTGGGTGGTGCCCGTACAAACAAGCGGTGTTTGGCTTATGGCCATACCTGCTGCTATGTGAACATTCGAAACTATTAGTGAATTTAGTGATTGAACAATATCTTAAAAGTGAATGGGGGCCATTCAGTGATACAGGATGGCCGAAAGCGTAAAGACTTATACTTTTTTTTCCCTTTTCTATCCGTCCTTTCAATAGATAGTCAATATCATTTTAAAATTCATTATCTTGCGATCTTGTGTCTGGGACAGACACAAAGGCAGGATGGCCGACTGTTAACAATTTAAAAATATATAGTTAACAATCATTTCGATATTCAATTAAAATCAGTTAGGAGCATTCGGAAATGCGACCTTTGTGAACGTTTCGGACTGATGTTGAATCTATTGCAGCCATCCTTTTTTTATGCTACCTCTCTCTCTCGCTCGCCCGTGTGTGCGCTGTCTGTTGAGTGTCGCGCGCGTTTTTTCGAGTGATGAAAAGTGAGTTTTGAATACAGAACTTTACGTGATACTACTTGAAAATATAATTACAACTTTCAAGAAGCGGTATATCAAGTGAAGTACGTGTTAATATCATCAAGACAGAAGAAACCGACGATGGAATGAAAAGCATCTTTATAAGTACCTAGCTACCTAAACGGACGGTTTTCAGGTAACTATAACTTCTGGACTTTTTAGTATGTACTGCGTTTACATGTTTAAATTATCTCTTTGTGCGTTCGGTTTGATGGAAAAATTAGGTGCAACTACTTCCTATAGTTTATTCACATTACATAGCTTTGATCACTCATTATCATATTCCTGCCCAGGGGGCCTACCGCCTAACTCGATTGCTGATGATAGATTTAAAGCAATGCACTGGTTACGCCTATAGCAGACATCCTGAATTTTTAGGCGGTACGGATTTTGCGCCAAATTCATACAAAATCATTCGGTGATCATTCGTTCAAACCTATCGCTAATAGTTTAGGTAGATTTGGTGCGAAATGACAGCATGACGTCATAAACTTTGCTTTAGCAATCGAGTTAGGCGGTAGGCCCCCTGTTCCCAGTTTATCTGGGGTCGGTCCATTATGTTTGCGTCTTCCGTTCATATCAATCAAAATTGATGAGTCGTTAGATGCTACTGCGAAATTGACGCTGGTGTAATCATCATCGTCAAAAGAGTACTGCAGTGTTGTAGTTAATTTAAATCCTTATCAACAAATATACATTGCCTTTGTATAACAATATAGTTTAGAATTCATTATGTTGCATTACTTGCCCTCTCTCTCTGACAGGAGAAATATTCTTTTGGAGCTCCTAATTCGCACTTTACACTTTGTTATTGTTAACTCCGTCGCCATTTACGAGCGAAGTGCGGGCTGCGATTAGGCGGAGATAAGACACGTCTGTCTCATTTCGTCCCTTTTGATTACACCGGGAAATTTCACCGAATCAGGTCAGCTGTTATTTTAATTTAGATGTTTTTTAGGACGACTTGGGTTATATGAAATTGTTTCCATGGCTTGGAGAGTTGTTTTCTATTGGTAGGGTACAGCAGCAGATTGCTTTTGATTGTTAAAATATCCTCGTTAAAATTTATTTATGTCAATAACTATACCTTAATTAAACTCTCTACTAAAAAATAGCACTAAGGAAAAGTAATGTGGTCGAATACATCGTGTAGTAAAGAGAAAATGGAATACACGCTATTATACTCTATTATAATCAATCAGCAATAACTCGTATGCGATTTAAAACATGCGGCTCGTCCCCTTTACATTGGATATACCTTCTAATCTCAGATAAAGCGGACTTATACACATGTATAAGTCCGCTACATAAACTTATGTACCTACATAGGTACATAAGTTTAATATCTAGTAAGCCAATACAAGACCAAGTGCTATTAGAGTTACATACACATCAACCCCGAACTTTATTGCTATGATAAAAATATATTTGAATCCATTGAAAATACTTTCAGCTTGGACCCTAAAGACGCCTGCCATTATCCCCCAAAAACGTCACTTCAGTGGGCTTTTTCTATTAAGGTGCGATCAAAATTCTAGCACCGTTCGCAGGCATGGGTCGCTTCGGCCCCCTGAGAAATATGTGGCTTAAGCGACGTGTGACGTGACGGCTCTCTTTGTGGCACTCCCTGCGTAATGGCTCCGCATGGGGGGGAAATATATGTATTTGAATAAATTATTATGTCTTAGAATCAACTAAGAGATGTAGTTTATACAACATGTAACAAAAATAAAGGCACACCCTGAACACTACCCATGCTAACTTAATCATATTGAAACTATGGTGATATCAAGAATACAAAATTGTACAATTAATTTTCAAATTTTTCATTCCTTTACTGATCGAACAATTTGTAAAAGGTAAAAAAATAAACATAACAATTTCGATTTTTTCATAATAGTATTTATGACTACACTAGCACAGGTAGTGTTCAGGATGTGCGTTATTTCTGTTATATGTTGTATATGTATGTTATGGTACTTATAAACTTTACAACGCTGTTTTCTAATGAAATCTGGTTCAATGATCACCATTTACAGTCAGAACATGCACATTCGTCTGCTTCTCATAAAACGAGACGGGACCTTCTAGTGTCAATTTATATCTTTCAGACAGTCCAAGCGTAGTTGGCCCCTGAGTTATGACGCACTTTTAGCGGCAAGATGACAATATATGACCAGTTCCCGCTCCACCGTACATTATTCTCCAGAGACGCCCTGATAGCACTCCAGATTTTCATTTTATTGCCGTGCCGTTTCCAGTAATGTTTTAAGCTCGTTATTTTATGACGCAACACTCAATCTGTGTTTCGGTGAGATTTATTACTTGTAAATTGTAACACAAACGATTTGTAATTTACAATTATCTAGGTGCAGTTTAATAAGAAATAAGTTAGATCTGTGGTGATGACAGTGTAGATAAATAGGAGTTATCCCACTAAGGTTAACGCTGTCCCTTCAATTAATATAGCTCGGTGGGTAGCGATAGGCTCGGCTCTGTGACAAATATAATAAGCTGACACAACATAATATTATACCTTTGCCTAAACCTAAACCAACTGTTCTGGAATAATGGTGCGTTAATAAATGTGCCTGCGTATGTCTGTTAAATAGCTTTAATAATACATTATTAAATTGTTAGATTAAACTAAGCCTCGCTACAGCGAGGCTTAGTTTAATCAGATATCCTTAACACGCCGTAGAAAACTAAAAGCAATGTTCATTCATCTGCCGACATATTTATAGCGATCATTAGAGTTCACTCAGCGTAATGTGCACCGCGATTCTCACTCGCTTTTATGTGGCCCTATAGACGTAGAATGATCCAAGATTCATTTGAGATTTACTGTCATATTTTCAGAGGTCTTCTTAGAACCAACACTACGAACGGTATATAATTTGTTTTGTATCCCTGACAATATATAATTTTTAATTGATTAATAACTTTTATACACATTTAAGAGAAATTCTTGTAACTCAATAGGCCACATTAATGCATTGTGTGGCTTATATTATTTATCATTTGAAACTACTAGGTACTACTTGTTATGAGATTTTCTTCTAAGTAGTAAATTAAATATCACTAGAGTTAAATGTGTAGTGCTCTTTATATAGATAGCTATTGATACCCAAACCCCAACCGTTGGATTGTGATGCTATAACTAAACTTTTGTTCCAAGTCAACTTTGTCAAATGAAAAAGTTTCTTCAAAAGGTTAGCTGTAAATTGTCTCATATTTATTGCCACTCATTGTTGTCTTCAAATTAAGCAATCCACTGACGTAAAACGAAAGTTACCCCTTTCGATATAAGAACCTTTTTCCAATAGAATAACTACCGCTATATACCGTTGACAACTGTATACACGTCTTGATTGATGGCTGGAGAATGGGTGGAATAGGGTTGGCATTTCTTGCTACTATCAGAACAACATTTCACACCAGATGGTTTTTAAATATGTAAGGCAGTTAGTTTCTGCAAAAATTTCAAGTACTTTTGTACCCTCAATGCATAAAGATATTATATTAATCTAATAAATTTACGGCTCAAATTTAATTCTTAAATACATTGAATACACTGCTGTTTTGTTTTATTTGACTTGAGCTTTTTTCTAGTTTAGAAAGTTATTTTTGAAGTAAGATTGATATCTTTGTTCTTGCATACATCTTATTGAATATTGAATATATTTTTAATTACCAGAAGGTCTTTTGAAACATTTCTTCTCGCTTTCTTTGCACCTGCAAAGATTTCTTGTCTCAATAAAAAATCTCATTGCGAAACATTGCGGATCATTTCATTTCATTATTAAAATTGTATCCTTTTCCATTTTAGTTTTTAACAAGTCGGAGTTCAAAATTAACCACAGCCTGTCTTTTGATAACTGCGGAAGTTTTGGAATTTAATTTAAACTCAACTTTGTATCTTCATCAAGCTGCCGGTGGAAGAGTAACTTCAGCTGATGGACTTTCTTCGAATCTTGGGTACGGATAGTTAAAATCTTTATTTTATGAACTTGACCATTGTATTTTGACTATTTCGCAAAAAGAAACTTATATGGTTCAACTGTTTAAAGTTTACAAACTAGTAGGTGTACCACAAATACTACTAAATTAAAATAATGGGTGTGAATTCAGCGTATCGCTTGCAAGAGATTTAAAAGATATGAGTGTCCTCAAGAACAACCTTAAAATTTAATGATTATTTTGTAGTTTCAAAAGGTCAGAATGAAAATTTTAATCTGACATGACTACTTAATTAAGTAATGTATTCCAAAGGAAATGTTCATTAATTTCAATTGAAGATTCCGCAAGTTACTTTATGCAGTAAATTAAAATATTTGCTGGCATATTTTCGAGGCAGCGTGACAGAGCACTAGCACTGGAGAATAAAATAACTTAGTAAATGGACGCTTTGTAGACTTTGTTTTAAGTAAGTATAAAGGTTAGTGTAAACTGCAAAAGTTAATGTGAATTGTTTTGAAATAGTCGGGAATATGGCTGGCAAAGACAATAAATCGAATTTGGTAACCAATTCAACTACCTGCAAGAAAAAGTATTATACATATTAGAATGTCTATACGTAAATGTTGCTAGGTCAGCAGAAAATTATCATGATCCTTAACTAGCTGTATATTTGTCGAAATTATATTGCTGACCTTGCTATTATTATAATTGAGCAAATAATATTATAACGGGGTTTTTAAATCTTAGTTTTAAAAGATCCATTGGATTCACTTTGTACTTCTACAACATACTTCAAGTCTCAAGCTGTTTTATAATTTGTTTCACTCCATAAAACTTTCCTGAAACTACTGATTGACTTGGTATACACGTACAAGAATCGACTAATAAACAAGAAATCAAGGTTTCGGTTCCCGCAGAGCAAAGTTCCCAAAATAATGTCCCTAAGGGGCAACACTCAGAACTTTTTGTGTAACCTTAATCGGAAAGGAGATTATCTAGGAAGTGCGAGATAACGACGTCGTACAGAATAGGTGGGCCAAAATGGGCGTAGGCTGGAGCCGTCGAAGTATAGCTAATGAATCTGATATACAGGAGACAGCACATAACAGCCCAACGGGAAGAATTTCGTCAGCTTAATTTCAACCTTCACTGATTTGATGTAAAGTGCTCACTCGATTGAGGACGTTCGGGAAATTGTGGAAACCCGACATGCGGTAGGTTGTACAACTGAGCTGAATCGACCCTTCGCAGCTATTTCGCCCAGTCAAAAGATGGCAAATTCTTTATTTCTCGCTTCAATTTCAACGTCGTGATTACGGGATACTTTGAAAAGACTGGCATTCATAAGGCCTTTTAAATGTACGAATGATTTGGTTCAGAAGTAATCGCCACATTAAGTGACTTTGGTAGGTATTTGCATTTGTATCTATTCTTTGGGTCATTAGTTCACCTCTGGTTCCTTCTTATATTGTCCTTATTATGATGAGACTTTTGTAGTTTCAACATAAAACATTAATAATATTCTTTTACGGTATCTAGGGTCGGTAAAAGAAGATTATTAATGTTTTATGTGAAAGATACTTACAAGTTTGTCAATAATTATATGACGGTCAAAAGAGATGTATGAAAGGATTAAACTAACCGGTCAGATACCAGATAAACAAAGACCAGTTTTCACTCACTTTGCTGTAAAATTAGAGTTTTTATTTTATTTACGCTTCGTTTATTACGTATTAATTCAAATCTGAATTACATTATTAAAATGGTATATGCTTTTTAATTTGTTGCAGCTTTTCTTATCTTATCATTATTAATTAAAAGCGCCCACGCTTCGACATGTGCAGTCTCTTACTCGTTCATGTTTGAGAACAAAGGCTTTCTATTACATAGACAAATAACCTCATTAGACATGCAAGAAAATAGCCTTTAAAACATCACTTCTTCATTTGGTGCTCGACACCCGTGCTGGAGTGTGTCTATACGTAGATTGAACTACAAGAAGCGAGTGCCTTTTGCTAAAGGTAAACGCTCTACTGAAAACGGCTGCAATATGCGCACGATGACTCGGAAACCTGATATTTTGCCGCCGAAATTCTCAGAGAGATATTCGCTCAGCGTGTCACAAAAGGAATCTGGTGGTACACTAACTATCAATGAGATCCTTTCCTGTATAGTCATTTAAAATAAGAATAAAAAGGACGAGGTATCCTCATGCTGTTGTTGTAAAAGTTCTTATCTTGATTTATGGATTTAGGAAACGAATTGTATTCTGTTCTTTCTTCAGCACACGGCTTAAGTATTTATATATGGGATAAATACCCCAATAAAAGAAAATACTGCCATCAATAAACTAGCCAGAGTCATTACTAATAATTAATTAAAGGAATCATTAGCTGGAAGTGAAGAACTTCATATCACAGTACAGTAATAAGTCACAATTAACGAGGTGGCTGGAGCGTGGCAGCCCTAAGCCGGCTCGAGGAAACAAAGTAAGGAAGCATGTTCGTCTGGCGACTTCTTAATCTTACACCGACCGCTATTGGTCCAAACAACGAGGGCCAAGGCGCAAGACGTAGCGGATGTAGCAGATAAACTAACTGCCGCACTCAGAGACGCTTACTAACTTTATGAGTTCTTAATGTAAAAAAATTTATCCCATCCTATTTGGGGTCGGCGCAGTTAGTCCTCTTTTTCCATTCTCTTCTGTCACTCGTCATCTCCTCATTCACATCATAAGTATTGATAACATACAGTGTGCTTTTTTAACTGGGATGGGTATCAGAAAACTGGAAAGCTTAAAAGATTAATGAGACTATTTTAGGAACCATTAGAAAAAAACTTCGAGAATAATTTATTGAGTAGAGCGTAAGTTCATTGTGTGTCTGAACTTATGCTTCCAGCTTCAGCTTAATTTTTAATAAACACTTGTAATGCATATTACGTTAGTTTATTCTATTCAATGTCTATTTATAACAGTACATTTGGAATTATAGTAACGGTTATTTAAATAGCAATATATTGTGCACTTCGTTCCCGCTTCAGCTCATCGCTTGCTCCGTTGCCTATAGTAAGGTTTGCGGTTCGATTCACAGCGAAACTTTGTCATCGTGTTATAGTGGATTTCCAGGGGATTTTTCAACAATAGCAACTTAAGAGGTTAATGTCTATAACAATACCTTCATTAGGCACTACCTCTCTCTCTCTCTCTCTGTTCCCATTAGAGTTTACATGTAGTCTATAATCGGAAAATCATCACATTATATGAAACATCATCATTAACGTATATCAAAATAGATTGGGCTGGTAAGTTCATTTCATGGACACTTGAACAAAACTCTCAACAAAAGTAACTACTACGTAATTTAATATAATGTTTTAGTAGATTCATTGAATACCTATACCTTATTATGTTTCTTAATAATTTTAGCTAGAATCGAGAAATATTTTAGTGCACTTTCATTACTTTTTAAAAGCTGGCTATAGCATTAGATAGATAATTTATTAAACTATAAGATTCGACAAAAATCCGATAAAAATATATTTTTGAAATACTTTCTTTTTGACTTATGAGAACAGTATAGCTTTGCAAGATGCTTCGTAGTAGGTTTCTAGAAAGTCTCTACCCTCTTCCACATAACTCGCACTTACAATCCCAGCCGTCTTTGGACATGGCAATTTCAATAGATTTCGAGTTAATCCTTTGGCAATGATACCGTCTGCGGAGTACGGAGTCTGGATATGCGAGCTGGGTCTAGATTAGGCTTGGTTCTAAGGTGTTGTGTTCGCGTAAACCGTAATGCGGGCTGCATGCCTCTGTTTCCTGCCTTAGTTTAATGCATGCTTAAAGTGCATTGTTTTCAGGTGCTTATAGCTTACGTGGTATCTTTATCTTTCTATTTAGTCTCTACTGCATAACCTAATTTAAACGATACTTGAGAATTGAGAGACTTGAGAATAATAATATGTATTTTTTAGTATAAAGATAAAGAATGACGTGATATATACATGCTGGCGGTAATACTAGGCTACTTGAATTATGAAATGTGCTGCATTTGATAATTTTTATAAACTAAAAACCAAATTATTCCAAAATTGTGGTCGTATTTTACCTAACCCAATTATTTCATCCAGAACGACTTAATAATCTCTTTCCAATCAATTGTCACGGTATTCCCTTTGCTTTTGAGGGATTACGGGATTATAGGTAAACTCCCAATCTCTCCCGCGGGTGTCGTACAAATGGACTAGGGACTCGTTATGAGGAATGGGCAGTATCGTTCCTGTTATACCACTTAGTAATATATAGACTCACATTATAGGGCCCGAAAGATGGCAATAGGCTCGCCTCATAGTTAACATAATTAGCGAAATCTAAGTGTTGATACACCCCTGCGATAAATAGATGTGATTTTTGTAGGTATGCATAAAATATGTATACATTTATGTATGTAGTTAAGTATGTAGTATTTATGTAGCTGGGTTGGGCCGTTCCGTTTCTTTTCTATACATTAATTCATCACTTTCACCTTTACGGCGTGATGGATGATATGAATCAAAAGGGAGTGGATGGCTTGACGACGTCTAACCGATATGAATGGAAGAGCAAACATACTGCGCGGACCCCAGATAGCCTGAGAACAGGGCAGGGGGAAGACATTTATTTATGTATTTAAAAGAATTTACTTAAATGCTTCAAAGTATATGATTGCTTCGCTACGCTATAGCGTTTGCAACTGGCTTAACAGAGCTTTTGGGGGTCGTTTCCTTCGCTTGCGTACACAAACTGTGGCTAGCGCGATCAGATCGATACCTGGAAATTCCGGTTCGGTATTTGTATCCGTCAAAGTTGATACTCATTTATTTCGGCCTGTTATCATTTCGATACTTAAAAATGAGTATATGAGTATGATACTTCACTCATCCATGGTCACTCATTTTCAGCTTTAGCATTAAATTTCATGCTTCTGGAACTACCCGTAAAGATAAAAGAGTTAATTTATAATCATTTCCAAATTCCAAGCGGAAAAAAAGCGAGTTTCCTTTTCCAAATAAGAATTTAAACGCTAAATTAATCACCATTGTTGAACCGTTATTCTATCAATTTGTTCAATTCCAAATTCAAAACACAAACGTACGGAACCGACGACGGGTCGCCGGCCGAAAAACACGAAAAATGAATTTAAAAATACCCTCGGAATTATGCACAAACCCGTTCCGACTTTGGTAAGCAAATATGGACCCTGAAACTCTTTTATCAAGACTCAAATTCCAGTGTTGAGGTTTTTTATGGTTTGCAAGACTGACGGAAGTCGGACGCGGATGCGGAAATAAAAGTCGCACTGGGGGATGAGAGGGTGGGGGGAGCTTTGGGATTAAGGTCCCTTTAGGCCTGGATCTTTTGCGGTCTCTTAATCTACTAACTTGGACACTAAAAACTCATTCAGTTGTATTATTAAATCGGTAGAGCGATTCGTCTGTGCCTTGTTATATATTACTCGCCCGCGGCACAGCTCGCGTTATTTTCGGTAATTTTAATTTTTCATTTTCAGCCTAAATGGAAATGAAAATATCGCTTATTCATATAAGGTATCATTACATACAGTCAAGAATCGTCAAAGAAATAACACTAGAAACGAAAAGAGAAAGCCTTCCTTGATGTATGGACTATCCAACACATCAATGTTTTTTCAATTTGTATCAGTAGTTCCTGAGATTAGCACGTTCAACCAACCGAACGAGCTTGCGAAATGTGGGTGTAAAAATACCGCTACCTAGCCCAGTGATGAATGGGCGTGGTTTGTGTATGTGTGTAGAAATAAGGTTTAACGTAACGTTTTAACTTGAAACAGAGTCCTGAGAGGTTTTTTAAGTAATGATTTATAACTAAATTCCTTCTTTTTAGAGGAAAAATATTGAAAACTCACTTCCTGATGCGATAAAAACCGCGTCTGCCACCATCCAGATGGAAGCCCAAACGATACTAGTCCAATTTTCTTTTTTCGTAATATTTTTCTGGAATGGATTATTAATCTTGAAACAATAAACTGAGAATACTTAATGCTGCTTATTAAAAGCTGTATCAGGTTGAGACTGCTCTTACAAAGTTTCCAGTCTCAAGTGCGGCGCAGATTAAGGACTTGTACAATGTACCTGCATTAAAGGAGCTATAGCTTTATGAGCTTTAAGCTATACAGAAAGTATACTGCAAAATTGGCGTTAACCTATTTCCCATTGACTGCAAAGACGAAGTCGAAACATGATACTCTCTGAAAAGATGCTCTGTATGACATATAAATTCGTGAAACCTTTTTTTTTTTTAATTATCCGCCATTTTTTTACCACTACTGATTTTTATTTGAAGCTATTTGGTCTAATCACTTTTTCCTGATATTTGTGGGAAATATTTAAATTGTGTGTGTGTATAAATAGTTTTATGCAACTGTCTATCTAACAAGATGGTCCAATATTCACAGCCACACTTATTTATTATCATAATGTTGTTTTTTTTACGTCTAACATTCAACCATCTTTTGTTTCTAGTTTAATGAAATAACTACTTCTTCTCCTTACAAACTTTACATAGCTTCTTAAATCACTTCAACGTTACCTACCAGTCTCCGTACTAAACCCAAATTTAAAATTGTTGTTAGCAATTTCTCGGAACTTACACACACGTAAGCGCTCTTATGGACATGCTCTCATCGTTGGAGTTGACAAATCAAGTATCAATAGATAGAGATACAAATATCAAGACGGTTAGTGCTGTGTACACAGTAGCCATGTGTAGTAAGTACTCAGTGCCGGCCTTACGTACAGTGAACAGCTAGTCAGGCTACCACAATACGTCAACTTTACTATTGTGACTTTGTGCCTTTCTTCGAAAAAGTCGAAGTTGACAATCGATTGAAGATATTTGAGTATTTTACGTAGTCTGAAGTGCCGTTAACCGTACCTTATCGACTAATTTATCGTACGCATACCTGCAGTGGGGGGCTTCATTGATTGAAAGTATCGATACATATTTTCTTTCTAGTGATTACTTTAAATTTCGATAGTTCGTTAAAAATGCTTTCTTGATTCTTGATATCTATAGGTATTCACATCAAAATATTCCTTTTTGTAAACCATATTATTATTATATTATAATAATCAATAAGTTATTCAGAAAAAAGTAAATATAGGCTGTACGTAAACAATTTTACATTTGCATTCTATGTATTTGTTGTTACATTGGTTGTTGTTTTATTGATTATTATAACTATGCTTACAACCACTTAAATTCAATTCACGTGCAGGTTTATAACATTGAATTTCATTTAGAACCTATTATAATTTATCATGATTTGAACTTAGTGGAAAAATATCGATATCGATAAAAATATCACGACGTTGGCGCCAGTTCACCCGCTATGCATATAGATTAACTTGGCTCGAGTATTGGACAAATATCGATTAAGAGCGCCCATCACTAGAGGTATTAAGGTATTACACGCGGCAGTGTTGTGGTTTCGGCAGATTGATTGTGCGGGAACGTGGCTATAGCTGATGAAGTTGTGATATTTGATGAGTAGTTAACAAAATTGAATTCTATTTAAAGAGAAACAATCATTACAGTTATATACAAAACTCTAACCTTTTTAGGACGTTTTTGTTTAATTTTATTCAATATTTACATATGTTTAAAAATTGTTGGTATATTTCATTTCTTTGCAACTTTTTTTTGGAGAATCCTTTCAAATTTCAAATTGCTGCAAATAGTTAAACAGTTAACAGAAAAAAATAAGGGACATTATCTAAATCACTTGTAGTTAATAAAAAAGAAACCACAGAAAAGTTTTAATCATTCGATTTCCTAAACCAAACTTTTATAATTAATAGAGTTATTTAATAATTTGCAAAAATCTCAAAACTGTTTGCGTTTTGGCTCGACTCTTCCTGCTTAATTGAATCTAATTAGGTACTACTGATAAGTGACTTACTAAAAATAAATTAACACAATGGCACAATAACAATCATACATACATAATAAATCACGCCTATATCCCCGAAGGGGTAGGCAGAGGTGAACTAGCACTCACGTTTCGCCAGTTATGTTAGGTCCCATGTAACAGGTGGTGAGCCTATTGTCATTTATCGGGCACAAAAGTCGCAGTAGGTACATAGCTGGATGGTATAAGAGGAACGCTGCTGCCCATTCCTCATCACTGATTTATACTTAGTCGCCTTGTACGACACCCACGGGAGAGATTTGGGGTGGTGACAATTGTATTCTACTCTGCCGTCACCACACGGCACAATAACAATCACCTTCCACATAGTAAAATTTAGTACCAATGGCTGGTAGTTGAGCTTTAAAGTCATAAAATCACATTCATAAAAGATATAAACTTTATAATAATGTGTTCCAAACAGCATTTCCGGTGATTTTATTAAGCGTTACCCAGTAATATCAAAATTTATGATCCAATAAATTCGCACGAGGTCCATCGGTGATTTAGTGCGCTCGGAATTGGGACATAAGTTAGGCGCCCAGGCAATGGACGGAAAACTGGCCATTTGACTGTTGTCGCGAATCGATTTCCTGTTTGTTAATAGTTTTCAGATTAAGGTCCTATTGTAGGCAGTTTACTGAAGTAAAAGAGGGTTAAGCCTTATTTCCGAGTGGTAGGATTGATTTTGGAGTGCATGTAATAATTTAATAACTGTGATGCGAAATATCTCGCTTATTTGTCCACGAAGTTAGGCAGAGCTGTATTAACACCTAATTTTCCGTAATTATGTTTAGTCTCATCTATATAAATACATTTGATCGGGAATCAGGAAGAATATTATCTCATGTTCCTCCGTGGTTCGGATGGCGCTTCATCTGCAGTTGTGGACACCCGCCAATCCGCACTGGGCCAGCGTAGTGGGTTATGGACCATTCTCCCTATATTCCTCCATGCACAGAGAGGCCCGTGCCCCAGGAGTGGGGACAATAAAAGGGCAGATTACAGAAGATATTACCGATTTCTTTAATTCACATTCAATTCTGCCTACCCCTTCGTGGATAGGTATAAACGTGATTCATATAATCTAACCCCCGAATACAGAAACGCAGCATTATTGTGTTCCGACAATGTGTGATAAGATAGCCAGTCCCTCTGTGGTTGAGGGTTCCAGGTGAAGATCGATTCCATCTATGGCCCTTATCGTCACTTACCATCAGGTGAGATGGAGGGAAAAAGAGCTTCCCTGTCTAGCATAAAAAAAATATTTCAGTGTTGACAATACTTAAATGTTAAGCAGGACTCAAACTTTGAGTAGCGTTTCTGTATTCGGGGGTAAATATGTTAGCCGACCAGAATCGCGTCTCAGTGATGCGAATGAAAACTTGTAATATGTACTGCTCGAGACATTATGGCCGATACATCAAATCTGAATAAGTGTATGAGACGCCACAATCCGTGCGGCGTACCGACCGACCGACAATCCGTCGCTTTGAAACAAACTGCTTACACTTTGTAAAAATATCGCCCATGTCAGTTCTGAGAGTGGTCGTAGCTCACATGCGACAGGCAATCTGACTATTGCATCGTGAGGATAGGCGAATCGGAATGGAGCTTAAGGTCTATCATCATCATCAGCTCATTAAATTTGAGATCGGGCATTCCAACAGTACACTTAAGAAGATTGTGGGTGCCGATACGCGCCGCGAGTAATGTCTACATTTGCCTACATTTCCTTTTTGAATACTGCCTACCATTTTTGAATAGTGACGAAAAGAGCTGAAGATGGATTGGAGCTTCAGCTTCATCATTCAAACATACTTTCATGATTTATCTCCGGAGGGGTAGGCAGAGGTAAATGAACACCCACATTTTGTCATTATGTTAGGTCCCAGGGGGTGAGCCTATTGCCATCTATCATGCATGTCAATACTAGGTGGTATACGACGAACTGTGCTGCCAATGACTCCCCTTTCAGTCTTTACCCTTATACGACACCCGCTGGGGATGGGGGGTGGTGACAATTGCAATCTCCTCTGCTATCACTATCGACAAACTATCTAATGGGCTTGTTCCCTTCACCTATTTTGAAGCGAACTTCTCATTAGTGAATAATTAAACTTGCACCCGAAGCGAACTCATCACGTAGTCAAGTCTGGCCGTAAATCAAACTGCGATTACCGGAATTAATGAGTTTGCAAAGAATTTTGTTTTTAAACGTTGAGCCTTTGCTCAAATTCTATTCCATATAAGTTTTTGGGAACGCCTAGTTTGAGAAGAAAACGATTCTCCTCTCTGTGGTAGGTTCATTACAACATCAATGGTACTGTTCCCGGAGGCTTTTATGCAGGAAACAATGGGAGCATGTTGACAGAATCTTTATTGCCATTTTTTAAATTTAGAAATTTATTTTCATGATCTATACCAACATCGAAGTTCTAAAAGTATTAATATAAATAACATTGACCCTTCAAATCCTATTTTGAATTTCCTTGGTCTCGAAAAGCTTCCGAAATACATTCGCATACAATAAATAGGATTATTTTTTAGTACAGAAACCTCACATCAATACTCATTACTGATTCATCATCGGAAATAAGATCATTTTCCCTTTCCGTACGAGTCCAATACATGCAGGTACACTCTTGAATGGGCTGATAGAAATCCCATTTCGGTCACTTTCGGACCTCGCGCTATGGAGTAGTCAGCCGATGCCTAATGAGGCTCTTCGAGGGCTGCCCTCTGCATTTGGCCTTAATAGAGGCCATATTTCTCTGGAAAAAAATGGGATACTCCGACGGAACGATACCAGTAAATCTTAACATCTGATTGGTTCCAGCCGTGGAAACTTATTTGATTTTAAAATAGTAATTACCCTACACGTGGATAATTTCAAAGATTGCGATTTCGTAAACTAAGTAATATCGCTAAGGCCGGTCATTGGGTGGGTGAAGCGAAGCACGAAGGTACTTGAGATAATACATTTTTGTTTAAGGCACGTTAAGCTGTTGGTCACAGAACAGAGTTCTGAGGTCCAGGCTGCATCTGCAATCGTTAATACCCACCAACGCACTGGGCCAGCGTGTTAGGTTATGACCCTATCTCCCTATATGCTTCCATCCATAGGGAAGGACCGTGCCCCAGCAGTGGGGTCCATAAAGGGCTGGTGATGATGTTGTATATCACAGCTTAGTAATGTACTCTTAAAATTGTACATCTTACTGCCGCACTCAGAGAGGTCAAATAATTCTAATGAGTACTTAATGTCAAAATATTTCATTTTTATCTAGCTAGACCATGGACCCGGCAAGAATAGCGACTAGTTTTGAATTGTCATTTTTTGTGAAATAATTTTAAAGGGATAATTGTGGTAGGGAAATGCCTAAAACAGCGCACAAAAGTACGCGGTACTCTTATTGTGTGTATGTCGATTATCGTCTTTGTTCCGAATTTTTATTTATATTCAATCCCAACTGGTCAAGACTTAAAGCCTTCATTACGCGCAGCTTCTCAATCAACAACCCGAACCCCTTAGTAGATTCCAGTCAATTTTTTCTCATCGAACACCACTCCCGACCCTGGTAACCATTGAACAAACATACCGCTTGACAAATCGCAGCATGTCACTAAAGGGGGGGTGGTGGGGTGGTCTGATTGATGTTTTCTGACCCTTGTCTGTTTGCAACTGTGTTCTTAAGGTATCTGGAAACGTATCTGAGTCGGAATTGCGTGACTCTGTCTTAAATAAATGACATCGTGTTGTAATAATGTACAGACTTCAGCCGTTTGGGCCACGTCAACTTTCAGGCGTTTGTTTCCCTTTGTTTTGAATATTTCGGCAAACTTTCTTTTGTGGCCCCGATAAAAAATGTGGAGCAATAAAAAGTGTTGCAGTGTTTTATTGCTGGCCAAATTTGCGAAGGCATTTTGAAGGTGACAAATTTTTGCCGACTTTTCACATTAAAATTCATGGCAAACATTTGTTGTTATGGAATTCAGGAATATTTATTTAGTAATATAATGCGTATACCGTACTGTTGTTTTGAAAATGACCACTGAAAGTAATTTTACTGTACTTTAACAAAAAATTGAATCAATTCCATTTCGACATTGTTGTCCTGTAAGGAACTATAATATTATTATTTGTGTTTAAGATTAACCCAAGGTGCTTATCGGTATACACCGGTCAATCTCCTTTAGTCGACTTTTACGACACCCTTGAGGTGAGACGGGTCTGGCACATTTTACGTAATTTTTTCGCTCCCACACCAGCATGGAAGAAATGACTAATAATAAACTGATAGCGGAGTATCTTTTTTATCACTATCTGTTTTGAAATAATCTTTTATAAATTAGAAATTATGATATCATCACATTCTAATTTATTACTATTATTGTATTTTTAATGTCGATTTCTCAATAAATTTGCTGCCTAAACTAAAATTCGAACTATACGAGTAATCAATATTGAAGCTAAAGCTAAGTAAGTAGTATCTAACGACAAGTCATTTATTTTCCTGGTACCAGGAAAAAATAAGACAGTAGGAGGTGGACTGACAACCGAGGTCTACAAGCCGATACAAATCGTCGATTAGTCCGACGAACAAAAAACGGCGCGGGCTTCTTTGGTTATTCATTGTTTTTGGAATCTTTCTTGTCTGCAATAGAGTGGTTATCACACGATTTATCTCCTACAGACATTTCTATTTCCCATAAGTAAATTTGTGCCGAAAGATTTTATGTTATTATAACTACGAGTATATTCTCGAGTTATAATCAACTTTTACGTTTCTTTGACTTTTAGTCTATCACCTTTGAAGCTCATTACTTAAACATTTATACTTTCAAAAGTATCTACTACAATTAATTAATAATTTTGCAAGCTGTCATTCGTATTTAAACAGCGTGTAAATTAAAGTAATGACTACCATATTGCCAATCGGCTACGTGAAAGATTATAAATAACCATGAAATGTATAACGACATTTTCTAACAGCAAATAATTGAGGAGCTTCATATTGCAGTAGATTAGCGAGGCCTGCGATTTCGTGAACTGAGCGATGGATTCGCTAAGGTGATTGGATTGAGTCTCTATTCCCTCGGTGACCCGTTAATATATACCGCATTGTGCTAGAGCTTGCTGGGTTATGCTCCATCACCCTATAATAATATTCTCCATCCATATGGAAGGCCTGTGTGAAAGCAGTGGGGACATGATAATAATGAAGGTGCAGCAATCTTTAAAATTACACATACTATTATTTACTTACCCATACTATTTTATTTCAAGCGTGAAATAAAACTGCATTATGCCATCCAAAATGGAAATAAATTGCCCGCAGGTGAATTGGTGCTATCGATGCAACTGTGTCGGCACAGCCTCCGCTACCTAATTTGGTTAAGGCCGTTACGGTGTCAATTATAGGACGTATGTTCGCCCGTGACTGCCTGTGTGGTAGCTTAGATCCGATTTCTGCATTTGACAATTAGTGGCGAAACTAATTGAAGCCACATTAGGCAGTAGGCAATGAAGTATGATGGGAAATTAAATACCTTCATAAAACATTCAATCATTCATCAAATGTTCCACTTTGAATTCAATAAAATATCAAAGCTAATTCAATTGACGGCCGGCTTGGTCGAATGGTCTGATCGCTGGGTCCAAGAGGTCCCTGCTTCGAATCCTGGTAGGGGCAAACCTTTGTGATGAACATAGACGCAGACAGAGATTTAGTTGTTCTTTTTTTATACTTATTCTGTTCTTCCAACACATTTATGGGACATCTGATTGTTGAATACGACTAAAGCGTTTGCCTATATTAAAGATGGATCTCATTCCTGATCCATAATAAGTTGAAATTGTCCTCAGTGTCGTTTTACATGGTATATGATTAACTTTTAAAACTTTATTGTCTTTGAATTCTGCTTTTTACTGTTTCTCGGCGCTTTTGTCTTCATGTCGGCCAGGAAATGAGACGTCCTCGCTCCGAGAAAATAATTTCTTTATCTCTGACCGTTCAATGGACATTTCACTTGTCTTATCCACCTTGCGGTATTGTTTGCTGTAATAGTGTGTTTAGAAACTGTCCAGGACACAGTTCTGCAAAAATAAAATTACTAATCGTATCGCGTTTTCTCATGTCATTGTAAATGGGACCGCCAGAGCGATTCTTTTATATTTATGTCGGTTAAGTTGTGTATAAAATTTACCACAAATCTTAAAATTATGATATTTTAGTAAAACGTAAACAGACTAAAAGTGAAATTGTTTTATAGATACATGGAATCACCGGCCGACGTGTACACCTATGTTTCGCCAGCTTATGCCATGTCATGTCCCATATAAGAAGGGGCAAACCTATTGGTATAAATTGCTAGATTTTTCTCCAGGAACACTACCCGCGAGATATGCCGTCATCACACAGTAGAAATTATTTTATGATATAGAAGTCATACTTAAAAACACAAGTTTTAATATTTCAGGCGAATGATTTGCTTAGAATATCAAAGGAAGCAATTTTACCACGCAAACGAAACTATCTTTTCATACCTAAAACATATCTACCCAAAGTAAGTAGACGGAAAGCACAAACGTTTCCAAATATACCGACAAAAAGGCAAATGCTCTCAATCCTGGAATCAATTTCCTAATCTCCCCGAGTCCGGGGAATATCATATGAATGTAATTCACGCTTGATCGCGTCTTCAAACTCGGTGTTTTCTCAGATTCCCATTTGGAGGCATCACACACAGGCGGAAAAATCGACCAACATTATTTTATCTAACAGATAAAAACCTAGAATAAAATATTTAAATTTCAAGTAATTAAATGTATTATTTTTATCAAAAAAATTTTCTAAAATGAGAGAGAAATTACAACATACATATTTTTTGGAGATTTCAAATGGTCTCAAATATTTTTCTGTTATATTATAATTATTAATATTATCATAATCGTCTTGCCCTTATCCCAGTTCATTTGGAGTCGCGCTGTGCTGGAAGGTCATTCTCCTTCAAAATACGTTATGAAAAATTTATATCAGAGTAGCTGTAACATACGGAAAAATATTGAAAGTTTAAAATGCGGAGCCTGAACTCTATTTGCTCGTCCAATTGAAGGCCCTTGTGTAAACTGTAATTTAGTCAGCGCGTCAAAAGAAGCTACGTGTGAAATAGCCTGGAACGTGAATAAGTACATTAAGCGGTTCGCGAGTGATTTGCTTCAGTCACTCCGAATGCTCTTTCGTGGAAATAAGCTCCTGTGGAACTATTGGCACGGTTGAGTGAGATTTTATTTCTTGCACAACTCGGACGTGCTTTCTCGCACACCAAGAGAAAATAGGAATGGACTACAATGACTGCTATTTCGTTTTGTTTTCGAAAACAGCATAAGAAATTTATACTAACATTATTAAGCTAAAAAGTTTGTTTATTCGTTTGGTTAGTTGGTTAAACGCGCTATACTGGTTCAAATAGAAATAGTTATTTGTTGTACGTGAGTGCAAAGTTGTTTTTTAACCGCGTGCTCAATTTTGATGACCGAGCTAGCGAAGGATTCTAAAATTGAATCACGAGCGTAGCGAGTGATTCAAAAATTAGAATCCTGAGCGATAGCGAGGGAATCAAAAGAGCACAAGGTGAAAAATCTTTGCACTCGAGTGCAACACGTAACTTTTCATCCCCCCCAACGAGGAAATTGCAAAATACAAAAAAAAAATACAATCACAACAGTTTCTGTTTTCACCCAGAAACTTCCACAACACCCTCCCATTAACCCAAACACACTCTCAACACCCACCCAGAAACACCCACAACATTCACACCCGCAATACACACCCATCCACTCAGACACACCCAAAAAACACCCATTCACCCAGAAACACCCACAAAACACCCTTTCACCCAGAAACACCCACAAAACAACCATTCACCCAGAAACACCCACAAAACACCCATTTACCCAGAAACACCCAAAAATCACCCATTCACCCAGAAACACACACAAAACACCCATTTACCTAGAAACACCCACAAAACACCCATTCACCCAGAAACACCCACAAAACACCCATTCACCCAGAAACACCCAAAAAACACCCAGAAACACCCACAAAACACCCATTTACCCAGAAACACCCTCAAAACACAGATTCACCCAGAAACACCCACAAAACACCCATTCACCCAGAAACACCCACAAAACACCCATTCACCCAGAAACACCCACAAAACACCCATTCACCCAGAAACACCCACAAAACACCCATTCACCCAGAAACACCCACAATACTCACCCATCCATTCAGACACACCCACAAAACACCCAGACACACCCACAAAACACCCATTCTCCTAGACACACCCACAAAACACCCATTCACCCAGACACACCCGGAACATTTATCCAGACACACCTGTAAGTACCTAATAAAAATTACCGTCCCTAATGGAGTTCCGAGACGGTCAATCAGCTTGAGTCAAGCACGTTGATTTTCTGTATGTTTTTGTTCCGTTGCTATCGTAAACAAATCAAACAAACCTAAAAAGCTTTTAAATGCTTGACTCAAGCATCAAGCAAGCATTGTAGACGATCAAAATGTTTAAAGCAAGATTGACGCCGAGCTGATTGACCGTCACGGAACTCCAAGGTTTTAACAAATTTATGACGTGAAAAGAAAATGGCGCGCGCTAAGCAAATTACAAAAAAAGTACACCAAGAAGGTTCCGAGTCTGAGTTTTTAACAAATTAAAATAGGTTGCATGATAATTTCGGCACCATGGAGGTAGAAATAAATAGGTATAATGACGTTTTGAACTCACAAACTCATTGGACACGATGTTCTAAATTCAAATTTACTTTAACCTCTAGAGGATAAAAACGGCTTTTGCACTCAGATATCGAAGAGCAAAAACGCTTTTTCCGAGATGGTGGGATGAAAAAAATATCTTTGTGTTGGATAGTCCATTTATTGAGGAATACTAGTTGATATATAACAACCAAAATTAACGCGAGCGAAGCCGCGGGCGATCACTAGTATCATCACAATAGTGTTAAAATAACTGTGTGGTGACAGCAGACGGTATGCAATAACTCTGGTGTAAATCCAGGCTGTCACATTCTATGTTACCATATTTTATATACTGAACGAAATATGAGAATTTCGAGTATCAAAACCAAATTCAGCAAGTACTGTGGGTAGATGGCGTTTATAACTATTAAAACGTGATATAGCCCACGGGAAAGAATGCACGTCGGGAATAGCGGTTTACTTGCACACTCGTCATGATACCGAGGGAGGGAAATGGTCTAGACTAGGGTTCAATGCATAAGAACTAGAGAACTGGAGACGTTTTCGGTTAGTTTATTGTTCAGTTTCAATTGTCCATAATGTAAAGTGAGTTTACAGTAGTGCTATTTCGATAGAACACATAGTATTTTAAAATTTTATATGTTACAGCTTTACATATTTGGAATACAAAAGCTCATAATATTATTATGACTGCTGTTCGAAACCCGGTACCATGTTACGGTTCGAAATGAGAAATTGTATTTTGGACTGAAAAATATGTCTTAACGTATTGTAATTGACAACTCTATAATGCACTTTATAACACACTCGCGACATCCCATGACTCAGACCACCGGCCAAGTAGGAAATAGCTGAGAAGTGGATGGAAATAAGAGCTAAACGCCACGAAGACAGATTTGTTTTATTAACCGCTTAGATACGTGCGCTGCCGGCCATTTTACCGGCGGTCCCGTTTTAAAAGGCTTTTTAACATCTCCCGGTAGACAAGACTAATGTTGGAACCGCATCGGGTTTGGTTAAGGGAACGTGGTGGTTTCAATTTGAAAATGTTCCTGTCCCAGCAGGGTGCTACGTCATAAAGCTACACAAACAAAGTGTTAAAAATATTACAAAGAAAATTAAATCAGATAAATCTTCAAACATAATTTGTCCGACAACATTAAACTTTTTATTATGTTCAAATAAAAATCTAACTGCCGCACTCAGAGACGTCAAATAACGTTAATGAGTACTTAACGTCAAAATATGACATTTCAAAACTAGTCGCTATTCTTGCCGGGTCTTGATTTGAATGAAAATTTTTGACATTAAAGTTAATTGATGTCTCTGAGTGCGGCAGTAAATCATATAATTAGTAAAATTTCTTCAGTTGCTTTATCCATATCGTTTCTTTTTATTATTTTACTAGTGGACGCCCGCGGCTTCGCTCGCGTTTGCATATAGCCTTTCTTGATAAATTGACTATCCAACACAAAAAATCTTTTTTCAATTTGAGTCCTGAAATTAGCGCGTTTAACCATACAAACAAACTCTTCAGCTTTATACATACATACATACATAAATCACGCCTGTATCCCCGAAGGGGTAGGCAGAGGTGAACTAGCACCCACGTTTCGCCAATTATGTTAGGTCTTATGTAATAGCTGGAGAGCCTATTGCCATTTATCGGGCACAAAAGTCGCAGTACATTGCTATTGCTAGGTGGTACAAGAGGAACGCTGCTGCCCATTCCTCATCATTGATTTATCCTTAGTCGCATTATAATATTAGTATAGAATAGATTTGTATTTACATCAACTGGTTACTTATGTATCTTCTTAGTTGATGTACTTTTCGCATAATCGCGAATAATACTTCGATACGCCGCTCGGTCGACATTTTATCTTTCACATCTTAGCCATACGTGTGAGTATTGACTTTTGAGAGTCGTAAATCTAAATGCGGACTTCCTTCTCTGCTCAATGGGAGTTTATTCCGCCAGTGCTCCGGTTAGCGGATATTAAACCTCGTTTCGTGTATCGCCCTCTGCTAAGTTGTTTGCGTTTGTTCTTGTTGTGTTATTCTTATCATTCGTTGTGTTATGTTTGTTAGTCCCTTTATCAACAATACAGATGAACTTAGATTCCTTATCACTTAATCTAGTAGACATTTTGGAAGGAATGGGGTCTTTGTTTTTAATGAAAATACATACACTCATCAACTTTATATAAGAATATTATATTGAGTTTACTTATGTTGTATCGGTGATGATTCTAAAAGTACTGAATAATATGCATTTTATTCAATGTTGTGATGAATGACTATAATTTAAATGATGTAATACACATTAATCGCCTTGTAGCGTAGAAAATATAAAAAAAAATACATTATTTCTGGACAATTAGACTAGACGTACTTTTTTCTGGTGCAATTCAAAATAGGTGAAACTGTTGACTGTGTACAAACGCACTTCTCAAGATGTATTTCATCTTCTCAGAAAGCCGGCTACCACTTACCAATATCCATCAACTGTGCGAATTATATACTTTGGGAACCGTAAAAACTTTAAGTGATTACCGTTTTTACGGCCGGTGTTCGATCCGTAATAAACGCGCCGGTTCCGTACATCGTAGTTTATAAAGCGTGGTCAGTATTAACGTTTTTAGTTTATTGCGTTGCGGATTCATCTAATTAAACATTCGCTTTGCTGTCATTAATTTTTATGGTGGGACATGTTTGTTACCTTAATTAAACCTCTCGTTTTCGTTTCTCGTTCATCCCGTTAAAGGATTTAAGTGATTGCAATCATTTTCTTATCCTGAGCAACATTTTTAATTGTATCGTTACTTGTTTGTTTTGTTAAATTGTTTTGTTGCGAGAATGGTGAACAGTCGGAATGAATAGTCTAACATACAAACCTATTTGTCCCAAAAGGGCACAGTATGGTTTTTGACCTCAAAAACGGTCATCCTCATCTTATGACTTCATTTGAGGAATTATTTAGACCGTGTGGTGACGGCAGAGTAGAATACAATTTTCACCACACCAAATCTGTGAAAAAAATCAAAATCCGTGGGTGTCGTACAAGGCGACTGAGGATAAATCAATGATGAGGAATGGGCAGCAGCGTTCCTCTTGTACCGCCTAGCAATAGCAATGTACTGCGACTTTTGTGCCCGATAAATGGCAATAGGCTCGCCACCTATTACATGGGACCTAACATAATCGGCGAATCGTGGGTGCTAGTGCACCTCTACCCCTTCGGGGATATAGGCGTGATTTATGTATGTATGTATGTATTTGAGGAATTATTTACTATAAATTCACGAGTAGAACTGAGAGTGCTATGAAAAACATTAACATGACATTTTCTTATTTTCTGTTTAATAATAATAATTACCTTAAGAGGTATGCATAGCAATCAGTTTTTATAATAACCGCGCTGGTCACCCATCCAATGACCGACCTTACCGAATTCCGCTTAGTTTGCGCAATCGTAGGCCGATCTTTGTAAGTAATAACATCGAATACCTACAGAAGAATCTCCTCGGCATCGGTATTAAAATCATAATCACAATTACTTACTTTGACTCGAATAAAATATTCTGGCGAGCTGGTTGGTTACTAGCGAATTTCCTCAGAGAAGGATGATCCCCCGGGATCTGCGAATTAAAAGGGAACTGCTGAATTTCGGGCAAATTTTTCGGCGTTATTGTAACAAAAGTCGATTTGTGTATTGGATCGTCGAGTGAGTGCTGCGGCTGGGTCTTTACATTTATAGTTTGCAATCATACATACATAAATAGCACCTAATTATCCCTAAAGGGGCAGGCAGAGGCGAATTAACACCCACTTTTCACCAATAATTTTACGTAACATTTAATAGGGGTTAAGCCTATTGCTATATTTATGGTTGGAAAAAGAGCAATGTTGCTGCCCATTACTCATCGCTGTCTTTACATGTGTTGTACGACATCCCCGGGGGACATTGGGGGTGGTGACAATAGTGTTCTGCTCTGCAGTGAATACACGGCATAACCAGGAACTTTATATTTAATAATTTAAACGTTACAATTTAACATTACAAAGTATAAGGACCTGTTTCACAATCGCCAATAAGTTCCAAGTAGCTTACTTCGCAGATCATTTGACAGTTGTAATATGAAATATATAATTATGTCAATTGAACTGCAAAGTAAGCTACTTCGAACTTACTTGTCGATTGTGAAACACGCCCCAAATCTTACAAAAAAGGCCATGACTTGCCACTTGATATCTACTCTCTTCTAAACTGTAGCACTGTACATTAGTTTCTATTAACGTAAATTGTGATTTAAATAAAATGCGATTATGTCAATCAATCATTCACGGTATAATTCTTGTATGGATTTGCAACAAATTTCGTAGCGCTCGATTCGATCAGACGTAGATTTTCCGTAGCGTTTGCTACGCAGGCAGACTTTTTCGTTCCAATATTATAGAAATTTGAAGGCCCTCGACTTATATAAATACATTTACATAACTAATCATTGTCCAAACTATGTAGGTATTTACATATTTGTGCAAATTGAAGATAACTAAATAATCATCATCATTGTTATGGCGAGAAAATATTATTGTGGTTAAATTATCCCTACGTTTCCGTAAATTCCTTTGGCGATGACTATTAAAAAAAAATCTACACTTTCCTACTGTGTCATTATTAATTATATTGTTTGTTTTTGTTTCAGGTACATGCCCGGTCGTTACACCAGGAGTAAACAAGTTAGGTCGGCCCCTCCTTGGGGAGCTCCGCTGATTGAATGGCAATGATATTGTTTGTGAGTCAATAGGGAAGTAATTTTATCGGCATATCGCTAATTAGGTATTCCTCTTATACGAGATAATACATAAGCACTTCTAATGGCACCCAATTTATTTTATGGATATTAAAAGGCGAGCAATATTTGAAACGATAAAAAATTGCACGCAGCAGAGATGAATGTGCGGAGTGACAAACATGGATAAGATAAGAAATAGTACGTAAGAGGGAGTCTGTAAATGGTGCCAGTGACAAAAGTTGAAAGGGATCCGTTTAGCTTGGTATAGACATGTTAAGAGACGGGATACCATGAATGTGAGTAAAAAGTTATGGACGGACATCAATGTTAATAGATGTCGAAGTAGAGAAAACCACTGAGTAGATGAATGGATTGTGTGAGGTATATGAAGGTGATGTGTGCAGGTCTTAAGATTACGAGTGACAAAAGACAGTGGAGAAGGAACATACTACCTCGACCTCAAATAAGATGGGCCTGCCCTTATGGCAGGGTGATCGACGGATTTATTTGAAACCTGATATACCTGGACACATAATCATCCTGCGCAACGTAAAAAGCATTGCATTCGACAAATGTGCTTCTAATCGTAAGCGAAGTATTGTCCAGATTCCGTAAGATTGCGTAAGTAGGACAAGTGTGTTTCTGCCTTTATAGTCCAGTATGTTCCGACTCTCGGACCCTTGCGCCCTTCAAGAGTAGAAGTGGCCCTTTACACCGCTTAAAAGCCACGACAAAGTTTTGACAGGTAAAAAGTAGCCATTTGGAGAGCTTCGTACATTTTTTTCTATGACTTTGTGACGTAAGTCCGATCTTTTAAAGGCTTAGTTGGCATTTTTTGAATTCATCACAACAGTTAAATACGAACCATAGGCAAGTTAGTCTATGCTATGATACATTGCATTAACTTATCCTTGTCCAATAGGAACTATGTGTAGGTATTTACATCGTATATTATTTGTGTATAGATCATTACCTGCCGCACTCAGAGACGTCAAATAACGTTAATGAGTTCATAACGTCAAAAATGACAATTCAAAACTAGTCGCTATTCTTGCCTGGTCCATGGTCTATATTTAAATGAAAATGTTTGACATTAAATACTCATTAAAGTTAATTGACATTTCTGAGTGCGGTAGTTAAAGTTAATTTACCTATAATATAACCGTATACTACTTTAGCCGTGTGGTGACAGCAGAGCAGAATACAATTGTCCCCATCTCTCCCCCTGGTGTCGTACAAGGCGACTAAGGGTTAAGACTGCTATGAGTGATGGGCAGCAGCGTTCTTCTTAAACCATGCGATTTATGTGCCCGTTAGGCGGAAATAGGATCGCTGTCTATTATATAGTATCTAACATAACTGGCGAAACGTAGGTGGTAATTCACCTTTGCCTATCCTTTCGGGGAGAAATAGGCATAGGTGGTATGTGCAAGTATATGTTAGCCAACAGGTTGTGTGGATGTCCAGAAATAAACGTGTTTTCATCCTACCATCTCGGAAAAAGCGTTTTTGCTCTTCGATATCTGAGTGCAAAAGCCGTTTTTATCCTCTAGAGGATAAAGTAAATTTGAATTTAGAACATCGTGTGCAATGAGTTTGTGAATTCAAAACATCATTAAACCTATTTATTTCTACCTCCGTGATGCCTAAATTATCATGCAACCTATTTTAATTTGTTAAAAACTCAGACTCGGAACCTTCTTGGTGTACTTTTTTTGTAATTTGCTTTGCGCGCGCCCTTTTCTTTTCACGTCATAAATTTGTTAAAACCTTGGAGTTCCGCGACGGTCAATCAGGTTGGCGTCAATCTTGCTTTAAACATTTTGATCGTCTACAATGCTTGCTTGATGCTTGAGTCAAGCATTTAAAAGCTTTTTAGGTTTGTTTGATATGTTTACGCTAGCAACGGAACAAAAACATACAGAAAATCAACGTGCTTCACTCAAGCTGATTGACCGTCTCGGAACTCCATTAGGGACGGTAATTTTTATTAGGTACTTACAGGTGTGTCTGGATAAATTTTGCGGGTGTGGCTGGATGGATGGGTGGGTGTTGGAGGTGTGTCTGGGTGAATGGGTGTTTCGTGGGTGTGTCTAGGTGAATGGGTGTTTTGTGGGTGTGTCTGGGTGAATGGGTGAGTATTGTGGGTGTGACTGGGTGGAAGTTGTGGGTGTTTCTGGGTGAATGTGTGTTTTGTGGGTGTTTCTGGGTAAATTGGTGTTTTGTGTGTGTTTCTGGGTGAATGGGTGTTTTGTGGGTGTTTCTGGGTGAATGGGTATTTTGTGTGTGTTTCTGGGTGAATGGGTGTTTTTTGGGTGTTTCTGGGTAAATGGGTGTTTCTGGGTGAATGGGTATTTTGTGGGTGTTTCTGGGTGAATGGGTGTTTTGTGGGTGTTTCTGGGTGAATGGGTGTTTTTTGGGTGTGTCTGAGTGGATGGGTGTGTATTGCGGGTGTGAATGTTGTGGGTGTTTCTGGGTGGGTGTTGAGAGTGTGTTTAGGTAAATGGGAGGGTGTTGTGGAAGTTTCTGGGTGAAAACAGAAACTGTTGTGATTGTATTTTTTTTTGTATTTTGCAATTTCCTCGTTGGGGGGGATGAAAAGTTACGTGTTGCACTCGAGTGCAAAGATTTTTCACCTTGTGCTCTTTTGATTCCCTCGCTATCGCTCAGGATTCTAATTTTTTAATTTTAGAATCCTTCGCTAGCTCGGTCATCAAAATTGAGCACGCGGTTAAAAAACAACTTTGCACTCACGTACAACAAATAACTATTATTTGTGGAGGCGTCTATTGTATCGATGTGCGTCTGCTTTTGACACATACACGTATGCACACACATATAAAATTCGTCATGTATATGAACAAGCCAGGGTTAATCAATGCTATGATAGCGTAGTGTTTCAACTACACTGATTAACATCGTTCGTTGGTGAGCCATGCGGGCCGGTGTCTCAAACTATCGTTACTTGGCCATCAGTTATTTTGACGTGCAGTCGAACTTCTGCCGCTAAGTTGCGAACTAGTGATCAATAACTTACCAGAGACGTTATCTGGCGAGCACTGTTCGACAGTCAGCCGATAAGCCGACTTGAAAGCCTTAAGTTTCCAACTGACATCTCAATGCAATAATACTGAAGATGTACATGTAATCTCTAGAATTCTCTAATCTGTTGACACAAGTTTTAAGGGGTATGACACAAATACACAACTGAAGCCCAAATGTGTCGAATTAAGTCTAACATTTTTTAAATCTTTGTAAATGTTTGTATAGTTACGTTTTGTAAGCGTTTCTATTCTTTCACTTTCATAATTATTATTGTACTTTTATAAATTGTAATTTTGACTAAATATTATGTAAAGACGTTGGATACAATTTCATTAAGAACAAAAAAAAGAAAGTAGAAAGAAGAGCTGTTAGAATTAATGAGTTTGCATATAAAATGTAAGAGTGTTCAACACATTTTCAGATGAACATGTTATCTTATACGTTTGAAGATATATTAATTTGGACACCAACACTTATAACTCACCTGTTGACAACAAAACTTGTCTTGCGTAGTACTACTTTAAAGCTACAAATAAGACTAATAATTACATACAAATTAAAAATCAACGGGAGATACCTACGTATACTACAGTTTTGTATAAGTTTACCAGATTTAATTATAAAATTCAGGAAAAAACAAGAAACTAAATGCGCTCCCTTAGTTTCGAGTAAGTGCGACTGGTGGTTAGCAAATGGCTCAGAGAGACAATCTCGAAATGAGTTTAAACTAGGTTTAAGCGAGTAAACTCCAAACTTAATCTTGTTCATTAAGTTGGGTTCGGTGATGTATTGGGCCTTATTGAGCCGTGGCAACTTCGGCAGGACAATTAAAACATCTAGGGATGTTTAGACGTTAGCTCTGCTTTGCGCAAAGAAATTGTGAGAAAAGGGACCGAATCTATGTACCTATACTAATAATTTTTCGAACAAATTATATATCATAATTTAAATTTATATACTTGTCAAGCATGGATATTTATAAACTTGCAGCAGTTTTATTCAGATATTTTCTGCCACTAACAACACAGACTAAGCCAATTCCTTCTCTTCCAGTGCCAATAATTCTAACTCAGCAATTAAGCGCTAGGACTGTTAATAAATCGGAAACTTTTGCTAGAGAAAATAGATCTCGCAGAATTCGGTGCAAGTTATGGCGTGTCAATTCTTGTAATTTGTCCCTATACATTTTATTGTTTTTGTGAATCTTAACTGGCTTACATTATACGATTCACCGACTTTGACGACTATCTTTCTTCTTTGACTATCTACATCGTTCATTTGTCTAGTGTTGATTTCATATAAAAGATATGGTGATATCAAAAATTCAAAATTATAAAATAAAATATAACAATTCTGATTTTTCTAAAACTCCATATTATTTATTATGACTATGTTAGCATGGGGAGAATTGAGATTGTGCGTTATTTATCTTTCTAATGTTGTATATTTCTTTCTGTTCATCATAAATATTTCTAAATACAAATATTTTTAAGCTACCCTAACCCATTGTCAATGCACAGTTCCGCCACCTGGTTTGATATTCAAAAAATGCTAAATTTCGGCTCGGCAGACGATGTTAATTTAGATAAGTCCAGCCGCTACGTTTTACTGCGGCTATAGTCGATCGGCTAGTATCAGTTTCAGTCGATTCGAAGGTAGCTGCTATGTTAAAATTTCATTTAATCTAGTTTTATATTTTCACTTCGATGTTATCAATATTAAAATCAGAACTGGATGGCTTTTGTAAATTTAGAATGAGTCATTTTTGTTGTTATTGTACTGTTCAATTACTTCTAGACTTGAATTTTTTATGGGTTTAATTTATATTTCAAATATTTTAAGTATTTATCTATTTATAAGACAATCATTAAACTTAACAAGAATAAGTTTAATAATGGTATCTGACATAAAATTTAAGTGTACTTTATCTATTGCGATATCTGACAGTATTTCACGAATATGCCACTTAATGTGTATTCTTGTGTTTGAATAGTAACATGGAGCCATTGCTACTAAACGTTGCTCCTAATGCCTCCCCTTGCAGATACCTCTCTTTATTGTTCTGATCTCAAAGACCTGCTCAGCGGGGAGTAAGTTTACAAAGTGTTTTCAATTGCAATATTTTTGTACAACACGCTCTATCAAATCAACTGAGAATTGGATATTTAATGCCGTCAATTCCGTCGTCGGGTGACGGCAGAGCAGAATACAATTGTCACCAACCCCATCTCTCCCGTGGGTGTCGTACAAGGCAACTAAGGGTAAAGACAGCAATGAGTAATGGGCAGCAGCATTCCTCTTGTACTACCTAGCTATATACTGCGATATATGTGCCCGATAGATGGCAAAGGCTCGCCACCTATTACATGGGACCTAGCTTAATTGGCGAAAAGTGGGTGAGAAATCACCTCTGCCTACCCCTTCGGGGATATAGGCGTGGTTTATGTAGGTATGTATGTCAATTATTCTATGTAGGAACATACTTAAATCACGCCTATTTATCCCAGAAAGTAGGCATAATTGTATTAAGACCTACGTTGCACAAACTAAGACATTTAAAAATTTTATATAGAAATAATGTCTGACTTTATATATGGATTAGGTACTTAGACAGTGGAGAATCAATATTATTTGAGTCTTAATTTGTACTAAGATTTTGGTGGTTAGAAAAAGAATTTCGAAAAATTATGATCTTGTGGTGGGAATCGAACCCGCATCCGCTGCTCTCCGGGCAGGTGCCTGACCGCTCGGCCACCCAAGGCCGATTCCCGCCTCAAGATCATAATTTTTCGAAATTCTTTTTCTAACCACCAATCTTAAATCTTAGTACTTATTTTTCTAATATTTATAAATATAATGTTAAAATTAAGATCGAATAGTTCTTAATTTGTAATTAATTCGTGTTTCACTAATAATATATTATCAGGTGAGTATAAGATTGAACAAATTTTACTCTATGTAGTAAGTATAAGAGGTCGAATTAGCGAAGTCAGAATGTGACACAATGCCATAGATAAGTCAACCGGTCCCGCCTCTCTTAAGTTTGTCCGCAGTTTGGAAGGATATAAACTAGAATTTATCTCTGTTAAACTTTCAATATCTATTAGGGGAATAGTTTTAAAAACTTCTGAGCTTGACAATATAATAAAACAAATTTGTATTCATAAATTATTCTGTTTCTTATATAAAACAGAATATAGTTGAATCATAAGAATATTTCTATAAGATCATTAGAACAAATGAAATACCTTTGTATACCTACAATATGAGTTCATACTCTGTTAGACTATTTATTATCCTGAAACATAAATTGAATTGATCGATTCAATTCCACCTTATGGTCCTGATACAAAGAACTTAAAATACATCCACCGGCTACGTATAGCCCGCCTCGACTAAACCTCTCGGAAATAAAGAAATCCGCCCAAGGGGAGCAGAACATTACATTAATGGGATTTTGTAGCTGCCGCGATGAAATATACTTTCGAATATAATTTTTGCTCTGAATTTCTAGGTAACATTGGAAAGTGTTCAGCGTTCGTCAGATATTTCGTGGAGCTGTACTGTAACATTTAATTTCATCATTGCTCACACATACCTACCTTACTTTTTGTTTGGAAACTGTGTTACATAGATTGAACGTTGAATATTTGCCATTTATAGCAACTTATGCTACATTCTTTAAAAAGGGTTTATTTTAAAACCAGTTGTTCTGGGTAGTTGTACCTAAATAAGTCGCGTAATGTTGGTGTTATGATTAATTTATGAGATATTCTATTATTATCAAGACAATTTTGCGGGTTTTATTATTTTACTTTTTAGTACATATTATAACCGAAACTAGCATATTACTTTAGTCGTATTGTATTAACACACATATGTCGGGGGTCGTCTCATCTAACTGCGGGGAGCCTATTGCCATGTATCGAGCACATAAATATTGCTAGGTGGTAAACCAGTATCACTTTTATAACCCTTGATCGCCTTGTTTGACACTCGCTGTAGAGATTGGAGTGGTGATCGTATTCATCACTACAGGACATGAATACGATCACTGCAGGACGATCATTTTCATCGCGAATATAGGCCAGAGCGTTTTTTTTTGGATCAAAGACGAAGTGCCTCTGACATCATTAGCATCCACGACCACCACAAAACCTAATAGGAAATCGGAGGAACAGCAGTGCACCTAATTAAAAATCATGCTAGGAGAAACGCTACAAGCAAACAGGAATAAAGAACGGGCCAATTATTCCAAGTCCCAATTATGGTGATTCTGGATCGCTTCCAACGGGAGCCGCATTTACTGTGGCTTGTACGAATTTATATGAGCTCCCTTTGGTCCCCCTTCGAAGACAAGAGTCTTGGCTTTGCATAGTTTAGTTATTTCAAATCAACGGAGCTCCTCTGAATCTACATAAGTAGTTTAAAGTGTCGCTGTACGACCGTTAGAAATTTCAAATATTGTTATGTGCACTGAATATATATTTTATTGAATTTGTATATGAGAAATTTGATAATGTTGATGAAATAGATGTATGGTGTGACAGAGATGGATTAAATTTATATCAGAAAGTTTGAAAGTAGCACCATGGACAGAGATTATTAAAGGTAATGGCTTGGTATGGAAATGTTTTGAAAATAAACTAAAAGAGATTGACATTGAATGTTTAAGGATTGAAAGGAATAGCTAGATCGCAGAAGAGATGGATGAATTGAATTGCATGCGAAATGACATAAAAGTAAATGGAAGAAAAAAATATACTGCGCGACCCCAAAAGAAATGACAAAGGACGAGAGGATGATGATGCATGTAAAACATACATACATAAATCACGCCTATATCCCCGAAGGGGTAGGCAGAGGTGAATTAACACCCACTTTTCGCCAATTGTGTACGGTCCCATGTAACAGGTGGCGAGCCTATTGCCATATATCGGGCACATAAATCGCAGTACAAATTTATGTTGCTAGGTGGTATGAGAGAAATGCTGCTGCCCATTACTCATTGCTGTCTTTACCCGTAGTCGCCTTGTACGACACCCACGGGAGAGATAGGGGTGGTGACAATTGTGCTGTCTTTACCCTTAGTCGCCTTGTACGACACCCACGGGAGAGATAGGGGTGGTGACAATTGTATTCTGCTCTGCCGTCACCACACGGCCATGTAAAACAAATTTTATATAATACCATTAGCAGCGTATGAATCCATCACAAGGCGTGGATATTGAAATTCAAAATCCCCTTCCAACCAACTGTTACGTCTAGAAGTAGCCACGATTTTAATATCATGAAAGAAAATGTGAAAATCGCAGAACACCAAGCTTAGAAACAGTTGAATAAATCGTCTGGGATGCACGGGAAACATGTTGGAGAATCTGACAAATATATTTTTTCAAAGATTCCGCATTGAAGTCAAAAGTTTCGCAGAGCCAAAGAACTTTGTACAGCATCCGAATGGAATACGCTTCAGCGGGAAAAATCCGCCCCTAACCGGATTCGTCCGGTTCGCGGTGGTTTCATCTGGAGGGAAAACTAGTTTTTGCATGTTTATGTGAGTTGGGCCGTGCTTCTGGCTCGGTTAATTTCCGACGCTGAGTTTTATACGGGGCCCAGCAACATTTATAACTTGGAAAAATGTTTACCCAAGTGCGCTTAGCTGACCTATTTTGGAATGATTCTCTTTTGCCGCTTTTACATTTTAAAAGTAGCAGAACGCAGTGCACACCTATATTTTAAGTTTGGCAACTTACTTTGACACTTTGCTAGAGGTTTTATGTAGGTATTTTTTGCCGTAAACAGTAACAACTTTCATAATATAAAAGATGTGATCATGAATTATACATTGGAGCAGTTTTCAACTGGCTCCCTTAATATTGATATCTATAAGCCCAGAAAATTTACCATTACATACTATTTTTAAATTTAATATCCTATATATGCCAACATACTTATACAAATGTAACGTTTTCATCAATTTATAATCAATATAAATGTAATTCGACGAGGTTTTTAATATTTGATTTACCAATGAAGCATTGCTTTCTGATTCTAAACTTCCAATATCATCGTTTTGAACATCTGGTGCTCACAAAGTCATAACAATACGATATTAATCTACAGTAACCGGGCTTACAGTATCAAATTCCTTTTCTTATAAACCGGGATTACCGTAGATCCGGGAAATTTCACGGAGATCGGACGAGGCATTTGGATTAATGAGGTTTCGGTATTAACAATTTAGATGTTTAAATGCCCTTTTTCATAGGCCGTAAAAGGAGCTAATGTTTTTCGTTGCCACTGTGTCTGTTTTTTAATTTATTCGCATAAGTTTGTAAACAATCCACATACTACTCCTTTAGGATCTTACATACATGCAGCTCACGAAAAGATGTAAATTAAAACAAAAGACATTTATAGAAGTACATTTTCAATGGAATAAAATGACGTCGTCCTTCATAGGTCTTCCATTTCAGCAAAATTATTCTAATAAATCATAATGGGCACTTGATATAATATAAAATGTCTCCACTTTGGAGAGGGGAGCGCCATCGCCGGCTGTCTCTTTTTAAAACTTAAATTCCCCGTCATAATTATCGAGCGCAGCTATTTTCAAACTCTTAGGAGCCCTTAATTTCAGCGATTCCGGCCTAATTGCTGATTTTCTAATTAATCACAAGAGAGTTATTTGATTAATAGGCCGCCGATGCCGAGAGGGGATCAGAGGATGGAAGGAGACAATGATTTAAAGATTCTGCTGAAATACCACCCCTTCGTGTAGGTTTTAGACGATAATTAATAGCAAAAGGCTCGAGTTTCCAAATTAGAAGAATAACTGTAGCTATCGCGGAACGGTTGTCTAAACTGGGGCTATAATTAAATCAAATGGCTTTAAGGGACGGTATAGTTTTCGATGTTTTTAACTTGTCGTGTTCGCTTACCCAAGATTACGAAAATGGAATCCTTTGACACAGCTTTCGTTTGAGACGCTCATACTTTCATAACGACCCAAATTGTAGTGACCAATGAGTATCCGACTGCTGAGCTATTACTTTTCGAAACCAAACCAAATGGAAACCAGGACTAAGTGAGAGGAAGATTCCAAAGACCACGAGTGATATCGAAATGGAGATGGAGGCCAGCAGCTGATCCGAGGGCTCCCGAAGAGTGGAAGCTGCGAAGAGTCTCCCGTGGCCCTAGGCCTGTAGAGCCCTCGGGGACATGGCCGGGCCGGCCCCGCAGTGGCGTTGCCGGGGCCGGCCTCCCCGACTGCTCCCTCTATACTCCCCAGTGGGAGAGGGTCGTCACCAAGGGCCTCTGCTTCGGCTGTGGCGGCGATTGGGACTTCAAGGGTGCCCTCAAGGTGGACGTTAACAGTGCTGACTATACGGGTTATAGATATTATCACAAGAAGCCAGGGTTTAGGATTAAGTCGAGGTCCTGTGAAGATGCGAGGTTCATTCATATCAATTTCCTTCTCCTTGCCGAGTTCAAGCATCTCGAAAAGGTAAGTAATAGTTACTAAGATTTAATTTTACGAATTAATAGAATCTTTGATATATTACGAATGAGGGCGCTGAGATTGTATGTATTATCTCTAAGTCTCCTGTGCTTCGCGGGGCACAATTTGTAGTCACCTTCAGCTGCATTTGCAGGTGTTACCAACTTTTCTGCACTGAGCACTGTATATTCCCGTGTGACTATCCGTAGGATAACCGACCTTAAAGGCCATAATGGTAGAAATTATCACATATGTAAATCGCGCCTATTTATCCCCGAAGCGGTAGACATTTCGCCAACTATTTTAGGTTACAAGTGATTGGGGAGAGCCTATTCTTATCCATCGGGCACATAAATCGCAGTATATTGCTTGGTGGTACAAGAAAGAAGCTGCTGCCCATTCCTCAGCACTGTTTTATACCTCAGTCGCCTTATACGACACCATCAGAAGAGATTGGGAGTGGTGACAAATGCATTCTGCTCCACCGTCACCACACGGCACTTCGTCACATATATTTTATTCAAATGAAGCCGTAAAACAATCTGCAAACAATGTACACGCTTTAAGTGCTTCAGTTATTTCTATAATAATAATGAACTACCGTCTTTATGTTTGACCGACATAATATGGTGCCCTAATTTCGTGATTAATTACTTAACCCCATCAAGCTCACCCCGGTTGCTTGCTCCGGGTAACTGAACCTTAGCTGCATGGGTTTTAAGTGCAGTTTCAGTGATTTGGTAACAGGTGGGATTAATTGGACGTAAAGCTGGATTCGACGCTAGGTCCCACTTAAATGAGTGCTAGGGTGTATGCTACTTTAGTTAGGGGTGTTGCGGCTTAAATGTAAATAAATTTAATTAATATTTCTTACACTCACTCGAAAATGAGTTTAACAGTGTAATAATAACAGTGTTTATTAAACAACTAGTAGACGCCCGCGGCTTCGCTCGCGTTAATGGCGGCTATTATATATAGCCTTCCTCGATAAGTGGACTATCCATCACAAAAATAATTTTTCAATTTGAGTCAGTAGTTCCTGAGTTTAGCGCGCTTAACCATACAAACAAACATACAAACAAACTCTTCAACTTTATAATATTAGTATAGATTCCGCTGATATTAAATATCCGGTCGGCGCGCAGCAGTATTATTTTATACCTAACAATTTATCAAGAGGCAGATCAATTGGAAGCCCTAACGACAACTGAGCACTGAGCGCGGCTATTCTAACTTGAATGAAAGATTATGAACTAATTTCTTAAAATTATTGCTCAGTAAACCAGCTCGCGAATTGCGGTGGTTAAATCGCTATTCACTTAAAGATGTTAGGCGCTATCCTTTATTTATTGATATAGCTTTATAATAAACTGGGTAATGGAGATGAAACATGAAAGTAGACTCCGTTGAGGAGCATGGCTGGCAAACTAAGTGATCGATTATTGAGTAATGTCAAAATGTGTGGTTTGAAAGAAAACGTAATGGCAAGTAATGGCTAGGACGCCCAAATTTCTAGAACGTCCAAGTCTTACTGCCGCACTCAGAGACGACAAATAACGTTAATGAGTACTTAACGTCAAAAATGACAATTCAAAACTAGTAGCTATTCTTGTCGGGTCTATGGTCTAGATTTGAATGAAAATATTTGACATTAAATACTCATTAAAGTTAATTGACGTATCTGAGTGCGGCAGTTAATGATTCAATTGTATGGTTTACTGGCATTTAACTGCCGCACTCAGAGACGTCAATTAACTTTAATGAGTATTTAATGTAAAAAAAATTCATTCAAATCTAGACCATAGACCGGCAAGAATAGCGACTAGTTTTGAATTGTCATTTTTTGACGTTAAGTACTTACTCATTAACGTTATTTGTCGTCTCTGAGTACGGCAGTAAGTCATGTAGGCACATACATTTTATTGTCAAAGAATCTGCTGCTGAATTAGTATTGTAATGTATTAAGTCTTCGGTCTTTCTTGTCTTTTTGCAATAAAACTGTGGTCACATGCGTTATCGTAGAATTTTTTATTGGCTACACGAGTAAAGAGGTTGCTTATCTCGTTCAATAATTTACACAGGACCATCAGATAAGCCCACCTGAGTCACCTGACGGTCCACTGGAGTGTGTTGGGGTAATCTTTCTCCTCGAATTAATTCGGTTATCGAGTAACAAATGACTTTGGAGCCTTTGTGGGATTTCGTTATCTTTTGTCTCGCAGATCTCGCTTAAAGGGCCGCTGATTAAAATGGTGCTTGACGATTTGTTACGCTTAAGCTGACGAAGCTTATTACAAGAGTAACTCATCTTGCGTACTGATATTCATTGAAACACTCTTGTTCACTTCAATCTTTATAAGTTATACTAATGGCGGACTTAATGCTAAAAGCGGCAGCTTTTTGCATGTCGGTCAAGCGGGCGGCTGACAATGACGACTAGCCAAACCCTAGAACATTATGTTGCAGGTTTTGAAAATGTTTATGGGTTTCTTAAGACAATTTCCTTAATATTTGCAAACATATGTGAGTTAAATCCGTAAATGTGGTTCTCTTTCAAGTAAATTTCTTATATTTTACACATCTAAACTAAAAACTAGTTAGTTTTTAGTTTATAACTAGAAACAGATATAATTGGTATTAGTGATCAAAGCCGCACACGCACAGTAAGAGCAATAATTTTCCAGTGCCGTTGTTCAATGTTATCAAGGGCCCTTTACGCTCTCACAAGAAGCCTGTTTTCCACAAAAGATATTAGATCGATGCAGCTTAAGGTAGCAAGATTAAGTGCTGTTACCACGGCGTGCTCGAATATTAATATCGGCGCTATTTAATTTTGTTGGCATGCGAATAGCGCCATGAACGTAGGTGGCGCCAAAACCCTTCAATTGCCACTATTAATGCAAAAATCTAAAACATCTAAGTCATAAAAAACCTTACCTAAATTTTATAAATGGGCAGAAAATTCACTGTTGTTCTCCGCCCGCCACCCGCACGCGGCAGTCGCCCGTGAAAGCTTAAAACGTTTCTGTTACTGCAGCAGAAAGGTCGAATGTTGCTTGCCCCGACTCAATAACTTTTAAGCGCATATGTAAGTATGACGTATGTCACAAAATTTGTTTTAGTCTACTTACTAATTATGCTATATTTTGAAGTTTTGTCTTAACAATCCCCTAATTATTTCTCTTCTTAAAAGATATAAAATGAACAGAATTATCAAACATTTTGCAATTCCAGTCCCAATTCCGTCCCAGCAGCGGGGTTATTAATTGGCCATCCTTATGGATTGAAGAATATCCGAAAAATGTTATGGGGCATAATCCATGGTGACTTGGTGGGTATTAACATCTTAAATGCAGCCGAGACCAACGGCTTAACGTGAGGTACGTTCGAAGCTTGAGTTATTATACTGTTTGTCACAAAAAGTTTTTTTTTTAAGAGTTCGTGGCACTTTTAAAAAAAAAGTCAAAATAACAAGTACGGTACCTAACTATAAAATGAATAAGCGCTTGAAAAATTGAATAACGAAGTCGTGGCAGCGAAATGATCACTTCGAACCTAATTATATGAGGGGACGGGGTGGGTGGCGAGGCTCTATTGACATAACACGGTTTGCAAGCGAAGCTGGGATCGAATTAGTCTCATTTCGTTGGGAATATGCGCGTTTCTGTGGTGACTCGCGTCATTTAGTAACGTTTTCTAATCATTTTAAACGTAGACTTTTTCCAGAGATTATAACCTTCCATGTTAAACGTAGTAACATATACATAACAGCTGATTGTTTGAGTAGATAGATTCCTCTGTAACATAGACTTTGAAATGAACAATACAGACTAGAGAAGAGATACTAAAACTCTTAGAATTATATGGAGAATGGTACCTGGTTCATAGTGAGGCAGAGAGGGAAGTCAGTGGCCACGCTTGGGACTTGTGTGATCCAAGACTTATGACTCAATATTGTAACTTTAAACGTATGCACGGGTGACAGGTATTCTTAGACAAATTCCTATCACCTCAAGCAGTTCACGTCAAATTTGTTGCAACACTTATACATTATTCCACTCTGAATCAAGATGGCGACCTGCAGGGTGACGCTGTTTAAGGACGTGATGCGGTTGCAACGGGTTATAGCCGATTATTGTGGATCACGGCGATTTTGAGCAGGGGGTTGAAGGGACATTATTTTTGCGTAATGGATCCTTGGCAATATAATTATCACCATCCCTTTAGTGTGTAGCCTGCTCAGACAAGAGCTGTTTTTTTTAAGGAACAAATCCCTATAAAACTAGCAATTAGTATTTGTGTGGATAGACTTAAAGTCACTAGTGATATAAGATAGTGATCATAGTAAAATAGTAATGAATATAGTGTATGTCCACTTGCCTTTTGATTGGATCATCTCAAGCTCTATCGACTGCGGCAGAGATGAGTAAGTTGAGATAGATGTGCGGCGTGACAAGAATGGATAAAGTTAGGAGTGAGTATTTATGAGGAAGTTTGTAAATGACACCATATTGCCAGAGAAGTTGAATGGAAGCCTTTTAGTTTGGTATAGACATGTTATGAGACGGGATGCTATGAATGTTGATGGATGTCGAAATAGAGGAAGACTACTGAAGAGATGGATGGATTGTGTGATATGAAGGTGTGGATGAGAATATGACGAGTGGCAGAAGAGAAAGAGGGGTGGGATAAGAGCAGGCTGATGATGATCTCAAGCCCTATCGACTCCTCTCTGACAAAGTTTCAGACGACGTCTAGTCTGCTTCTATTTCAGGTTATATTTCACGGTGTTCAACCGCAGACACGGCAAAAAATTGCTCCTAGAAAAGTTGAAACTATTTCTGGACGCAGTACGAAACGGTCCAATTCAATTCGCTTAATGTCTTCCTGCCTCTGTGCCTCCGTTGCTCCTTTTATAAGTTTGGACTTAAACCAATTATTTTATTCTTTCATGGGTTTTTTAAAGAGGGAATTTCTTGAGCATTAATTTCATGAATATTTTGCACTAGCAATTTCTTTTAGACAATTGGGCTTAGAAAAGAAAGTATAAGATAAGACCAGTAATTTTTTTCTTTCCCGTCTGTTTTTGTCGAAATTGTATTAATAATCATGCTGATTACTGGCCCTTGCCTTAATAGACCTTTTTGCAGTGATTACCTCACCAACTGGTAAAATTAAACAGGAAAGATTATGAAGACTCTGACTCTGAGATAGTCTCTCATCTTCCTCTCTTTTTTAAGATTGCACCTTATAACATTTTGAATTCAATCTTAGTTTCTGTTTATTTATTCATAGATTCTGTCAAAAACTCGAAAATTGTTCGGCATAGGAGGAATCCCGGGTGTACCTGTGTTATACCTCAACTTTGTAGTACGACACAATTACAGTTGAATGATGATCCATAATTATGCTAATATCCTGTTAATTTATAATCAATTTATAAAGGACGTGTCAATATAAGTCAAAGAAAGTAGGAGGGTTCTTACTAGATTTTCGGTATTTACTTACTTTCCGTGTGGTGACGGCAGAGTAGAATACAATTGTCACCAACCCAAATCTCTCCCGTGGGTGTCGTACAAGGCGACTAAGCATAAATCAATCAGTGATGAGGAATGGGCAGCAGCGTTCCTATTATACCACCTAGCAATGTACTGCGACTTTTGTGCCCGATAAATGGCAATAGGCTCGCCACCTATTACACGGGACCTGACATATTTGGCGAAACGTGGGTGCTAGCTCACCTCTGCCTACCCCTTTGGGGATATAGGCGTGATTTATGTATGTATGTATGTATACTTACTTTCGTTAACACTTCCATCTGAGATTTTGGTGGTTTCCAAAGCAGATATTTTTACAAATACAGTGCGTTCGGTTAAGCTTGGGTTTGCTTTATAAACTATTCGATTTTAATTTTAACATTATATAAATGTTAGAAAAATTTGTACAAAGATTTTGGTGGTTAGAAAAAGAATTCCTAAAAACTTCTTTTTCTAACCACCAAAATCTAGGTACTAATTTTTCTTACATTTATATAATGTTAAAATTAAAATCGAATACTTCCATCTGAGCCATAATTTTCAAATCTATTTTCAACACTACTAAAATCAACATAAAGTAATATACACAAATTACTGCTTCACGCAAACGCCACACCACACTTAGTTTCGTGTGACAATACGTCAAGAGCTCAGGTTATAACCATACCTCGGCGTAATCCAAAACTAACTTGGATAGTTTCAGGTGACGTGTGGTTACGCCCGGTTAAACTGAATTAAATCAAATTACACCGGTTTAATAATCCCCGGATTACGCCTTGATCCGGTTATGGCGGTGGTAGTGTATTTCTGATGGATTAGTAACAGAACACCTAATTAATTTTGGACAATTAAACGGTAATGATTTCACAAATTGTTTCAATGTATACTATTTGATTTTAATATTAACATTATATAAATGTTAGAAAAATTAGCACAAAGATTTTAGTGGTTTGAAAAAGAACTATTATACATATTCTTTTTCTAACCACTAAAATCTTTGTTTCAATGTATATTGTGAGCAAAACTTTTGATTGGACTCTTATGTATGGTAATGTTTCAATTTAAATCTTGTAGACGTAATATAACATCATAAATTCTTTCATTTTATTTGGGATTGGCGCAGTATGTTTATTTTATCCATTCACTCCTGTTAGCTGCCATGTCCTCATTCACATTCATGCTATTTGTCATGCCATGCTCCTTCACTCAACATTCATGTTCATTATACTCTTTTAGTCACACGCATGTCCATACCAAGTCAAACAAACTAAAGAATATTCCACTTCAAATCAAAGTACAGCAAGTTCGTTCACTGGTAAAGCCACATTCGAAGACATTCACTCCCTTTTTGGCCAAGTGGCTAAAGAGGGATCTTAAGGCGGCAAAGAAATTGTTTTCAAATTCATACGAGCCACTAATAGTGCTCGCCTCGCAATCGTGCTCGTGGAAATTCGAACAAGAACGAACTCCGAGCGTTATCGCAGGTGGCGGCTATCCAGTTAAACCCGGTTACAACCCGGTTACCAGGCCGGGATTACCGCTTGATCCGGTTACCAGTCGTTTGGGACTTGATTTATTCACTGCAGGGTTTCTGTTACCTATATTTTTTTAACGTAACGTGTATTTGATACGGCCAGCGCCGAGTTTGATTTATGGAGCTGGCCCTGTGTATCGGCCAGCGGTTTTGTTATTTAGTGAAACGGAGATTTGTTTTAAGAATCCTGTATTTGTACTTGAGGTACCTATCTACTCTTCTTATTCCATCATATTTGAGATCGGCGCAGAATGTCCTATTTCTTGACTCTTTCCAGTCACACGTTATCTCCTCTTACAGTTTCATTACAATTACGCTGGAACTTATGGAACTTACCATTATATTGACGCTATCCATCTATCTCTCCAAGGTCTTTCTCTCCACTCTACATTTATCACTCTTTTAGTCACATGCATTTTGACAAAAAGTGATAAACACATACTAAACCAAACGATCTGAACAAAGAGCATGTAAATTTATAAGTTTCTCTATTATTTTCGCAATATCAAATAATAAGTTTTGAGTATCCAAGCAACTACTTCGTGAACACTGATATCGAATATTGTAAACGCGCGTATGGTATATAAATCCGGAACTTCAGTGGGCTTCCTGCCAAAGTTTCGAGAATCACTTTAAATGTTGTTGTAAATTTTTTACGAAGCTGTTTTGACTTCTTTAAAGCATCGATTTTGCTTACTTGTACACTGAGTATTTGGCAGTACAGTTTATATTTCAATATCGATATTTTTGCCCGTATCATCGTTTTCCCCTCTTTATATTATTATATTGACACTTTTGTGGCCCTTCAATTTAGCAAGGAGATGATGCGAACGTCTACATTTTAAAAATTACTTTTAATCACTCTTTCTTGACAAAATCCGTTATGGGCTGACTTCCCTAACTGTAACTTAAACTACTATTGTATTACTAGAACTGGTGTTAGTTGTTTTTATTATTACTTAATGTATTTATATTATGCGTTTAAGTGTGGTGAAAAGTTTTATCCTTTTTCACTTAGTTCCTAAACTATCCTTAATCTTATAATTTTTGTAGTATTGTGACACTGGGAATATATTCTTATTATACAGAAGAATATTCTTACAAAGCATTCTTTACAGTCACAATGACCACTGCGACCAAAACCGAGCATAATTTATGGCTGTCTCCGTTTGTTAGCACATTACGACCTTTGAAGCCCTTGTCGGGGCTTGTTGCGATAAAATTATTAAAAATATCAAACAATTTTATGTGATTCGCTAAAAAGGATTCCAAACACGTAACTAGCTACAGCTCGTGCTGGATCAGAGGCACCCTAATCAAAGCCATTTTGGAGCCGCAATGAAATTGCAATCAAACTGACAAACACGATTACGGCCCCGCAAAAACAGGCAGACTGCCATGCGCCAATGTCCAGTTGTAACTGGCCTAATCTGGCCTAATCTGGCTTGATCTGGTTTGGTGACTTCTCTCACGCAACGAGGTGGATCCTCGTCATGGTAATTTCTTAAATTTTCAGTCGTTCGTGCGGTGTCGAGATTAACATAATTTTATTGCGACATATCGTGCGGCGTGCCTTTTTGGGGCTTGTTAACTCTCAGTTGTGACATTATTTTATGGAGGAAGCCTTCTGTGTTTGTAAGATGGTTTTTCTATTTTATATTATACTAGTGGTCGCCCGCGGCTTCGCTCACGTTAATGTCGCTGGGCCTTTGCCTGTAAAGATTAAATAGGTCAACGGCTTTTTTAAAATATTAATATTTCCAAAACGGAATCCATATAGACAAGATGAAAACTCTTATCCCATGAATTCACCGTATCGGGTGTGGCCAAGCTAGGAGCTATAATTATTTTTTAGATTGTCAATTATGATGCTATTAGCATTCGGTAAATAATTAAAAACCATATTATAATGGAAAGATTTGGTTTACATTGTCCTTTCATCGCAATAAAGGGGAAGCCCAGATTCCAATAAATAAATAAATTCGCCTAATAAATTCGCAGTGCCTGCCGGGAAGCGAGTCTGGTGTCCTGTGCAATTTCCAATTACCTTTCAGACAGACTTTTGCCTTCAGCTTAAGCTGAAGCTGGGCTGAATGGCCTAATATTATTGAGCAACAGTTTTTTACTGAAATTTGAGATTACGCATTGTATATAGTACAAGTATTTTAAATATTTCAATGGATATTTTCTTTTTTAATGTTATAGAATGTAGCTATCTGCAGTCTTGTTTATGTCTGAATAAAACGTAAAGATAATATATAAAAACTATTAAGTAAATCTACTGGAAAGAAAGATTAGGTCAGTTTGATATCCTCAGATAAATAAAACTAGTTAAGACTCAAAGTGCCTTTAACTGCCGCACTCAGAGACGTCAAATAACGCTAATGAGTACATAACGTCAAAAAATGACAATTCAAAACTAGTCGCTATTCTTGCCGGGTCTATGGTCTAGATTTGAATGAAAATTTTTGACATTAAATACTCATTAAAGTTAATTGACGTCTCTGAGTGCGGCAGTAAGAGTTGAATTATCTGACACCAAAAGTTATTATAATTAGTTTGGTTCAATGATATTGATACGGCAAAGTGTTTTATTTACGTTACAGCTTTCAAATTTTCGTTAGTGAATGGTTCAGACAAAACGGAACAAAAAGATTTGGATCAAAGTATCATCAATATCCTTCCCTTTATCCTTAAATTTGTTCCTCTTTGATTCTCCTTCATCTTTATGATCACAATAATCCCTTTCGTCTTTTTCAACGTATCCATAATCAAATATAAATCTTCACGTAACATTTTCTGTCTCTGTTGCTTTTCCGTCTGTCTATTTTGGCTCTAACAGTTGTGTAAGTAAAAAAACATTACTGGAAGCAAATAGGCCTTCTAGTGTTCTTTCTTTTAAATACTATGCGCCTGTTTCTTTAATTACTTTATCTTTCCATAATTCTAATCACTATGAATCCATCCCTTTCTTATTCCTTGTAATAATTCCTGTTTCTGGTTAAATAGACAACAGTTTGCGATACAGCACTAAGCTGTGAACTGTAGCTAAGCCGCCCGTAAGGGGTTCATATCAATTTAACGACGCTGCAGCCGGCGGCGCACCTGAGACCGGCCCACAGATTAGGAAGCGTTCCCTCGCAGACTGTGCATTGCTAAGTTTCCGGATGGATACGCATTCTTGAACAGTATTGGAAATATATTGGGGATATATCATCATCATCATCATCAATAGGATGGAAGAATATAGGGAGATTGGGCCGCAGTGCGGGTTGGTGGGTACTAACTACTGCAGATGCAGCCGGGACCAATGGCTTAACGTGGCTTCCGAAGCACGGAGGAACTCGAGATAATAAAATTTTGGTCACCCATTCAATGACCGGCCTTAGCGAAATTGCTAAGTTTACGCAATCGCAGGCCAAGCGCGCTGTGCCACTGCGCTAGCGAGCTCCTCTAATTGGGAATGTATGGCTTGTCTTATTAGTCTAATCTCAATCATCATCATCATCATCCCATGCTATTTGGGTTCGGCGTAGTATGTGCTCTTTCACTCGTTATCTCCTTGTCTACATCCATCAGGCCATCACTCTTTACTAAGTAGCTACTCACAAGACATAAATTATACAGGAGGCAGTACATAATCAATAGGCAGGGTTGATATTCTTTGGCTGTCATGGTCCCGGATAAAAGTGTCCAGGTATAAACCCGCCTCCGTATAAATCTCCGGGCTCACCTCAGACAGTCGAGATGGATCACCTCACTTTAATGAAGTAATATCGTTGTTATTATATTTATTGTTAAAATAATTATTTATGGATTCAGTCGTAATATAATTCTCAGTTTATTTGGTAAACTGAAATCGAATTTCGAATTAATCATTTATTCTGCTATGTACGTTAGATAGAAAAAAAATATATTTTATAGCCTTTCTAATGTCCCAACTGCTGGAGGATATGAAAGGATATAGGGCGAATGTGCAGTGCTCACCTCTCTCATATTACAGATTACAGAAAACAATGAGTCAGTTTCATACATTTGTTTTCTATGCGTTTGTATAGATTGGCCACTTGGCTAGGGCACAGATGGGTGGGTCTTAACGACTACAGACGCAGTCTGGACCAATGGCTTAACGAATCTTCCGAAACACGTAGGACATATATAAATTACGCCTATATCCCCGAACGGGTAGGCAGAGGTGAACTAGCACCCACGTTTCGCCAATTATGTTAGATCCCATGTAACAGGTGGCGAGCCTATTGCCATTTATCGGGCACAAAATTCGCAGTACTATTGCTAGGTTGGTATACGAGGAACGCTGCTGCCCATTCCTCATCACTGATTTATCCTTAGTCGCTTTGTACGACACCCACGGGAGAGATTTGGGGTGGTGACAAATGTATTCTACTCTGTCGTCACCACGCGGCGTGAAACTAGGTAAAGGAAGGTAGGATCTCGAGATAAAATCTATTTCCGTGGCCAGGCCGCGTGCGTTAAACCACTGCGCTATCGAACTCCTCCCTCTCATGAAATAAATTATAAATCTAATTATAATATATCTTGTTCAAAGCGAGAATCCTTATTTGTAAGACTATGTAGAATTAGAACTCGTTTTCTCAAAGTACAAAGAATCATTACAGCGCTAATTAATCTACTGTGCCTATGCCAACACAATTTCTTTCTTCCATTAGCCTTCGCACAGGAAGCGTCGGCAACAAAACACCCGAGCTGGACCCGCCGATATAATGAACATAACGTATTCATGGGGGTAGCCCGGCCATCGCAACGTACACCGCGCGAGGCAAATCTGTAAACATTATAAATATTTAACGAAGCAGTACCTCAAATACGGGAGAGCGGAGGCCGAATAAAAATTCTGTGGAGTATTTTCTCGTTTTATAGACCGCCTAGAGCGTAAATGAACTTGTTACCTATATTTATTGGCTGTTCATTCACATAAAATGTAAGACTTGAGGTGGCTGTGAACTTTATTGGGGGATCTGTTTTGGTTTCAAATGGTTCGATTTAATTGTAAACAAATAATTATTAGATGCAAAGTCCTGTGTATTATTACGAGAACTTTGTATTCTGAATATTGTAGGTTCTATTTAATTATATGACTGCGCATTTGTCTATCTTAACTTTTCCTTAATATATTAATAATCCCTCACTCTCTCTAATTAAATTAAGAGTGAGGGATTATTAACCTTATCTGATTCCCCACTCACCCATCCAATGACTGGCACAGTTGAAATAATACCATCTTATTGGGACCAGTAATCTAGCCCAAAGTGAGAACCATAGTAATTACTTGTGTTTTGAACACGGTCAAATTTTAATATAAATACTAGTACTTAATATGAGAACAATGTTTATTCCTTAACTTGTAATTGACAGCGTTATCTAACGTTATCGTGCGAATGTCAAAAGCGCCATCTAACTGAGCAAGAGGGTACTACATGAAAGAAACATGGTTTGCAAAATATTTTAGCAATAAATTAGGCTAGAACACAAACAACAAGACCGAACAGAAGGTCGTGTTTTTTCTAGTGCATCTATAACGAAGCAACCCTGTAGATGCAATAAAATGCAACCACCCCTCCTGTCGCCACGTATGCGCTGCGCCTGTTTGTGTTGCCGCGCGTTCGTTAGCGTAGATCATAATGCTCGCGTTTGTTTTGCGCGTTCGCTAATTAGCGGGTGAATACGGCACGTGCATGTAAGACATGTTTATGGGCTTGTTTCAGGTCGCTCTGTGTGTTTTGGAAAATGTAGTTTCTGTCGTATGTAATTGTTGTTTCGGCGATTTGAATTTCGAAGTGTCACCAAATTCAAATTCAAATTTTTACCAACCCCAGTACCGCCGGTGCCGCATAAAGCGACTAAGGATAAAGATAGTGATGAGAAAAAGGCAGCAGCGTTCCTCTAGCAATGTACTGCAATGCGATTTGTGCAAATCAGCGATGTTGCATAAAGCGGTAACTATTGTGTATAAAATCATACATAATACTCTCCGCATATGCTCAAAGGGGCTTATAAAACTGACTGGAATATATCGGTTCTGAAAATGATTTAACACGAGAGTAATCGTTATTACACCCTGTTCTGGGCCACCTCCCTGATTTCTTCCATCCTCTGTATCCGAGTAATCTTTGTAGAGCTGATGATGAGGTTCTGCGCGTTTTGATGACTTTGTGTTGACATATTCATGATGCTACGCAGAGAGGAGTGTGTCAGTGTTCCGCCTGAGATATCGACCCAAGGTTTTACGACGTCATTAACTGCCCTACCCTCTTTGATCTCGCCGTCTCAGATACCCTTATCTAATATCAATCAATTATGCAAACACTTCATAATGTTTGTTTGCTAGGACTGAGACATGTTGAAATTTTAATACCGTTACAATTACATAGGTTCGTATAAGTCGTTATTGTACAACGTTATTTTTGTAACTATAGTTAAATTCAACGGACCAGAATACAATTGTCACCACACCCCATCTCTGCCGCGGGTGTCGTACAAGGTGACTAAGGGTAAAGACAGTCATGAGTGGCAGCACCGTTCAAATCAAATCAAATCTCTTCAATGTAATCCGATTTGCGTACCCGAGCGATGGCAATACGCTCCTACCGATTATATTAACCCACCTACCCGCACTGGGCCAGCGTGGTGGGTTATGGCCGACTGTCCCTATATTCTTCCATCTATAAGGAAGGCCTGTATCCCAACATTGGTGGCATTAAAGGGCTGGTGAATGGTGGTGTACCTATGAATGTATATTTGAATCGTTTTCATTACATTTAGTCGCGACAATCAGTCAATTGTCCGCATAGCCCCAGGAGTAAAACATTAACATATCGCGATGCGAGGCGTACGTTTCACAAACAAACAACAGAAACGCAGCCTTCAGTCGTACGTATCGCATCGACGATGGTAATCAATTATTACCGCCGAAATCCGGCGATCGGTTTTAAATCATCGGTGAAACGGAACGCGTCGCGCCAGAACGCATACGCATTAATTAAAACATTGTTTTAAATGTGAAAATCTGCCCGTATTGTCCGTCCGTTCATTCATCGGCGTAGTTTTATTAAAGGGTGGCCATGATTTATCGTTATTTTGGAAAATTGTACCTACTGTGACGGCAGTTAGTCAGTCAGTCAGCCGGAATACGCCCGCTATTGGGCATAGACCTCCCCCTAGGATCTGAAAACCGACCAGCGGCATTCCACGACCTTTACCAGAATGTCGGTCCACCTTGTGGAGGGCCTACCAACGCTGCGTTAATTAAAGTTAATGAGTACTTGAAACAAAAAAAAACTGTCAATTCAAAACTAGTCGCTATTCTTGCCTAGTTTAGATTGACATTTATTTGTATTAAAGTTAAATTATTGACGTCTCTGAGTGCGGCAGTAGGAGTTATTTAACGAGGAATGGCGTTCCTTGTACTCAATCTGGAAAACTACTTCGATTACCTTTCCTGGTGAATGGCAATAGGCTCGCCCCGTATCACATGGGATATGTAGGTATACAAAACGTTAAAAAGAACATTATGTCCACATTCTGTACTACCCCCTCCCAAGGATATATTTCAATTTTGCTTGGCCGCTATATGAAATTACCACATTATACGGTGAGTTAGCAGTAAATTTTGCATTTTCAGCGGCCATTTAATCAGTGCGGGTCTGTTTACACCGGGTCAATAAAACACCGGCGCGCCCCGGTCGCACAGAACTTAACTACTAACTTAACCACAATATTCATAACTTAGTTCCCGGTGGAGTTTAAAAGTTTCTAAGTCCCGGTCTGCGTTTGCTTCGAAAGGCACACAAAATAATTGACTTGGCCGAGATTTATTTACTTTATATCGATCACTGGAGACAGGTATTCTAGCCGAGAGAGAGATAAAATTGGAGAAAGAAAAAATAAAAAAGGAAACTAAGCAATTTAGAAATGTCTACGCTTAAAAATAAGAAAGATGGATTTTTAAACACCTTGTATATAATATATTAGAAAATCAAAACGGCGTTATTATTGACATAAAACGTTTGCATTTTAAGTTGATGATAAGATTTGTATAGAATCTTATCATTAAAAAATACAATTTTGCGCATTGTTCCTCAAGAAATGAGAATATCAACTGCCAGGCTGCCACCAATATTATTACAGTTCGCGAATATCGGAAATCACAGTCATCCTCTGCGGGCGGAATTCAATTCGCGGTCCAAATGGAAGTGGTGGGTTTTTCGCAGATTTAATTCAAACCGGCATACTTTATCCCGCGTCACGGCGCTGACTCCCGAACAAAAACAAGCCGAATAGCACCGACCCGCCGGAAATGCAATAGAATAAATAAACTTTGTTCTAGATCGAACAATTGAAACTTAACGCCCCAAAACCCTTGGGCCTAGAGATTCCACAGAGGTTAGTGCTGCAAAAGTCTAAATCGATAGTTATATCGATAAATCGAAAGTTCGAAATACAAAACATTTTTTCATCCACTGCGAAAAGGGAAAATCTTTTCCCGAGGTAGTGCGCGAGGTCCGTAGTCCGACTGCACTTCGTCGGATTTTGTATATGTTCTGATTTCTGTCAGAAACTTCGTCTTACTAATATTGTTCTGCCTTATCACTACAGTCCTTAGGTGTAATGTTTATTTGACTTCATTGTTATTTTTATTTTATTCTATCGTCTTCCTGCCCTATCTCGCTAGGGTCGGCTCAACAATTGTGTTCGTCTTTTCGCTGATCAACCCATTCTCGGTTACTCTACGCTTTGATTGTGTAGCGCTACGACGTAGCCGCTACACAAGCAAGCAATACTTAAAACTGACCGTCCTTTGATCTATTGGACATTTAAATCGCCGTATATTGCTAGGTTGTATAAGAGGAATGCTGTTTCCCATTCCCCATCACTGTTGTTGTTGTGGATTAACACCCACTTTTCGCCAATGAAGCTAGATCCCATGTAATAGGTGGCGAGCCTATTGCCATCTATCGACATCATAAATCGCAGTATACTGCTAGGTGGAACAAGAGGAATGCTGCTGCCCATTACCCATTTGTGTTGTTAAACTTATGCATAATTGCATGAGTCAAAGTCAAAATGCGTTTATTCATATCTGGTATGATTACAATACACTTATGAATCGTCAAGACGCTAGATACCGACCGTGTGTCCAAGAAATAGGGGAACATCATATAGGTAGATAGCAGCTTCTCATCACGAAACTGGGGTGATAAACGCCCGTTAATCCGGAAAGAACTCGGTAACCGCCGGTGGGCAACGGCGGCTAATTACAAAGTTTCGCGAATGAAGTGGCAACCGTGTCCCCGGGGCATCAGGACCACCGACAGTTCAAATTTAATGTTAATCAAATCCCTGACGGGGTCCGCCGGCGTTCAACATGACGGTTTTTATTTCGAGCGGAAGTTTTGTTTGAAAGTGAATCTGTTTCAATTAATGCGTAGGTACGTAGTGAAGTTGATTTGTTTTGTGGTATCCAAGAAAAGTTTGTCTTAAAAAGATATATCTCGACGTTACACGGTGTATGTTATAAGACCCGCTTAGTTTGTAATGAAGAGCTTGAATTTAAAATATTTAAATATTTTTCGCTCATTCAATACAAGACGCAACTCAAAAAATACTTAGGCATTACCCCAAATACAGAAACGGCACACAAAGTTTGAGTTCTGCTTAACTTGCTTAATGTCAATTTTAACAAAAATGTTTTACTCATAGTAAAAATTGTTGTCAAAATTTGAAGTTTCTTTCATATAAATTCTGACAGGTATTGTCCACTTAACTTTATAAGAAGTGCTCAAAATTTGAGTCATCATCATCATTCAGCCGAGAGACGCCCACTGTTGGGCATAGGCCTCCCCCAAGGATCTCCAAACCGGTCGGTCCTGCGCTGCCCGCATCCAACGGCTTCCCGCGACCTTCACCAGGTCGTCGGTCCACCTTGTGGGGGGCCTTCCAACGCTGCGTCTCCCGGTTCGTGGCCGCCATTCGAGGACCTTTCCGCCCCAACGGCCGTCAGTCCTCCTCGCAATGTGCCCTGCCCACTGCCACTTAAGGTCCGCAATTCTTCGGGCTATATCGGTGACCTTAGTTCTCCTGCGGATCTCATCATTTCTGATATGATCACGCAGGGAAACACCGAGCATAGCTCTCTCCATTGCCCTTTGGGTGACTTTGAGTCTTCTTATAAGGCCCATTGTAAGCGGCCACGTTTCGGTGCCGTAAGTCATCACTGGCAACACACACGCATTGAAGACCTTTGTCTTTAAACACTGCGATAGATGGGCCGAGAATATGCCGCGTAGCTTCCCGAACGCTGCCCAGCCGAGTTGGATCCGTCGATCGACCTCTTTTTGGAAGTTGGACTTACCAAGTTGGACTTTTTGTCCCAGATAGATATAATCGTCAACAACTTCCAGTGTAGAGTTCCCAACCTGTACAGTAGTGGGTACGACATGGGAGTTTGACATGATTTTTGTCTTATCCATGTTCATTTTAAGACCCACTTGTTGGGAGACTCTACTGAGATCATCGAGCATTGTGCTCAAGTCTTCCAGAATTTGAGTAGCGTTTCTGTATTCGGGGGTATGTGTTCTAAATTTATTAGAGTAAGACTTACTGATGCACATATACAATTTTGAGTATTATCTCTTTTGTACATACGCATGTTAATGACGGTCACTTCTAAAAAGGCCCGCCCACGATTCTCAACTTTCTCCGAAAGGCTTCTGTTTTATTGCTCTCTAATTTGATTAGAGACCTAATTAATTATTTTATATTACAAGAGGATTAGCTCATTAATTAGTTCCCTCAAAGCCAGGGCTTAATTTGTAGAGTTTACTTATTTTAAACCATATTTACATTGAAATGAAAGCTCTTAAAATATCAATTACAAGAAATAGAATAAATCTATTAATTCAATGTTATATCTGCTTCTATTTGAAGTATGTGCAAAAGAAGGTCGCGATGCTACAAAGGCACGTATATGCTGCAACTTGTATTTAGTTTTTTTGGTTATTATCCGTGTTGCTTACTTCGCCCCGTTAGCATTATGGGTGTTTTTGCCTGTGTGCCGATGATAACCAACGCAAACAGCATCAATATAGCCGGCGTGTTGACGGTCGCAGTGACGCGGATTTATCGATATGGCGTATCGATAAATTGGCATCTCTATGCAGTTTGTTCGGGTTATGAAATTTTTTTTTGTAGTTGCCGTTTTGCGACGCGACTTTTATTTTTGTGGTTTTATTTTCGGTAACAACTCTCCTGTTGGTTTTGAGCTTCGGTTGCAATTTTAAATACTTAAATGAATAATAAAAAGTCCTGTTAGGTTCTAACGTGGGATCTAACAGGTAGGTGCACAGTAGGTAGTGAAAGCCGGTGTTCCAGAAAGCTGCTGCCCATCCCTCATAATATTTAAGAACCTGATCACCTGTTCACCTACCCATTCACACACATTAAATGGTCCCCGTGAGACTTTGCTTGTTATATTAATTTATCAAAACAAAGTTGTGACATATGTAAACAAATAAAAACATGTATGTATGTATGTAGAAATTTTTATACATAAAAAAATAGGTTAGAAAAAGTTCGAAAAAGTAGTCTTTCTGAATACTTTTTTTGGGGAATTTTATAGATAGTCGTTGCGTACGTCCCTAGCCAAGGTCGCCGTAAACAGTGACTGTGTGTTCTACCCTCAACCCGCCGCGGTGTGTTTACAAAGCCCGCGTTTTGTCTTTTAGTGCCCACTCGGATAGTTTAAATTCGCGTAGCTCGAGCAAAATTTTAATTTTCTTTATCATCTCCCAACAGAGCAGTTTGTATTGAAGATGAATTCTTAACAGTTAATTAATATTCACCATCTTCGCCGTTAGACTACTCGGGACGTTCACTTTCACGAAAATTTCACGAAAAAGCAAAATCGGTCAGGATTTTGCATTTTAGGTCAAAAAATTTAGATAGATAATAAATTGCACCATTTTAACGTTTTTTTATTACCTCGCGGAATTGAAAAGGCAACAGCGGGTAATGTTTACACAAAGATTAAAAATATCAATCAATCAAAAAAATTACGTTACACTTTTTAAACTTGGAATGGGAATGGAAGAATTTTCAAATTATCAGTAAGTAACCGCCATTCGGTTGTTGTTGCCTGTACCAGGTTTGTTGGACACCCGCGGACCTTCAAAGCAGTTCGTGATATACGCCGATACTTTATCTTCCTTACACCGGACCAAGCCGGGCCTATTCGACCCGACTTGAGAAAAAATGATCACATGGCTCATATCATTGCGAGGGTTGTTAACCGAGGGTTAAAAATGTGCTCCTTTTTGTTAAGCCCCGGTTGGGGCAAACATAATATTTGTAAATGTCTGGACGTTTGCTGGTGCTTGTAAAAACAGCATGTTTGCTGTCCTTTTCTTTCTCTAGGGATAAGGGGATTAGACATGTTTACATTATTGCTTTTAAATGAATGTCGTTTGGAGTACCTAAGTGCCGCTTAGGTTTGAGTTCACCAACACGTAAAGGAAGCGATTGAAAGATAACAGTCAGTTTTTGATAGCTGCTCCATAGGGTAAAATGTCAAAAAACGACGGTTAAATATTAGTCGACTAATTGTTGGTGAACTCCAGTTCTAGTAATAGTGAGCATCTTTGAGGTCAAACCCACCTGCCAATCAAATCGCAGATAATTACAAATTGAATCATTTTCTACGATTTCATTGGTCGGGATACCAGAAGCATACGATGACACGCAATCAACGGTTACTTTAATCGACAAATATTTTTATATACATACCTAACTCACGCTTACTAGGTATATTTACACCCACGTAACATTATTATTTTCACAATAATTAACATTATAATAATGTCAATACAGGTAATCGCCGATTTATTACTTGAATTGTGCTTTAATTTCTGTGAAACTTATTATGTATTTAGTCGTCATTATCATATTAGAACAGAACTTTGTTGTTTGCTTTCATTTCATAGTTTGGTACAAATCGCAACACTGGCGGTGTGTCCGTCTTCCAGTAAGCACGGCATATTTCCGGTTCCCTCGTAAGATTCCTGCGAAGGCATCGAGACCAAGAGTGAGTGAGTTCGCCGGTGGCCAAAGTGCGCGCCATTTATCATGTGATCCGCCGCGGAAACAAATGGACTACTTACTCTTGGATAAGGGATTTTTTTTCTCCCTTAAATAATAATAGTATCCCGACTGAGAAAATACAGTTGAGACTTTTTGGCTGGCGTGCGATCGATTTTGCAATTTAGCTTTAACCAGATAATGTACCAATAGTAGGTACCCGAAACCGCCGGGCATGCATGAAGACATTAATTTATGAGGTGAAAGAAATATGTCAGAAGTGAAGATGTTCCCCCGAGAAATCACGTCTATATCCCCGAAGGGGTAGGCAGGGGTGAATTAACACCCACTTTTCGCCAATTAGGTTAGGTCCCGTGACCCGGTGGCTAACCTGTTGCCGCTTATCGGGTACATAAAGTCGCAGTATATTGGTAGGTGGTATAAGAGGAACGCTGCTGCCCATTCCTCATCACTATTTAACCCCTATTCTTGTACGACACCCGAAAAATGGGGGTGGTGACAATTGTATTCTGCTCTGCCGTCACCACACGGCAAGGGCACGGCACGATTTACTTTTACTAACTCTTTTTGGCAAAATTCGGTCGTTTTTTTTTTAATAAGAGTGCTGTATTTTTGTAATAGGATATTAAAATTGTTTAAATGTTGCCAATAAATAAGTATCTTTTTAAACGACGCAGAACTGGAGGTGGTTACTCAATTCGTACCGTATGTTTTTATTATGTTTGTTCGCGCAAAACTCCGTCGTTTTCTTATGTAACATTTTGAAAGAAATCTCTTTCCTATTGTTCCAGGACCTCCAGTCGGAGATCGAGACACACCGGGATGTGTACGCGTCCCTGACGGGCACCGGCCGCCGGCTGCTCGGCTCGCTGTCCTCCCAGGAGGACGCGGTCATGCTGCAGCGGCGGCTGGACGAGATGAACCAGCGGTGGCACCACCTCAAGGCGAAGAGCATGGCCATCAGGTCAGTGTTTTATTTTCTATTTATTCATTTATTTATTAACACCGCCAAGATCCACACTGTGCAGTACAGTCAGGTATCCTATCTAATGATGAACTCGTATAGGTTTTAAGACGTTTAAATTGCATTAAATTATTGAAATAGATGATATCGTTTGTTTGTTCGTGTGTTGTCAGTCCAACCCGGCTAGCATGACCACTGAAATACGATATGATGTAGGAATTGAAGCCACCGCGTTGAACAGTAAAAAATCATTGGGTTTTAACACTTGAATAAGCCTGAATTGAATAAGCCTCTTACTGCCGCACTCAGAGACGTCAAATAACGTTAATGAGTACATAACGTCAAAAAATGATAAATCAAAACTAGTCGCTATTCTTACCAGGTCTATGGTCTAGATTTGAATGAAATTTTTTGACATTAAATACTCATTAAAGTTAATTGACGTCTCTGAGTGCGGCAGTTAAGGCTATAACATAAATATATAGCCATTTATCGCTTTGAACTGTAGAAAGTCCAATGATTTTTGTAAGTTCAAAGCGATAAATGGCTATATTACATCGTGTGGTCATGCTAGCCGGGCTGGTATGATTACAATACACTAATGAATCGTCAAGACGTATAGAGTATTTTTAGGCATGGCAGGGTATTTTTAGGCAACGAATAAAAATATAACCAAAGAGTATGAAAATAAAGTTGCAAGTTCAATGTCTAAAGGTCGTAGGTACAAAAACGTACTCTTGACCTGGCCCTTCTTTAAAATACTTTCATATTTGATTATGTTAAACCCGCCGAGGCGTGTTAAAATAATCTTATGCTAAATATCACATTCGTAAATAGGCTAATACAGAGTTGACACCTTGTCACATCTAGTAATAGGGGCCTAGCGAGACCCCTCCAGGGGTTTGACCCTATTAGCAGATTCGTTTCTGGACAGCCTCAGCGAATATTGAGGCATCTTGTTTATTGGAGTCCACCCCACACACACTCCCGGTCACGTGCCGGATGTTCCCGGATCTCGGCGTCATGCGTCAGCTGTCCCGGCCAGTTCACACTTCGGTAAAATCCTTATTTTACATACATAAATCACGCTTATATCTTTTAAATGAACACACACCTGGAAAAAAGTTCACACCAGCTCGTGGTGGATTCTAGTCTTAATAAATAATTTTGTTTTATTCTGTTTTAAGTTTACTTTTAAAAAAATACTCCTTGTCATCTACATTACGTTTTTTTTATATTAGTTTGTATGTTTTGTAAGGTCACTGTAACGAAGTTATAAAAAAAGGTTATAAAAAGACAACCAAATCGCTAAATAATTATTAAATAAGTTACATTATTTATATAAAATTGGTAAACACTGGATAATCTAAGCTGGTAACACAGACTCTACATAGAACGAATCAAGATAGAATAATGTATTTAAAGAAAACAATTATTCACACTTATTTTTCTAAAATAATAAACTACATACATAAATCACGCCTATATCCCCGAAAGGGTAGGCAGAGTTGAAACTAGCACCCACGTTTCGCCAATTATGTTAGGTCCCATGTAATAGGTGGCGAGCCTATTGCCATTTATCGGGCACAAAAGTCGCAGTACACTGCTATTGCTAGGTGGTACAAGAGGAACGCTGCTGCCCGTTCCTCATCATTGATTTATCCTTAGTCGCCTTGTACGACACCCACGGGAGAGATTTGGGGTGGTGACAATTGTATTCTACTCTGCCGTCACCACACGGCCGTATAATAAACTATAATTATACTTAATAATATGTGACAAATCACTGCCCAAATAAATACCAAACACCGGAACAAACTTTGATTATTTTTGACGAACCCACCACAACGAACAGAACGATCGCAAACAGAAAAGCAAAAACCGTTCGGCATTAACTAACAACAATTCCAACTCATTCGTGTACAGTAACCACAGTTTCCGAGTTCGATAGAGTATAGCGCCGTCACTGTCATCGTCGCACAATAAGAGAGGGACACACCGACAATGGGAGCAGAGAAAAGTTGGGTGTTTCCCCCCCCCCCCCACTTTGGTGAACTCTATCGACGCTTACGGTCGAGTCGCACGCAAATTAATTCGCGCTTTCCGAAATTTGTTCCGGCCCAATCCGGATCGGAGGGAGATTTATACGGGCGGATTATTAAACCGGTGTCGGATGTTTGATTTATGGACGTGTTTTTTTAATAATAGCCCCAGTGTTCATTAGTATTTGAAATGTGTACAGTGTTTGTCAGTTGCGTCGCGTTCCTTACTTAAAATTGAATCTCGTCCCGTCAGTTGTCCGGCGTCCTCCTATCGTTGACAAGTTTAGTTTCTAACTTTATTTATTAAGCCGACTTGTGTTATTATAATAAACTTTCATGCTTGTCAATTACTCTATTAATTAAAAATGTGTGTTCGCGACAGACTACCGCGCAAAAAGTCTTCTGACTTTTCTTCCTTTGTATCAATAAAATCCATCATTAAGTATATGCTGCACTATGCTGGCCTTAAATATTCTTACAAGAAAAGTTTTAAAGACATATAACGCTGCTCCGACCCTTAATAGCCCATGGATTACATATATACTATATGTGTGAATGTATACGCAGTCACAAACGTGCTGCAGGTGGTAACGTGATAAATGCGTTACCGTTGAAGCTCGCAGCATCCCTGTGATCTGCACCTGATAGAGTTAACGGATAAACCAATACTGCGTGCCAGGTTGCTTGGAACACTTTGTGACATACATAAATCACGCCTATATCCCCGAAGGGGTAGGTTGAATTAACACCCACGTTTCGCCAAATATTAGGTCCCATGTAATAGGTCGTGTGGTGACGGCAGAGTAGAATATATTTGTCACCACCCCAAATCTCTCCCGTTGGTGTCGTACAAGACGACTAAGGATAAATCAGTGATGAGGAATGGGCAGCAGCGTTCCTCTTATACCATCTAGCTATGTACCTACTGCGAATTTTGTGCCCGATAAATGGCAATAGGCTCGCCACCTATTACATTGGACCTAACATAACTGGCGAAACGCGGGTGCTAGTTCACCTCTGCCTACCCCTTCGGGTATATAGACGTGATTTATGTATGTATGTATGTAATAGGTGGCGAGCCTATTGCCATTTATCGGGCACGAAAATCGCAGTAAATTGTTAGGTGGCGTAAGAGGAACGCTGCTGCCCATCACTCATCGCTGTCTTAAACCTTAGTCGCCTTGTACGACACCAGCGGTAGGGATTGAGGCTGGTGACAATAATTGTATTCTACTCTACTGTCACTACACATGGGCAAAATTACTTGGGGCCGAGAAAAAGTGGCCAATGTATTAAAACGTATAGAATACAAAATGTATAAAACTAACGTATTACATAGAAAACAACTGAGCGAACGTCATGTTAAATGTAAGAGAAGCTGTCAAAAAATTTTTTTTAACAGCTTGTATGCTATGCTATTTGTTCGAATTTCGAATAGATTAGGGGGGCTGTTCCGTTTCAAATAATACGATGCGCGTCAAAATACAAAATTTTAATGTATTTTATACGGAGTCAACGGCGTGAGAGGCCGCCCGGCTTATGTCGAACCATTTAAAAATAAGCCCCGAATTCTCGCATAACTCTTTACAGCGCCACAGCTTACAAATTAAATGCGATGCGTGTATCCGAACGAGTTTCGGTTTTATGTCCGTCTCTCCCCGGAATGACGGATAACAGTTTGACAGTGTCGTCCCCTACTACTAGCTCCAATACAATTTTAAAATTTCAATCATAATTAAACTCGTTTATCATAATACCTACTAGAAAAATCATGATTTGTGATATAGGAGAATGAACAACAGTAATGGACTCACCCCTTTTACTTGGATGTTAACCGACCGGTGAAATAATTATGTAATAAATGAATAAATGAAATGAACTGAAATAATCAATCCTTAGGCGGCATCGTACGGTACGTTTTTTTGCAGGGTGAATTTTATCGAATTAAGTAGTGGCTCTCGCAATGTATATTGTCTATAGAACAGTTACACGTGTACGTTTTTTTTGCAGTACAGACGACGACGTGTGAACAGTTCTATACTCAATATATGAGCCACTACTTGTTCGGTAAGATTCATCCTGCAAATGGCGATTCTAATTAGAGTAAAATATAAGATGTCATATGATGAGTATAAGCTTAACCAATAAAAAACTAAAAAATACTAGCATAGTTATAGTTCTGATGGTAACTTTAACATAACCTCATCTTTATCCCAAACATTGCAATAGAATGTAATATGTCCTAACTCTAACTACTTCTCCGCTATACCACGTGCCTGAAATTCGTAGTAGGGGCATATACGAGAGAATAAATGTGATGTTTTTGCTCGCTTGTCCCGAACCGAGCGGTTAGTTATTATTCATATAGAAAACTCTGCATTATATCAGCAGATAGCGGAGTGCTTAAATTTAGGTTTTTTAATTAAAGTAGTATTCACTCATTTCGGAACATTGATATTTAAATCATGCCCATTTACCTATTAGCTAGGCAAAGGTAAGTAATAACTACATTTCATCAACTAAGTAGGTATGTTAGTCCCCATGTGATAGAGCAAGAAAGAGGAGTTTGTGACATTTCGCACATTAATATCAATATAGTATTAACTCAAAAAACAGTGTTCCTAGATAATCAAGGAACACCGTTTTTTCTATTAATTAGTGAGTTCTATTAATCTTAGGAGCTCGACTGTTCAGTGCCTAATGCTCTCACCTGCGATTGGGTAAACTAAGCAATTCTGGCAAAGGCTGTTCATTGGATGGTTGACTTAAAATATGAAATATATGTATTTTAAATATTCCATACTGCTATAGGTTGTCACAGGAAGAAAAAATTCAGCGAATTAGTAAGTTTTTTTTAAATCTTTATAAGGGACTATCAGAACAAGCTGTGACAATTTTCATTCAAAAGTTAGATATTTTTTTGTAAAAAACTCATTGAATTTTTTCCACACAAAGGTATTGCAAAACACGAATTAAAAAAGTACCATCAATTTATTCCCCAACAGGGAGAAAGAGTTACTGTCGGTAATTTATTAGTATAAGGCCCATTGCGTCCCTTTGATAGGTTCGGGAAATTTATATGAGTAATACAATATTGTGTCTGTAGGTAAACAACTATAACAAAGCGGTTGTGCTAAATTGTTCTAAAATGAAGTTGTGTACAAATATGTTACTAAATATATATTATGTCCAACTGTCAGAAATACATATATACATAAATTACGCCTATTTATCCGCAGAGGCATCGGCGAATTGACACCCGCGTTCATTTCATCATATATAGATAGGTTGCGAGCCTATTGCCATCTATCGGGCTCGTCAATCGCTAAGTGGTATAAGAGGAACCGCTGTTCAGCAGCAGCTGATGGCCATTACTCATTGCTGTCTTTACCCTTAGTCGCCTTGTACGACATCAAGATGGGGGTGGTGAAAATTGTATTCTGGTCTGCCGTCACGTATATATTACTGTTATTACTTCAACATTATTAAATAATAATGTTGTAAGAGGCGGTGGTCGCCCTACGGAGCTGGCTAATGGTCTTCAATCTAAATCGAAACGGATTACGTACGCATTATCGCCAACGTAGCACCTGTCAGATCTGGAAGGGACATTCCCCCCGAGGCTGTCAATTAACCTCAGAAAATTAGGAGGCTCCCCGAGTAGGCACCTCCGACACAAATTGCAAGCCACTTCTTGTCACGCCTCAAAATTGACGCACAAATTTAATTCTAAATGAATTCGATCAACTATTTAATAATAATCTAGCGAGGCGCAATTTCCAAAAGCAAAATTGCCTCGTGAAATTCCTTTTGTCCTGTCTCTTTGAGATCGTTATTAATTTCGTCGCTAATTTGTATTGGGATTAATTAATTGTGTTGTTTTTTTTTTTATTTTGCCGTGTGGTCGTCGCCACACGGCTAGACCCGAATGCATTGCAAAAGATAGCCGTGTGGTGACGACAGAGTAGAATACAATTGTCACCCCCCCAAATCTCTCCCGTGGGTGTCGTACAAGGCGACTAAGGATAAATCAGTGATGAGCAATGGGCAGCAGCGTTCCTCTTGTACCACCTAGCAATGTACTGCGACTTTTGTGCCCGATAAATGGCAATAGTCTCGCCACCTATTACATGGGACCTGACATATTTGGCGAAACGTGGGTGCTAGTTCACCTCTGCCTACCCCTTCGGGGATATAGGCGTGATTTATGTATGTATGTTGTTTTTTTGGAAATGTCCGTTTTATATTCGTGACAAACTATTATGTCCAGTGGAAAGCAATTTGCAATTTACCATGGTGTATTCGGATATAGATAAGGGCATCCCTGGCGTACCGACCCTATAAATTTTAAGATGATGCGTTATTATGATAGTGTAATGGGGTGCCGGTAACCTTGCTCACTAAGTTTCCTCTACGAGCCCCATGGTGTTGACTGAAAACGCAATAGTATTAGTATACCTTAGGCATCCAAAACTCATACAGACAACATAACACAATAATATTTATATATAATACAATAATGACAATAATATTTTGTTTAAAAAATAAAAAATTTCTTACACCCCATACTTATTATTAATTGTGTTTTTCTCACAAAACATTCTCCTATCTAAGGATTCGAACCCGGGACCTCTTTTCCATTAGCTAGCCATGTGCCCATTCGACTAAACCAGATCAAAAGCAGTAGAATATTATTGTTCTATTTAGTTTTCATTATTTAGGTTAATGTTAGATATCTTTTATCTGTTGTATTCTATTTATTTAAAAGATACTTTATTTTTAGTTTTTTTTGGTCTAAATTTAACTTACTTTAATTAGAGATAAATAAAGTAACAATTTTTATGTAATGTATTTATTTCAGTAAAGGACATAATGAGATTTTACTTAGTAATCCACGGACTAATTTCTGTGGCTACTCATTAACGCTCACATAATATTACGTAAAAAATGTCATATTTGTTTAGATAAATGTCATTTTCAGAGGTATGCTGAGGGTTTTTCTTTTATGCTACGCAAAACACTGGAAGAAGCAATGCTACTACAAGTACTACTACGCTACTACTTTTGCTACGCAAAGCACTCCAATAGCTTTAAGCCATGTATTGTCACTTACAGGCATCTTTCGAATAATATTGGAACTAAATTGTCACTCGGAATTATTTCCCATTAAAACAAAAAATGCTTATGAATTCATTTAAAACATCATCATGGGACTGTATGTGTACAGTAAGTATATCTGCAGAAGATGCCGATAGCTCTCCGACACCCAGCGATACATATTGTGCAGGGTGTAGAGTTGCCAACTGATAATTGAGGGCCTGATTGCATTCAAATTGCTTATCGGACCGTCCGCTCCTGTTGGACATGCACGGGTGCATATCAAGAATTTAAGTTGACCCAGTTCGAAGTGTGACACGGTATTGGGGTGCTCTATAATGTCTGTGCCTATGGAAGAATTTTATATTTTTATCTGCTAGCTGATCCGGTTTTGCCCTTATCAGTCTTATTATCAGCAATAAAGTATTTGAATTTGATCCTAACAGCTGCACTCAGAGACGTCAATCAACTTTAATGAGTACTTAATGCTAAAAAATTGTTTTGAACTACAAGTTTTCAAGAACGACAAGTTTTGAATTGTATTTTTTTTTACTTTAAGTGCCTCATTAACGTTAATTGACATATCTGAGTGCTGCAGTAAAGGAGTATAAAAAATAGTCTACAACCTTACCTCAGACCTACCAAATACACACTAAAAAATTCATAAAAATCGGTTAAACCGTTGTGGCGGAGTTCGATAACAAACATTGTGACACGAGATTTTCATCTGGATTAGATAAATGAAGCAACCTTAATGATCGACCTTCAAAATATTAAATGTACAATAAGTATAACACAAGACTTGTTTTGTACAAAATATTTTTAATCAAACGCTTTGGCCGAAAGCGAAGTAAACTTAGAAAGCTTTAAAAGCCCTAATTTTGAGGCCGGCCTGAAATTTTCGACGTTTACCAACATTTCATGGATTAAGGATGAGTATGAATTGGTAATCTGTTTCTCTCTTGCAATACCTACAGGTGCCTAAAAAATCGCAACTGTTATCTCTGAACAAATATCTGTACACATATTTCGAATTATTTTTCTATTGAATTAAGTCCTGTGTTATACATGGGGGCAAACGTATTGCCATCTACGTAAATTTTCATTATTTCCAAAAGTTTTTTCATAATACCACCAAATATATGACCTAGGTATAAAAAATGTTGTGTTTTTTGAGCGTCAAGTGCTTTTGTGATTGTACATACATACATACATAAATCACGCCTATATCCCCGTAGGGGTAGGCAGAGGTGAACTAGCACCCACGCTTCGCCAATTAGGCTAGGTCCCATGTAATATGTGGCGAGCCTATTGCCATTTATCGGGCACAAAAGTCGCAGTACTTTGCTAGTTGGTAGGTATAAGAGGAATGCTGCTGCCCATTCCTCATCACTGATTTATCCTTAGTCGCCTTCTACGACACCCACGGGAGAGGTTTGGGGTGGTGACAATTGTATTCTACTCTGCCGTCACCACACGGCTATCTTTTGAAATGTGATTTGTGATCGTCATATTATAATAGATATAGGAACAAGCGGTTCTTAAAATATCACTTAAACAAAATAATATTAACGCTTCATTTATTATGAAAATGAGTTCCTCAGGGGGAAGTCATCGGTCATCCATATAATTAATTACCAACGGTGTGGCTCTTCCAATAAAAATGACAGTGAAAGTGAAACTTTGAAATTATTTTTTAAGTGTACCTGTCTAATAGTGAAAATTTAATTTTCGTCAGCAAGAGGTGTCCTTTTGCGCGATCCAGCTGGGTGGGGCCAGGAAATCGGAGTGGGTTGTACAACTGTTATTTTGATTTAAATTTGAACATTATAGTGTAGAAAAATATTATACAACAGAAAAATTTCAAAAATCTATTATCCTTAGGGCCTGTTTCATAATCGACTAGTAAGTTCGAAGTAGCTTACTTTGCAGTTCATTTGACATATATTTCATATTACAACTGTCAAATGATCTGCGAAGTAAGCTACTTAGAACTTGCTTGTCGATTGTGAAACAGGCCCTTATAGTCATAAAATGTAATGGCTTGTGCCCCAGCATTGGGAACATAAAAGGTTGGTATGACTATGTTTATACAACAAAATTTTTATTAAAAACCTACTCTGTTTATGAATATTTTTTTGTAGTTCATAAATTGATAAAACAATTAATAAATAATGTGCTATTTTGCTTAGTCTACAAACTTCAACAAGCCTTGGACATGAGGGTTTTCAATCAAATATGAATATAGGAATTTTTTATTTTTTATTAAAATAATTTTGTTAAAATTAAAATGGAAGACGAAACACACTACGCCGACCCCAGATAAATTGAGAACAGGGCAGGAATAAGAAGAAGAATGTTGATGATGATGTGAATATTAATGTGCAATATGTAAATGTTTCTAAGCTCTTGACACCGCTCACTCTGTGTATCTAACCGACAGTGAATTAATCATTCTAACTTAATGATGTGTCATAAATCACCCACTTTTTTGTTCTTTCCCGTTCCCTGAAATTGAACTGAAATGGGAATAAAATGCGACAGCAATTTCGTAATCAATTCTTGTCACCAGACTTTTGTCCTCTTAATTGAAATGAATTTGTTGTTTTTTTTTTTAAGAAATTTCTTTTACATGTTTGTGATTTTTATTAGCGTCTTTTTTGTGGTATTTAAAATCTTAGTGACAATACCGAGCCTAATTTTTTTGTTAATTAAACCTTTTTAGTAAGGTTAAGGTCTGGTTTAATTTTCTATTTTAATTTGGCCAGTTCATATATAGATTTAGATCCCATGTAAAAGACAGTCCTATTGCCATCCTGCGGGAATGCGTTAAGGTTCATGTTTCTTTTTAACGGACTTCTACAAAGCAAAGTATTTGTATACGACCCCTTTGTATGTATTTTTCAATCAAAATTATTTTATTCTTACTTACTTACGAATCGTTAAATTCAAATTGTTTATTGCTTGTCACTATCAAGACGCTACAGATCGAAAACCTGTGTGTCCAAGGTAGTGCGTATGTCTCAGTCTGTAATGATCTGTCTCCAAAACTCTCCCTCGCCCCTATAGGTACGCCAACGAAGCGCTGACCCCGACACATTCAATAGGTACCAAAGTTGATACTAAAGGCGTCAGAGCCCTATGCCTCGCTAGCATAACGGCACGCAATCTATACTAATAATATAAAGCTGAAGAGTGTGTTTGTTCAGTTGGTTGGTTGGACGCGTTAATCTCAGGAACTCCTGACTCAAATTGAAAAATTATTTTCGTGTTGGATAGTCCATCTATCGAGGATAGCTATAGGCTATTTATTAACCGACATTAACGCGATCGAAACCGCGGTGACCACTAGTGTTTATAATAAGTTGACTGTTGAATTGTATTCGGGTCATCGGTCGTATAATAATCTTTGGCGAATAACAGTAGCAATTATGCGGTCTCCACACGAGACAGGCGGTTCTCTCGAATTTCATTCGGCGTCGTACAGCATCCCAACTATTTGCTGAGAGACGAACAATTTTCGGGGCATAAAGGTCAACGCTCATTAGAGCCACCCGGCACCGGACCCGCACCGCCTCGTCGCTTCCACTCGCTGTCGGTAGGTCAGCCATTGGACCTCACGTCGCTGTACCTGGAGTCACTAGGATCATAAAATAAATTTATAACTGCGAAATTTGGCAGAGCAGAATACAATTGTCACCACCTCTATCTATCTCTCCCGTGGGTGTCGTACAAGGCGACTAAGGGTAAATACATACAGCAATATGTAATGGGCAGCAGTATTCCTTTGATACTACTTAGCATTATACTGCGATTTATGTGCCCGATAGTTGACAATAGGCTCGCCACCTATTATTTCGAGGGACGTAACTGAATTGGCGAAAAGTGGGGTGTTTAAGTTCACCTCTGCCTACCTTTTCGGGGATATAAGCATGATTTTTTTTTTACACTCGCACCTATCATCTACCCCAAAGTAAGTAGCCTGAGCACTTGTGTTATGGATACTAGATGACGGACATATTTTTTATGTATGTATGTAACCCCTCGAGTCGAGGCGAGGCGGTGCGGGTAGGTGCTGGGTGCTCCAATGAGCCGTGACCTTTATAGCACGCTCCTGCAACTTTGTGGTTGTTCGGATACGAGTACAGTGCTTCAAAATTACCAACCCGCTGTATTTAGGCTAAAAGAGGATTTTGGAACTCTTAACGTAGGTATCTACGTAGCTTAGGATACAATGAGCACTCATACTTTGCTTATATGGTCTTAAGTGCCGCCGTGTAAAAAGTTGCGCTTATCCGCTTAGTTTAATTGGCTTTAAAGGTTTCGGCTTATCCCTTAGCGATATTTTGGGCAGGTAGTAAAAGTTTGATGTTACGTTTTAATAGTCAAATTATTTAAAATGTATCTGGTAATATACTGGTAATACCTTACCTTTGAGTTTTAAATGTGATAACTTTATGCTTGTATTTACCAAATTACCAGCCGTTTAGATTCCCTAACTGTTGCGGCATAGACGTTCCCAATCCATGGATGAATTTAGGGAGAATGGGCTGACTATCGGCTTATCTAAGCACGAAAGAACTGGAAATAATAAGACGTGTTTGATCACCCATCAAATGACTGACCTTCGCCAACATTACTTAGTTTACGTAATCGCAGGCCGAGCCCGCTAAGCCACTGCACCATCAAGCTTACTCTGAACATGTAAATAGATCATGAAATGTTATGTAACCCACAGGGTTTATGGCCACAACCTGACAACACTTTGTGTACAATCGGAACGGAATCAAACCGCTTTACTGCCTGAAGATATGTCGTTTATCGACTGAATGACTAACTTCGTTCAACTTCAGTACAAAAGTACGTCTTATCTCAACGGCGTAAGATCTAAAAGTGTGCACAGCTCGTCCTCAGCCAACTGGCGTTTGCTCTGCAAATACAACTCTTGGTGCGTAGAAATAAGCGTTTTGAAGAATTCCGAGCGATAAAACTCGTGCAGAGGGTGTACTAGGTAATGCCTCTATTGTACTTTTATCGCGTCGGTCGCGGCGTTGCTTAGAGTGGCAGTAAAATGAATTTTATATGGACGACTGTACTTATCACGCAGATTCGTCTCAGTGTTATGTTGGTTTTATACTGCTTACTGTGTTATCTTCTTTTTCTGTGTTGAACTGTAAATTCTAGTGATCTGAATATTAATATCAATATTCTTTTCTCATTCACTTGTAAGATGAAACAAAATTCACTTTACCGACAAATTACTTATTCGTCTAACTAAATAAAACTAAAATAAATTTGTACTCCAGTTCATAACAGTCATGTCAGAATCAAAATTAATAAATAACTTTATAATTTTTATTGGTTTATTCGTCAAATAGAGAGAAGTCACTGTGTCTTGTTTATTGTCTTATTTATTTTAGCAGTTGCAAATGAATAAGCCAAACCCTATTTTACTAATTATTATTATTCACTTTTGTTAATTAGCCTCATTTGGTTAGTTATACAGGAAACTGGTGAATTTTGAAGATATATATATTTTATGGAGAAGTTATTCTTCAATTATTCGATTTTAATTTTAACATTATATAAATGTTGGAAAAATTAGAACAAAGATTTTGGTGGTTAGAAAAAGAATGTCGAAAAATTATGATCTTGAGGCGGGAATAGCGGTCAGGCACCTGCCCGGATAGCAGCGGACGCGGGTTCGATTCCCGCCTCAAGATCATAATTTTTCGAAATTCTTTTTCTAACCACCAAAATCTTTATTCTTCAATATTAATCACTATAATTTACGTTGTAACTATTGAAAATCTTACCAAAAATTCAAAAATGCATGAGTTTTTTGTATTATTTTCTTTGTTCTCGGCCACCATCAAAGCCGAATTCGCAATTGGAATTCCATAAATGTTTGCCTGAAAAATATGCTTTAGCTTCACTGGGTCGCTCAAGCTAATTTCGTGCATTTAATTTTATACCAACCGCCGAAACCTTTTCAGTGTCCACATTCGGTATTTGAGTTGCTGCGGCGGCGTCCGCGTCCGTCTCAGGTGGAATGCGCGCCTGCGGTCGAGCCTTTGTCCGTAAACGCTTTGATGTAGCATGCAGACGACCCGCTGCATTCTCAGTTTCGTTATTAAAAAAATGATAACCAAAGAGGGTTGCCATCGGGCCGCCTGTAAAACCTGACGCAGCATGGATTGCAATGTTGTCATCCGAATCATTCTCTCCATTCGTCGTTGACTTTTCTATACATAGACGGCCGGCTTGGTCAAATGCTCAAAATGCTCAAATTGATTGACCAAGAGGTCCCGGGTTCGAATCCTGGTAGAGGCAAATTTTGTGATAAACACAAATATTTGTTCCCGAGTCATGATTGTGTACATGTTTATGTAGTATATTTTCAACATTTATATACATAATTATATTAAAAATATGTCCGTCATCTAGTATCCATAACACAAGTGCTTAGACTTTGGGCTAGATGATAGGTGTGAGTGTAAAAAAATATTTATTTATTTATTCCATTCATTACTAGCTTCTTTCTTGTATTATGGGTGTTAATCACTGTACCTCTCTGTTACACCGAGTGTATAAAAATACGACGAAATTTGAACCAAATAAATAATACCAGTTAGTAAAAGAAGGTTATTTTATTTTATGAAATACTGTACATTTTATGAGAAGTTTCTATAAAATACATAGACTTAAATTAACTTTATCTTGCCAGAGCCAACTAAAATGCAAAATGACCAAGAATAGAGGGTGGTGACAATGCCGTTTCGCTATTCTAAATTCACCTTTATGCCTTGTGCGGGAAGACAGGAAACGCTGAAGTTGAAACTTTGTGCAAATTCTCGCAACATTAAGTAAAACGGGAAAGTGTAAAACTCGCTGCAATTGGCTCAAACGGAAGCTGGAGATTTATAAATTGTTTCTAGGGATGGCGCAGCTCTCTCTGTGTCGATAACTCGTATTTGCTACGAGTACTTGTAGTGTTTGCTACGAGTCGTAACGTTGCAAAATGACTCGCAGCAAATATTGCGCAAATCATTTCTCTTGGCTTTTTAACAATAAAGTTGATTGTACATGATATACAGGAACTTTTATTTATTTATATTTTATTTGTATAATATTGCCGCAGTTTATTAATTACGTGTTTCTTTGTCTTTGGGCGTCTTTTAGTGAAAAACTATTTTCTTATATTTGAAAGGAACATGAATATTGAATATGTTTTACATTTTTATTATTCGTGAGCAGTATGGATTGAAATATTGTCATTCCAATCACTCTCTCAGTTCATCAGTCTCTCGACATGGTCCGTTCCGTCACTTTTCTATACATTCATTCATCACTAGCACCTTTCTGGTGTGATGGATGATATGAATTAAAAGCTATGGATGGCTTGATGACGTCTGACCGATATTAATGGAAGAGGAAACATACACCCCAGATAAACTGGGAACAGGGCAGGGAAAAGAAGATCTTATATAATATATCGATATGTATCATATGTGACAAGATCCACACTAGTGCGCTTCAAATCACGGCTTAAACGCATTAAAGACGGCACACTCCGGCCAAAATTCAACAATTGTGCTTATTTCGAAACGCAGCCAAGTTTTTGAGTTATCACTGTGGGGACGACACGATTCACTGTGCTCAGTGGTTGCGCACTGGGTATGTGCGGTATTTCTTGTACAATTGTACCGATAAAACAACTTTTAAGGATTTAACGCTCGTATAATATAGGACAGTGGCGGCAGAGTAGAATCCCATTGTAAACGCTTACTACTTGATTCCTCTTTGTTTAGTAGGGAGTAACGCCTGTACAGCAGTAGGACGCATATATGCGGCCAATTTATTCCCAGTTTTCCCCGATAATGAATTCGGGGGAAGATGCTACAAAACTTCCCAGTTACCCCAGTTCGAAGGAAAGCATTCGGGGAAAACTGGGAATAGATGGTGTTTTCGCTTGATATTGAAAACTTGTGTGTCCATATAGGTTAGAGGATGGGGGGTTGATTGCTCGTGCGCGTTTCGGTTTATGTGATTGGCAAGTTGTGGGATGATCTGATCCATAATTTACAATGAACCTGCAATGTCACAACTCTAGCGAGGCGTTGGGTTCAGTCTATAAAAAAATACTATTTTTATTTGAAACATGCTATTCAGTACTAATAACAAAACATTTATCAATTTGAAAAATAATACCGACATGACCGTACTGGGTAAATATAAGTTGCATAAATAACAACAACATCCCCATATTCATTTACTACGTTACACATTCTCTACATGGGTGAATTGGAACTGATGAAACAATTGATTGTCCACAGGAACCGCCTTGAGAGCAACGCGGAACACTGGTCGGCGCTTCTGCTCTCGCTGCGGGAGCTGACCGAGTGGGTGATCCGGAAGGACACGGAGCTCAACGCCCTGGGCCCGGCCCGGGGGGACTTGTCGGCGCTGCTCAAACAGCAGGTGAGGACTAGCTCTTTCTGTAACATACATCAGTAGACTATATACCAAGGTCAAAGTCTTTTTTATCGCCCGAGGTAAGATCACAGTTTAATGTCGCCCCCTGACCAGCAGATCTACTCTGAAACTCCGAACGATTAACTCACATCTATCCGTCTTTCTCACGCCACTGCGTAATAAAGTAAGAGCGACATAGACGCAAAGACTCGATCGAACGAAATAAACTTCCAGAGTAACGCCTCAGGAAGTGGGATTTTCCGTACGCGTAGCGAGCGGAAAAGTCGTAAACATACATAAATCACGCCTATATCCCCGAAGGGGAATGCAGAGGTGAATCAAACACGCACTTTTCGCCAATTAAGTTAGGTCCCATGTAATAGGTGGCGAGCCTATTTCTAGGGGGTATAAGACGAATGCTGCTGCTTATTGCTCACCGCTGTCTTCGTCGCCTTGTACGACACCCACGGGAGAGATGGGGGTGGTAACAATTGTATTCTGCTCTGCTTTCACCACATTCTTTCTATAAGCAGTCGGCTAAAATGAAATCAATTAGTAGGACTTTCCCTATATTTATTTCACAATACTTATCACAATGCAATTTCGACAAGTTGGTTTAAAACATTGAGAAAATAAGTTGCATGACTTGCGGTGACTGAAAGTGAACTTTCTACGAAATCATCCCGAGTAAAACCAAATCATGGAGGGGATTGTGTCAAATTTGAAATACTCGAGAATAAGAAAACCGGCTTTCAACTACATAATAGATACAGGTATTTCGTCAACGAAATTCCCCAAAGATTTTTCGCTCCCTCGACATCCCGCGAAGAATGAGAATCCCCGAAATAAAATCCGCTTCATGTTATATTGAAACAAAGCTAATTTTAGTCAGATTTGTCGATTCGGCGGCCCGACTAGTGGTAAAAGAATGATCGGATTCATTCGATGTTAGTGTGTTGTCTGACATGGATCAACGGATGTCAGCAAAGCATTTAAAATACATAGGTACATAAATCGCGCCCAATTATCCCCGAAGGGGCAGGCAGAGCTGACATAACACCCAGGTTTCGCCAATTATTTTAGGTCCCATGTAATAGGTGGCGAGCCCATTGCCATCTGTAGTAACGTAAAACTCGTTATCTTGCTAGGTAATATAAGATAATAAAAGAAATGCTGCTGCCCCTTACTCTCGTAAGATTGGGGATGGTCATTAGTGTATTCTGCTCTGCCGCCACCACACGACAAGGCACATCTTGTAACACACTACATTGTTTCTTGTGTTAGCATCTTAACATAAATATGTTAGATTTATTACATATAAAAGTACCAAGTTTTTTCCTAATAGTACTTGTTTTTTCACGATGAAATTTTGCGAAAGTGGCTTTCTGCGTCAAGCAAGACCATAATAAAAAATCATCAGTCTAATAATTGTGTAAGTCGACAACGCCGCGTCTTAATTATCGCAAGTTAATGAACTTGTTCCTGCACCTAACAGGCAAAGAGGGAGTTTTCGATGCCAAAACAAGTATAATATAGTCGGCGTTAATTTCCCTAATATCCCACCCCCATTATCGGTGCCGACGGGGTGACGATTAAGTGAATATCGCTCACACGTCTGCTCCAAAAGGTAAATTAACTGTATCGTATCTCTGAAACTAATTGGGCGCGAATTCACCCGCCGTGCCGCTCCGCCATTTTGTCGATTGCCACACCGCAAAATGGCAGACGCGATACCGCGTACATTGCATTGCGGTGTTTGAAACAATTCGCTTTGTCGTCAATTAATTTTACAGTTGCATATATAATTATGTGCGTACTGTAATATTATTATTTATGCAAACGTGGAATTTTGTAGCAGTGTAGGCAGACATTAATTGAGTGCTATTTGGAAGAACTTCATTTGGTAAATGAGTTTATTTCAGCAATGAAGAGTATGCGTTGGTTAATATGGTGGAGTTTTATAGATGCTATTTTATGTGTCTATCATTAGCTTTATATATATTTTTTGTAAAATGTGAGTTCGTTCTAAAAAAAAGCTAATTATTTACTTTTGAATATTTTTTTTAAATCTATATTAGGTCAGTTTAGGCTAGAGAAAGCTAGAATTAAGTCCTAATTATTTTATCATGCGTAGTGACAATAGAGCGGAAAGCAGTTTTCACCACTCTCTGTCAGAAGAGGTGCCCAAGGGAATTTGGTATGATGATGAGGAGAGTTGTACTCATCCAAACCGAGTACAAATGTGTACTCGGTTTGGTTGTTGGCGGTAGGACTCTTTTCAAGTCCTCTGTGCTTGAGGATTCCAGGAGAAGCTCAATTCCATCTTCTGCCCTTATCGTCACTTAGCATCAAGTAAGATGACAAGAGCTTCCCTGTCTTGCATAACAAAATACCCATCTCAAGTATAATCTTGTGACCATTATTGGTTCCAAACTACACATCTCATAATTTGAAACCTATTCCAACAAAACTTGCTGTGATATGGTTAATCGATACGTCGTGTCTTGCAGGATGACCACCGCGCGTTCAGGAGACAAATGGAGGACAAGAGGCCGGTGGTGGAGAGCAATCTCCTAAGTGGCCGGCAGCACATCGCAAACGAACCATCTCTCTCGGACACTAGCGACACTGAAGGTACGTTGTACTACAGTCTTGATTCTTCTTCTTCTCCCTACTCTTATCCTACTCTAAGTAGGATCTCAACATGTCTTCTTCTTTCACTCTCCTCTATTAGACGTGAGCTCAGCATGAACTCCCCTCTTTCGCATATCATCTTTCACACAATCCATCCATCGCTTCTTCGGTCTTCCGCTCATTCTAGGTCCATGCACATCCATACTTAACATACCTCTAGCTACATAACATTCATTCTTCGATCATCGGCGCTACTTTCAGACTTCCTCTACCGTGCTTATTTCTAATCCTGTCTTTCCTAGTCACCCCACACATCCATCTCAACATTCTCATTTCAGCTGCATGCATTTTTCTTTCATCGCTCGCTTTCGACTTCATACAGACATGATTGTGTTTTAGGAAATGCGTCATCGCTTTCATTAATACTTAAGTATACGATTGCTCTTGGCTCGATCGGAATGCTGACACACAGTCGTATTGACTCAATTCTAGTATTATTCAATACTGGACTTGGATAACACCCAAGTATCGCAAATCATGCTGGTCCCCTAGTCGCCTTATTCGACCCGTATAAGAGATTGCGGTTGGTGACAATTGTATTCTACTCTGCCTACACCACACTTACAAATATTTTATAAATAACTAAACCCACGTATGCAAATGGGACGTAAGCTCGGTAATCAGACCGGAAAATTGATTGATACCTGACTTACACTCTGATGCGTTCGGATTAATTTGCGTGTTCACATGCCTGACCGATGCCTACCTGATTTCTGAATATCTGAAATATACGAGTATATATGTGTTGGTTTACGCATAATCTTTGACTGGATTGATTTGTGCACTTCGGTGATGTGCGTGTGTTGTGATATTTATTGCAATAAGTCGCCTCTTGTGTTAGACCTAAAAATAAAAAAAAATAAGTATTATAACCATAATGACGACACTCCAATTTGACATCTAGGTACACCCCGGAAGATTATCAGTAGTAATGTTTATTATAATACTTTAATCTCAAAATTTTCTTGAAAGTAAGTCCTTGAAACTAGCACATGTATTTACTTTCGTATACTCGAATCTAGAAGATTGCATACCATGCCATACTGGAGCTTTGGGACAATTAAAGGTTTTCTAAAAATGCGACCAATCAGAAGCGCGCTCCGTCACGTCATAATCAAATCGATCACGGCGATCGGCGCTCCAGATTCGCAATTAGTGTGCAGCCTCTGAATGCCCAGACAGGAGGCCTGTCACTTAGCCGGGGATTTTCCGGATGAATCTATTTTGGGCCGGCGTGGAATTTTCCAAGTCTAACCTGCGAATATTCTGTGTGTAGTCGAACCCTTTTTATTTCTTCAGTCTTTACATGTCATCGGATTTTATGAACTTTGACCAATACTGATTGGGATTGCGCTTCTTGTGTAATACTTGTAGAAAATATAAGTATTTTGAGATGGTATTCATCTTTTATATTAATCTAAGTCTACAACTTTCAAGGATTTCACAAGAATGCCGAAATTTCAGCCTGACTTTCAGTTATTTCATTTGTTTTTAAATCCAATGTATATTTGCTATCTAAAAATAACTGTAATTATTTCTTTTTTGCCAAATAAACTTTATTTCATTCATTCATTCATTCATTTCATTCATTCATTCATTCATAATTGTCAACTAAGTTTTAAATTCCTTATCTAAAATATTGAAGTACTCTAGTAACTAGAAAAACGTAGAGAAGGACAACCTATAGAATCAATACATCACATCATTACAATCATACTTCTAAACACTCAGCGAATTTTTACAATTTTGATTAGCGGTCCCAGTGTAGCAGGTACGCTAAGCGGACCTTTTGTCTAGCTCTCTCCCGCCCTGTTGTTTGCTCCTCTTTGTGGAATCAATCCGAGCTGTTTGCGGTCCCACTAATGTGTATTGTTAAGTTATGTGTTCTCTGTTTAGCTGGTGCTTTCATTAAGTCAGCTCGCTACGGTTTCACAGTCATCCCTCGTTACAATGCACAGGTCGTAAACTGAATTCTGGAGCTTCCTGGACTTTGTTATGTTAGTGTTGTGTTTCTAGTTTCGTTTTCAACTAATTACCTTCCCCTTATTAAATTTAATTAGTAGCCGTGTATTAGTTTAGGAACGTATTCAAACTTTAGTGCATTTAAAATTGCGCTCGTTTAAAAACGTTCAACCTTGATAAATAACTTTGAGTATTATTAATATCTTATTATGAGTAATGTAGCTGTACATAAAGCCTTGTGTTTATAATTTTTTTATTAGATTTCTTGTCATATAGTTTGCTCTAAAGATGGTGAAATCAATATTAACTTAGTTCTGTATTCATCTAATGATAATTTTAAACACATTAAATATGTAACGCCTAAGCTTCTAAACAAACCAGGAATTTCGCCAAAACATTTCATGTGGTTAAAATAAAGAGGATCATACTAAAGGGGTCGATTTGAATCTTGCGACGTTTGAGATAGGACTCAAACTCGCTTGCCAAACGTCGATATTGGCTGGATATCAATCAGAATTTGGAATTCGCTATTAGTGCATGCATTTTGAATTTCGCATTAACCGAGGACGTATGGTTCTAAAGCGGTTATCGGATCACAATGATCGCTGGATGCATTCAAATGTATCGGAGCAAATTAATCGTTAAATGAAAATTTTGGTTTTCATGCTTTTATTACAAAGTTTTATTCGAAAATGTTTTTTTCTTGTTTTATTTCTGTTAGTTCATGTTTTATTGGATATTTCGAATCGTTCTAAATGCTTTCTGATTCAACGATCGTTTTCTGTAAATGTGGAGAGATATTAAAAACATTATAAAACAGGTGCTTTTCTATTCGAATCTTCTGGTGATTCTGGTACATGATAGTACTAGGTAGTTGGCACCTACCTAGTCGGGCACCTATATTAATCAATAAGATTATGTTATTAATAAGAAATTGAATATAAATAACATTTTTTAGTGACTTGCGCTAATGTGGTTTGATAGATACTATAAAGTTCCGAAATGTACTCGCATTACTAGCATACAAATTCCGAATAGTCTATTTTATAAAATCATAGCGTTAACCTATTGAGAGTGCCAAAATTCCAAACGTAACAATAATTGAATAAACACATCAGCTCCGAAAAGAAAATTAAAAATCAGAGCGGCATGTGCAATTAAATTCATTCCCTCTGAAGCTAGTTACTGAACCATAATAAGTGAGAAATGCAGAAGAATTTAGAGAAAAACAACTATTCGCTCTGTTGAAGGCCGTGCCTCGTTCGAGTGGTCTGCAGCCAGTGAAATTGGAAAAACAGTTTTTTGATACAACGTAAAAACAGCTTGTAAGGAGGGCTGTTTTATATTTAAAGCAATGCAGCAGACCAATGCAAAAATAATTTTGCAACGAGTGTCTGACTCACAAATCGTTTTAATGAAACCTCTGAAGTTAGTTGAGGTTTTCTTATCTTATCTAGTCAGTCGGTGTAATACTTAACTGATGTTTTTATTTGAAAATGTGTACTAAGTATGTGTTTATGTAGTTAAACAGCTGACAAAAACCATGTTGACTTAAGATAATGATCATATTCTGCTATGTATTTCTAACACAAACATCTATTATGCTCTATAACGAAGCTATAGAACTGTTTAAGGTCCAAATTTATTTCTCCAAGGACGAGAGCAACAATTCTTTCCAGTGCGGAATCGCATCTGAACGGCCCAAATTCCACTGAGCGGCAGTAACGTTGTAATTATAAAATTCCCGCGTTTTCTCGCTCGTCCCGAAACTCACTTTGAACGGCCTGAGGTTTCGCATACTCTTCACTGCACGCTTTGACAAAGAATCTCGGTATTTCAGCCGATTTTTAGATATTAAATTACTGGCTGGGGAGAATATGGTTGGCTTTCCATAAATGCATTCACAATGTACGTACGATTCATTTACTGAAACCATATTTTTTTGCGTTAACGGATAGATGACTGAAGAATGGCATAGCAGCGCCATCTCTTGATATTGTAGTGAACTATTAAGGGAATATTTATATTGTTTTCATCGCCCCCCCCATTTTATGATACTTTACTGTGGTTGGCCAAATGTGGGTGTTAATACTGCCTTCCGGGATAAATGGGCGTTGATTATGGATATATTTCCAACAAAATGAAAAACTTATAAAAAGGATTGAAATAACGCGATTACAAGCAAACACGTGTCAGTTCTTTAATATCTTCCAAGGAACGACTCCGTAAAAAGATTTATTTTCCCACTCCACTCTATCTTCGATGCCTAAACTTATTACTCTACAGTTTTCGAAGTAGATACTCCAGCAATAAATCCATACTTATGTCTCGAAGACATGTTAATCCCGGTCGTTATACTTATCTTCCTGTGATTTGGGATGGCGTCGAGGGTTAGATTCTTCAAGAAGATATTTCTGCCTTGCTGAAATACGCGGTAAAGACAACTGTTTTTTGATGATGACAAAATTATAGACGCACATAGTGCAGTACCCCTTTAACGTTCTGGGGGGTCGTCGGAGATGCCTAAGGAAATTTTCTGGACTGCGACGTTGGTCAATAATCTAAGATATAAATTATATGTCTATGAGGTGGCTTAGCCCGCTGCGATTGCGATTGCGTGAACTAATTATTGCTATCTAAGGCATTGGATGGATGACTAATAATATACATACATAAATCACGCCTATATCCCCGAAGGGCTAGTCAGAGGTGAACTAGCGCCCATGTTTCGCCAATTATGTTAGGTCCCGTGTATAAGTGGCGAGCCTATTGCCATTTATCGGGTACCACAAAAATCGCAGTACATTGCTAGGTGGTATAAGAGGAATGCTGCTGCCCATTCCTCATCACTGTTTTATCCTCAGTCGCATACCAACCAATAATATATTATCTTTATGGGCCAGCATGGTAGCCATTAACCCTATATTTTTCCATCCATAGGGAAAGCCCGTGCCCCAGCAGTGAGGACATTAAAAGGGCTGGTGATTATAGTTTTTTAAGCCTTTACTAAAACATTCTGGGTTCTTGTTCTGGTCCGTCTCTTTTCTATACCTACAATCACTCATCACTAGCACATTTACGGTGTGATGGATGATATGAATCAAAAGGGAGTGGATGGCTTGATGACGTCTGACCGGTATGAATGAAAGAGGAAACATGCTGCGCCGACCCCAGATAGCGTGGGAACAGGGCAGGGAGAAGAAGATTGGTATGGCGGTAGTTGCTTGCAGACTGAAATCGTCTAATATCCACGTTTTGCGTAGCTTACGAATAGTGTACGAAGGGGCTTTATTTGGGTAACGTATCTTCCCTTTTGCCTTAATCTAAGGTTGGTGTGTGATTATCAGCAGGCCGCGAGAACGAGGGCGACTCGCGCGGCTACCGGTCGGCCGAGGAGCAGGCCCGCGAGCTGGCGCGCTCGATCCGGCGCGAGGTGGCCAAGCTAGCCGACAAGTGGAACGGGCTGGTGGACCGCAGCGACGACTGGGGCCGGCGGCTGGAGGACGCTGTCCAGGTGAGCTTGAGATACATCGTATGACGTCATATCGCATGGCACCGTAGCCACTCCGAGACGTGGACACTCACGCCTGGACTAGTCCACCTATTTAAAGTCGCTGCATCAGAAATGATGCAATCCGACAGAGAACCAGAGTCACCGCCATAGCCCACCGAATCCGCAAACTGAAGTGGCGGTGGACTGGTCACATTAGCCGCGGAACGGACGGCCGTTGGAGCCGTAAAGCTCTTGAGTGGAGACCGCGACTCGGTAAACGTAATGTAGGACGCCCTGCGACAAGATGGGATGATGTCATTCGTAGGCTGGCTGGAGTGGGCAGGATGAGAGTGGCCGAAAATCGGGAGCAGTGGCGTGCATTATTACCTATGCCTTACAGTGGACGAGCAATGGTTGAGGATGGTAGCCACTGTGTATGCAATATTGCGTCGCCGGCATTGGATGTGATAAGCGAGAACTCGCGATTGTTTAGCAATGTTCGCGATATGTGTTACTCCTTTCGCCGAAACTAATCTTGGCCGTCAGTCGCCTTTGGCACAAATTTGCAATAAGTAATAATGACGCTGTCCAGGTGAGTTCAATGATACATAAGCCCTCATATTTTTATAAGGAATATTGTGGTTAGAAAAAGTTCGAAAAATAATATAGTTTTGATGCGGGAACCGAACATACGTCCCATGCAATCCGGGAAGTTGCCTATGAATACCACCGACCAACCGAGGCGTTAACGATTCCCGGGCCAAGACTATGTAATTTGTGTAATTAATTTAGATTTTCTAACCACAATTTTCCTTGTAATAATTTTCCCAACATTTAAAATGCTCAAATAAAAATCAAAAAGTTTTGTAATTTTAAATAAAATAAAGATGTCACTCTCGTGAACCTACACTATAAATTTGATTTATATTTCTATAATGTCATATAACGATAATGAACATATATTGAAACGCAAGCTAAAGTCGGGCCGTAAACTGATTTAACTGCGTCATAAATATGGCTACAAAACGACCTCCTATTTCAAGTTGCGATGATGGCGTTAATCGAAGTGCACACCGTTAATTCCATTGGAATGTCGTTTATAAAACAACGACACTAGAAGTTATATTACTAATTCAATTTATTTTTAGTACATGCAACGCCATCTAGCATTTTTAACCAACAACGCGTCCAGTAGGATCGATACGTTCTTATGTTACGATCATTGTAGCTAGATGGCGCTAGGTGTATTTTTTTATAGTTATCATGTTTAAATATTTAATTTTGTTTTTCTAATCTGCGCATAGATATTTCGATAGTGTTCCGTTTTTTTTCTGTTTTTAAAGTATTCTGAGAACTATGGAATCTATATAGGTCTAATAAAAGTAAATCAGAATACTCTTTATGCGTCTAACTATAGAGTTGTTTATCGACCCATGTTATAGTCCGGATATCCGCCGGCGTGAAAGGCTCAACAAGCTCAATAGTCAATTGGGTACTAAACAAAAGTGCGCAGTCACGCATGAGTTTCTATTGCCTTTAGATTTGTCTTCACACGGCAAAGATTGCATATGACGTCATTTAAAACAAACATCAATTTAGCAATATTTTGACCTATGTTCATTTAATTATATAATTTCTTTTTACGTATATTAGTCTAATTGAAACTAGAAATAAGTGCGTAAGTAAAGCCGTGGTCTACTTTATTTTTTTTTAAAGACAGAACAAGGCATAATAATTATAAGTTTCCACTATTGGCGCATTTTCCTTCCTAATATTAAGGCAATTAAGTAATAATAATATTTTAACAACTCTGCCTCTTTAAGCGTTTACCTTTTATGAGACTTGTAGTTGTTGAAAATAAATCAAAAGCTAAACAGTCTGAAATATCTAAATGGCTTGTAGGATTTTGTTTGCAAAATATATTATCGCAGAAACATTTAAATCCTCGGACTAGACGAGTATTTAAAAAAAAAATTTAAATCATAGTGTTATAAGTGGAAGAAAAATTTCGAAAACTTACAGTCTAGATGCGGGACTGTGTGTGACTGTAGTTTTTCGAACTTTTTCCAATCACACAAATTTGTTTGTATGTTCAAAATAAAAAATCAAAAATACGTAATAATCATGGTGTTAAATACAAAAAAAAATGTTCATTATTCGTCCTTTATCCGTTCTGTTACATACGTAATCTATATCGGCAAATGAAGCAGGATGTATGCGCGGGCGCAACTCGTTAAAACCCAGCGCCGCGCGTAGATCACGCCCGCGCCCGTGGCCTACTTGCGTCCATCTTAGCAGCTCTGTCCTGACAAAATGGCTGTCATTGACTTCGAATTAATCACAGAAGCGGTATTTGTTATTAGTAGGCACTATTGGTATTTATTGAATAACATATAGATTTGCCTTCATTTTTATTATAATTTTCCTGCCCTGTTCCCAGTCTATCTGGGATCGGCGCAGTAGTTTCAATTCTAATCGGTCTGACGTCATTTAGCCATCCACTCCCTATTGATTCATAGGAACTACTAAAGGTTGATTGTAGAGAAAATGAATTTAAAGGACCTGGGGGCCTACTCTGAAACTCCGAACGAACGAACTCACATCTATCCGTCTTTCTCACGCCACTGCGTGTTAAAATAAGAGCGACAAAGACGCAAAGACTCGATCGAACGAAATAAACTTCCAGAGTAACGCCTCAGATGTCGAAAGACCGATGAACGGAGAGAGTGATCGGATGACAACATTCCAATCCAATGCTCAATCACAAACCCTCTTTGGGTATGCTTTTGTTGGTGGTCTGCCCTCCACCATTTGGGTGCCCTAGGGTGTTCTTTCGACATCTGGTCCTTTTAAATATCAATATCCCTCAGTCAACTTTTACAATTACATTTACAATTACTGCATTATTAAAGATGATTAACCAAAACAGTTTTTACATAAAAGAAATATAAATGTTGATGTCTTTTCTTAAATACATAATATATGTCCTTTGTCAAGGAATAAAAGTGTTTTATAACATTTAACTGGGCTCTACTAAGGTCACTTCGCCTGTTTATGCAACAATGTAAAGCCTAGGACCACGACATGTATATTATCAAGTCAATGTAGGATTCAATTGGAATCATTTGATGCTGTGTTACGTTCATGCGATAAAGCTGTACGTTCTCATTATGACATGAACTGCATAATTGAAAGCTGTGTTTTAAAATATTTACCTAAAACACACAAGCACAAAATCTCCGAAGGGGTAGGCAGAGGTGTATTGTATAAAACACCCAAATTTCAGTCCTGAGTAATGGGGGGCGAGCATATTGCCAACTGTCCCAGTACATAAATCGCACTGTCTTGCTAGGTGATAAAAGAGGAACGCTGCTGCCCGTTCCTCATCGCTGCTTCATTCCTTACACCACCTACCTGACACCAACGCTCTTCGAAGAAAGACATAGGTACCACTCGTCTCCTTTTGGACATGTATGATACTGAAAATTGGGGGTGCATCAAATTATCCTCTACCAGGAGTGTATAGGACGTAAGAGGAATCGGAACGGGAAGGCCTCGCGTCGTTAAGTGTATTGTAGTGTCATAAAACACGCGCCGGTTTTATAATCGTCGTAACTCACCACGTGGCGCACGATAACTGTCTGCCCGCGTCACGGCGACAGTTAATCAGTTACACTACTGTCTGAATCTGTTGCTATTGTATTTCATTAGTCAAATGCCTCGCTGTCGTAATTGGGCAATAATACTCGGCGTCTCTACTTTAGGGTGCTTTCCCATCAGCGCTGTGCGAGGATACGTTGCGAGGAATGTGTTTGAGGAGTACTAGAAGTCATTTTTTGACATTAAGTACTCATTAACGTTAATTAACGTCTCTGAGTGCGGCAGTTAGTAGTCTGGCATCGTAATCGAATATAGTATTATAAAATATATAAAACCTGCCGTTTAGGGACTGTAGAGCAGAATACAATTGTCACCACCCCCCTATCTCTCCCGCGAGTGTCGTACAAGGCTACTGAAAGTAGAGACAGTGCTGAGTAGGTATTGGGCAGTAGCGTTTCTCTTGTACCACCTGGCCACAGTTGAAGAAACGTATGTGTTAACTCACCTCTGCTTAACCCTTCAGGAATAAATAGGAGTTATAACCACACGACTTTCCTTTGATTAATTTCAATTCAATTCAATATTTATTTGCATAAAACAGTACAATGTAAGTGTTACAAATCACAATAAAATAAGGTCACGATCAACATGTTTTGCTGAATATTCAGCATGCAAAATTTTCCACTTCTATCTTAGAACCTACGACCCTACACAGCAAGCAATTGTCAAACAATTACACATCTATCAATGTAAAATACCAAAGTTCTATGCAGCTATCATGTAGCTGTTACAAATGATAATCCGACAACGAAACTTGGCTGTTCCGCCCCCGTGCACCCGCACAAAGCACGCTCTTCTCCCCTGGTGCTTTGAACTTGGCTCCTAATTGTTTCATCCGTGCAGGACGTTAGCCCATATATGGACTAACAGATGATATAAGTATACATTTTCTATTACGTCTGCCATAAACAATCTGACATTGTGAAGCAAATAAATAAATAAATAAAAAATAATTAAATAAATAAATTGACGCATATCCATAGGTATATTAAAATCACTGGTCAACGTGCAGTCAATTCATCATGCAGTTAATGCAATAGGCACACTTACTACATTGAGTAATTAGAGGCTCTGTAAATCGCTTCACTATCAAGTTAATTTCCTCGAAGACAAACTCGACTGTCTCTGCGTTCCAGTTGATATTTCCGAACGTATCTCAGTGGTTCAGCGTTACGCTCAGCGCGCTTGTACAATGAGCCGCTCGCATTGCATTGTGCAAGCTTCTGTGGACTTATGACACCCTAGTACCTCTGCGATGTGCGTCTTGAGATTTACAACGCTTAAGAATTAAAGAGTGTTCTTTTGTGCTAGACAGGGAAGCTCTTGGCCTTCATGTCACCTTATTGTAAGTGGCGATAAGGGCCGAAGGTGGAATCGAGCTTCACCTGGAACCCTCAACCACAGAGGGCTGGCTATCTTATCACAATTGTCCGAACACAATAATGCTGTTAACATTATTATTATGGCGACAGATTTTTGGTAAGGTGGTGGGAGCTTACCACGTGGATTTAAAAACACCTACCACCAACCAAACTCATAGCATGAAAGACAACAATAAAATCCCATTGACTCGGAAAAATCTTCCATCGACACAGTTAGCTCAGCACTTGGTCTATACACAGTTTGCATGAATCAAAACAAACAAAATGTTTATGTAAATTCCGAAGTTTGCAGCGGAGGAATCCGGGGCAGGTCTCATCTGGGATGTTCTAGAAAGTTTCCCAACTTACACAGATAAACTGGCCAGATTTTAGATGTAGATACGTACAAGTTGCTGACCAAGGGCCCAGAACTTGCAGAGTGGTCGAGTAATTAAAATAGTTCGCTATATTTGTTAAGCCGCACCGTAGGCGCACCGAGGAGTAAAAACTTGGAAATTGCATGACGATCAGCTAATGCTCCAACGAGATATTTTCGAAAAATACTATCTATAGTCATGCTTATTTTTTATCATCACCAGCCGTTTAATATCCTCACTGCTGGGGTACAGAGTGGTTTGGTGGTATAGACGACTTAGATACATTTTTGGTCAGCCATCTAATGATCGGCCTTAGCATAATATTACTTAGGTTATGTAATCGCAGGTCTAGCGCGCGTCTATGCGTCTGGAGTACACAATAATTCTAAACCCAATTTATGGAATAAACAGAAAGCCTACGATTATGTTCTGATATAAAATTGTATGATGAATGATGATAATATGTTTAAGATAGCAATATCCATGTAAATCTTGAAACTAAGAACCATGAATAAAATATTATACATCCTATAAGGTTTATGTATTTATTGTTCTAGAATAAGAGTATCAGAATATCCTGAACCTATTTGCAAGGGAACGAATACGTAACGAATAAGCAAAAAAGACTTGACTAATAAACACAGATTCCTTGCTAAAGGAGGTAGGTAGTTCGCAGTCGATAAATCGCGGACACAGAGAGACACGTTTTTCCTTATTCGCTTCCTTCCGCAACCGAGTTACATTATTTTTCTCCTAGTTGGTGCTGTCGAAACAGTAAGGAGGCTCTACTGCATTGATTCCCAAAGTGTGACCCCGGTCGAGTCACGTTGGCGTAACAAAAAAATTGGGGGTTAACCATTCGTAAACGGGGGGTCCAAGAAAATGTATCTGCCCTGCTAGCATGGCCACCGAAACACGATATGATATAGCCATTTATCGCGTTGAATTGTCAAAACTCAATAGATTTTTGACAGCTCAAAGCGATAAATAGTTATGTCATATCGTGTTTCAGTGGTCATGCGAGCCGGGCTGGTTTCGATAGTGAGGAACTAAAATATTAGCTTGACTTCACCTGCCAATGTAGGCGACAGTTAATATTTTAAGTATCACATCGACTGTTACTTTGTGAAAACTTGCACGTTTTCTAGTTTTGGGAATATGGTAGAAATGTAGCAAAATTTTTAAAGTGGTCTATTAGAAAGAAAAGTTTAGGAACCTCTGCTTTACCGCTTGGAGTGCCGGTGCGATCGCTTTGCATTTGTCGATACTCCTGTAGCAGATAACAATGCAGCGGTTCGTTATCCAAGTTGTTACGCGACCACTTGCGATGAGTGTACCTACTAGTGATGTGCTGAGTCGATAAGTTGGATGCAGCGCCTGTAGCAATCCAAGTCATGCAACACTGGGTCCGTTAGCCGTTCAATTGTACTCTCTTCCTGTGTCCTATTATGGATCGTTATTCCTAAGGGGTGTAGTCTATGTTTATATTAGAACTAGCTGAACCGGCAAACATTATTTAGACCTTATCTTCTGGGGGTATAAAAAAAACCCTACGACCTATTCTCAGATCTAACAAATATACTTACATAAAAAAATTCATAAAAATTGTTTAAAACCTTTCGAAGGATCTTGAGAACAAACACTGTGACATGAGATTTTATTAGAAATATATATACATGCATAATTCACGCCTATGGCCCCGAAGGGGTAGGCAGAGGTGAACTAGCACCCACGTTTCGCCAGTTATGTTAGGTCCCATGTAATAGGTGGCGAGCCTATTCCCATTTATCGGGCACATTAGTCGCAGTAGGTACAATGCTAGGTGGTATAAGAGGAACGCTGCTGCCCATTCCCCGTCACTGATTTATCCTAAGTCGCCTTGTACGACACCCACGGGAGAGATTTGGGGTGGTGACAATGGTATTCTACTCTGCCGTCACCACAGGGCTATTAGAAATATCACTCTGATAAAGGACGTAGAGCGATTATAGTGGATATATTATGCCATAGTAAATAAACGATCTTAAGCAAGACATTAAAATACATATAATTTAAGTGATTTGCGGTTCTATGAAAATGAGAAGATCAAAATCGCATAATCATTGCTTACCAATTCAATATGTTCACTTTAATTAAAATGTCGTTATCAATTTTAGTATAGCTGGCAAAATTATGGAATCCCCCCTGATTCCTACCGCCTAACTCGATTGCTGATGATAGCTATATTGCAATGCACTGCTTACGGCTATAGCAGCCATCCTGAATTTTTAGGCGGCACGGATTTTGTGCCAAATTTATTCAAAATCATTTGGCGATCATTCGTTCAAAGCTATCGCTAATAGTTTAGGTACATTTGGTGCGAAATGACAGCATGACGTCATAAACTATAGCTTTTGCTTAAGCAATCGAGTTAGGCGGTAGGGCCCCAGAGGTTGATGGTATCATAATACTTGTTGTCTCCACACTCTTATGGCATAGGTCTCCCCGGTGAATAATTAAGAATAATGGACCTCCCACCACGCGGTCTCAATACGGATGTTAATCATGGTAATGAACCTCATGCAAAATCAATAAAACTGAAAAAAGTGAAATAATTAATTTGTTAATAGCAAATTATCGTCCATCTTCATTATCGATAAAAATGTCGATACCGATAATGCGCAACTAAATAAAAAATCCGCGCTCGTTAGTGACACAGCTTCCCGCAATCCGTTTGGATTTTCACTGAGTCCCTTCAAAGAGTTCAGTAATATAATGCGGTTTTACATCATCCCATGTATACGGGCTCTAGAATCGATAGCAATGCGAGAAATAAGCAAAATGTGGTGTGCTGCTTTCCATTTAAAGTTAAAATTTTCAATGCGATGGAATATGTTTACATATTTTCAAAAAAGCACATCAAAATGTTAACAATAGCTTATGAGCTTCGATCTAAAGTTAAAAGAAAGTTTGGTAATGATCCAAAAGAATGTAAGCGAAATAACCAATTTTATAAATCATGAATTTATCCAGCCTTTGCTTCTGACATAAGGCTATGAACAAACCGATGAAAAGAAGGACACAGTTTAATTTTATTTGTTAGTTCCAAAGAACCAACCTTGTAGTCTACACGGACGAAGATATACATAATAAATAGTCCGTGGTGTTTAATTATGAATTCTACTCTAGTCTATCATATAGTCAGTGTACAATATAGACCATATTTTTTAACGCACAAAATCCTTTTTCAATCGTAACTTGCAAAAATCGGATATAAGTTATTGCTACAACAGCGGGCGCTGATATACTTCCGGATATACCGGACCATATTGATAAACCGATACTTTTGATCCGATTCGTTCTTTTGACATTATCCCTGAATTGTTTTTTTAAGTATTTATACTCATTGTTTTATCGCAAGCTTTGTGTTAATAAATATCGATTAATTTATCTAAATAATTTGTGTGCTAAATAAATAATAAATAAATAAATATTTTTACACTCGCACCTATCATCTAGCCCAAAGTAAGTAGCTTAAGCACTTGTGTTATGGATACGATGAGGGACATGTTTTTTAATATAATTATGTATATAAATGTTGAAAATATACTACATAACCATATACACAACCATGACTCGGAAACAAACATTTGTGGTCATCACAAAGTTTGCCCCTACCAGGATTTCGAATCCTGGTAGGGGCAAAATCCCGGGACCTCTTGGCCAATCTGAGCATTCGACCAAGGCGGCCGTAAAAATGAATATTTATAATCTGTTTTCATAAACAGATTATAAATTATCGCCACCTATTACATGGGACCTAACATGATTGGCGAAGTGTGGGTGCTGGTTCACCTCTGCCTACCCCTTCGGGGATATAGGCGTGATTTATGTATGTATGTATGTATGTTTTCATAAAGTTTAATAATATTGCATGTGTCATTTCCATTACTGTTACTTCTGTTATTCCTCTTGTAAGATTAAGACGTAGAATACATTAATTGAGAGTGATCCAATCCAAGCTCCGGTGTTTCATGCATCATTAAGAAAAAATAGCCTGATAGTGATAAAATCTGGACGATTTTGTAATTCGTTTAATATGAATTGGGAGCTACTGTAGGCAATGCTTCTATGAAACTAACGATACAGCTTTCGTAATCACACAGCAGTACAGAGTCCATTGCGGAAAGCGAACATGGAAGAGCAATCGTTAGACCCAGCTGCGGCTAAGGCCTCATCCATCACACATTACGACGTCCAGCCAAGCAAAATTCCCTTTAGATTCTGAATCTGCATATTATGCGGCAAACAAGCGTACCAAGCGACCGACAGGGCGTGTACACGCATACATTATGCTGAGGGCTCCGTGATGCGGGGACAATTTACCAGATCGTGATGTGAGACGCGAAGTCGGTCGGCACGTTATTAAAATCGTGAGGTGTGAACAGGGTTTTACATTTAATTTAAAAGTTGAATTCGGCATTCCATTTACAAGTATCTTTACAAGAATAGTATTTTTTTTATGCTAGACAGGGAAGCTCTTGGCCTTCATCTGACCTGATGGTAAGTTAGATAAGGGCTGAAGATGGAATCGAGCTTCACCTGAACCCTCAACCATAACACAATAATGCTGTTAACATTATTATTATTATGGTGACAGATTTTAGTAAGATGGTGGTAGCTAGCCGAGTTCAAATTTGTATTCCCCTGGGGTTCGAACCCGGGATCTTAAATCCGATGGGCGAACGGTTAAAATTGTTATTTATAAACAATAGGTTCCTGAACATTACAAACTCAGCTTGCGGTTACTGAACACTCATTTACAGACCGCCCACGTCGTTAAATCCCATTCGGGTCCATTAAAACGTAAAGGATGTGTAACAGAGTAATGAACTGGGCCGTCCTCTCTCGTTGAAGGCCGGCCGGCGACTGACCACTGCCCGCAAACTGTCTCCGCGTCATTAACTCGGAGTGGGGGTTGCGGCTTCACAACTGCTTCAGCTTGGTTGTTATTGTGTAAACATTCGTATACCCATCACTCTCACACTTTGCCATTATTCTCAATGAGTGACAGTGACGGGGTGATAATAGCAATTGGCTTATATAATAACCCTGTAGGTCTCATTCGAGTGAATTGATCATTTTCATAGTACTTTTTAATATCTTCCTTGTCTTATTTCACCGTGAATTAATCAAAAATGTATTTACATTTACAACATTAATGTTAGACTTCCACCTGATTTAGCCAACAAGTTAAGTGATTTTAATTTTTTTTATAAGCCTGTAACATCCCACTGCTTGGCAAAGGCGTCCCTCGCAACCCTTCATGTCGAGCGATCTCGAGCCAATACCGTCCATGTCTTGTCAATATGCCTCTAGACTTTCTCTCCATCGGTAACTTAAAATTAAAATGTAGGCTCTATTTTTAGCCTAATGGTATCTTGCTAATTGCATATCTGAAATCGCGTTTATAATTTATTCACTTCTGCTCATATTTTATTTATTTATGTTAAAAAATTACTAAAATAATTGGAGCGTGTGTGCAATTATTTCTGTGATGGTGCTTAGGCTTAGTAAGATATTGTTTAAGTATTTTCTTCATTCCCGTTATTTAGGGCCGAGTTCACCAACACGTAAAACAAACGATCAAAAGATAACGGGCACTTTTTTTACAGTTCTTCTATAGGGCAAAATGTCAAAAACCGACGTTTAAATAATAATCGCCTGTTTAAGTGCTGGTGAACTCCAGCCTTAAACACTTATCTCTCTACTTGTCTTTTGGTCTTACCCCCGAATTTTCCATGTCTTAGGCCAGAGTTCACCAACACTTAAACAAACAGGCGATTATTAGTCAACCGTTGGTTTTTGACATTGTATCGTATGGAAGAACTGTCAAAAACTGGCGGTTATATTTTAGTCAATTTTTTTACGTTTTGGTGAACTCGGGCCTTGGTGAAGTTCACAGCTGTTCGACTAACAATGCTACCTCCATGGACATTAGACGTGAATAGACCGTTGTCTGCAGTTCTAACCGGGCTTCAGTGCGGCCTTTGCGGTTACAGCACTCGCTTATCTAGCTTACCGCTGCTCTCTGCACTGGCGCAGTTAAATCTTGCGTTGCTTTTAATTCAATTTAACATTGACACACACAGGGTTCATTGTCATTCAGAGTTTCTACTAGTGGAATCTTTGAATATGTTAAACGATGTCCTTGATTGATAAATGATAACCAGTCATATGAAATATATTTGATTCGTCGGCCTATTCGATTGAATTTTAAATACTTTTACTAAACTCCAAGGAACCTCAACTGTAACTTAAACATACGTTATAATATTACGTTTTACAATGTTACGTTACGGTAATGTGCGTTTATCTTCCAAAGTATTTTATATGATACAAACCTTGTCAACTTTACTTTCTTAGGCCAAAACAGCTACTGGAACTGCTCTGTTACTAAAATCCTTGAAAACACACCCTCTGGCAAGTCTGGTGAAGTAATTATAGAACCCCGTTCTCAAAATTACCTTATCTTCAGGCATTGTTTGCTTTGGTCCACCGTCGTCTTGTATCTCTCGCCTAAGAATAAATAATAAATAAATAAATATTTTTACACTCACACCTATCATCTAGCCCAAAGTAAGTAGCCTAAGCACTTGTGTTATGGATACTAGATGACGGACATATTTTTAATATTATTATGTATATAAATGTTGAAAATATACTACATAACCATATACACAACCATGACTCGGAAACAAACATTTGTGGTCATCACAAAGTTTGCCCCTACCAGGATTCGAACCCGGGACCTCTTGGCCAATACCCAGCAATCTGAGCATTTGACCAAGGCGGCCGTTAAGAAGGCGAAGAGAAAGATCTCTTTGCCACATCTTTTAATTGACGTCATCTGTTCATTAGTGTTGGCAAAACTACGTCCGCTATGGAGTACCTTCGTATGATATATGTGTAATTATATTCTATATCCCGACCACATAATGTATCAAAGCATCGTGCTCCATATCGATGCATCAACTCGACTTTTCAACGCAGTAATTAATAATTCTCATTGGCTTAACAAATTAATAATGGCTCACCGCAATACCCGGTAATGTTTGTGTAAACAGAATTTCAACTGAAATCTGGTTCTAGCCTTCTGTTTGAATATGAGCTTTAGATCGCTGCGTTTTGAGTTCAAAATTGTAGCAGGGCCCAGAATTGAGGCTAAATCGGTTTTTTTTCGAGGTGCACCGAGCCGAGGAGTGTTATTAAAATAAATTGTATTGCGGTGTCCCGTTCTCTTCTCGATTTCAACTATTTGGATTGTTCGCGATTACAGTGTTGCGAATGTTTATCTATGTGTCGTGGCCAAATCGTAGAATTGATCACTTCATGATGTGGCCGACCATTTCATGAAATGGTCGGCCACATCATGAAGTGATCAATTCTACGATTTGGCCACGACATATGCATAGGTATATACAGGCTCTGATGTAAATAAATATTTTTGCCAATTTACTATTGTTATTTTTTTTACGATTGCTTTGTAAAAGTGTGGAAACTCTCTAAGCCTATGCAAAGTTGTCGACTTAAAAGTAAAATATTCAGGTATATTTAAAGAAATATTATTAAAGCTTCCAATTACTTGAATATTATGGTTGCCTTATTCTGTCTTTTACAATCAATTCTGATAACTTTATTGACTGGTCTAAATATCTTTCTAGAAAATAAAACTGCAAATGAGACCAGTGTAGATAATACTTTAAGTTTATTTAATTAAACCACCTATCGATAAATGACCTTTTGACATCACTACATACTTAGTCGTAGCAGTTATTTATCACCGAATTATCGATAAAGGCATCGGATAGGACCTCGGGGCTCGCATTATCTAAAATAAATTTCCCCCACGATTTCTCGAGAGCTTATTACGTTTAAAGTTATGAATTTTCATTGCGCGGAACCACGTGCAGAGCTTGCCAAACTATACCGGAGGCGTGAGCGGTAGAAGTTATTTACACATTTGGGGAAACAATGGTTCTTTTAAACTTTTTCCAAATTCTCATTCTATTTATTTGTTGTAAGAAATCTTTGTACTATTATTTCATTGAAGACTAATCTATTAGCATTCAAAGATAGACGTACTACAGCTTAGTTGCTTAGCAACTTCTGTTATTTATCGTAATAATAACAAAAAATGCCACGCAACTAAACTTTAGTAAGCTTTCTTTTAACTGTAGATAGAATATTGGGACCCGCTGGTAGTCTTTTTAACGCTTATCCGGCTCGAAGGACTTAATAAATTAATTTCTATTAATTTTTTTTGATAGAGTACTATTTAAAAGCACCAACGCTCTCTATAAATTTAGACTCAGTATATACAATTAGCTCTGACACCCTCGGGATGAGTCGGGCCTGGAACATTCTACGTCAATTTTTCGCTCCCAGGCCAGCATGAAAGGTACCAGCATGAAAGGTATAATAATACACTTACTCCAAATACTAGGGACATAAATAAATAGATACATAAATATGTTAGCCCATCAATACCCGATTCGTCGCAGCGTCAGCGCGCAATGAGCGCGCAATTTATGCGCTTGCGTCGACCGCGCAAGTGACAGATATACGCGCGGCGCCGCCCCGCGCATTCCGATACGCGCACCGCGCATTTCAATGTTGTGCATCATAGTTATGATACGTTCCGGCATGCTCTAATGTTTGGTGTATTTCTTCTTATTTTCATTCTCACGCTCACATCTATAGTCTAGCCCTCAGATGCTTAAGCGCTTCTTGTACATTGATATTTTTAATGGTTAATTCATTTATGGTATCATTGCATTCACTCAGAAATCGCCAAATAAACACGTTGAACATTAGAACCGTGTATGTCAAAGTCGAAAGGTTTCCAATATTCGAAGTATCAGCTACGCCATCCGTTCGTAAACAACCAGGAGGCCTTGTTCTGAGAAAGACTAGATAATCAGCCTAAACTCGTAAACTTTTCTAGTTTTGGGGTTAGAAAAAGAATTTCGAAAAATTATGATCTTGAGGCGGGAATCGAACCCGCGTCCGCTGCTATCCGGGCAGGTGCCTGACCGCTCGGCCACCCAAGACACTAATTAACTTGCCGAAATTCTTCTAACCTTTACACTTCACGTTGTAAGCCAACGGGTACCCTCGCAATGTAGAAATAAATTTCAAACATTCCAAAGCAGATATTTTTACAAATACCGTGCGTTCGGTTAAGCTTGGGTTTGCTTTATATGCATGGAAAAATATAGGGAGAATGGGCCATAATCCACCATGTTGGCCAGTTGCGGATTGGTGGATTTAACGACTGGGGAAGAACCGTGATAATATACTTTAGTCACCCATCGTTGTTGAAATAATTATAATAAAGTTTATTTTTTCTTTTTCAGGTAAGTCGAATGATATGAAGTTAAATACCCACACACAAATGACACCAGCTAGGTAAGTTTTATTTTATATTAAAAAAATATAAAATGAGTTAATTTGTATCATCGGGTTCGTAGGACCACTGCACTATGCCCTGAAGATAATACCCTAATTAAAGATTTGGTAGGCAGTTTGTTTATTCTAATCATTTTGCGCAATAGCCATGTTTGTAAATTAAATCAATTTGCCACTGAGCAGAAATTGTAACAAAATATCTACGTATAAATGTTTGTTCCGCTACATGCGCTTCCAAGCCTAATCCAGTCGTTCCGCTAGATGCCAATAATGCCTGCAACATTAATATGCTAATAGTGCCTCGTGGCATCACTCGGCTGGATGTCAGCCAATATGCGAAATGGCCATTTTTGATATTTGCTTTTGGAACAGTGTATTCGATTTGGAGTTGACTAGTTCGATATCGCATTCACAATAGTTGGTCAAACTCGAAATTTGTGACAAGGGATTTAGGTGTTTCTTTAAAGATTTATCTTATAAATATATATTATTATTTATTTATTTCACCTTTAAATTATAGCAATTATTATTTAAATTATAGCTTAGCCGTCCCATGCCGGTAGAGCAGAATACAAATGTCACCACCCCCATCTCTGCCGCGGTTGTCGTTCAAGGCGACTAAGGGTAAACACAGCAATTATGAATGGGCAGCAACATTCCTCGTATACCTTGTAACAATGTACAGTCAACAACACGTCAAACTACCACAAAATGGCAAAATTTCTCAAACGATTTTGTGCTCTATTATTACCATATTAAGGTTGACAATCGATTGAAGAAATTTGACAGTTTTGGGTAGTCTGAAGTGCCGTTGACTGTACTGTGATTTACGTGCCCAATAGATGGCAATAGGCTCGCCTTCTATTACATGGGACCTAACACAATTAGCGAAACGAGAGTAAAAATTTAAATAATATAAATTAAATAAACACTCCCTTTGCTACAAGGTAAAAAGTGTAACAACGAAAAAATCACGTCAGGTCACGCGTTCAATTCCCCTACCCAAGTTTTCCGCTTACAACTCGAGTTTTCACAAGTTCACGTAACAACAAAGTAATAACTTTTTTGATACACATGTAAACTAATAAATACAATTGGGCCTCTGGTACAATTTAATGTTCGCCGCCAAAAGGTTGTATTCAGGGTTGTGTATTAGTACCTATAGTACTAATATTACAAAACTGATAGAGTTGATTTGGTTATTTGGTTGGTTGAACGCGCTAATTTCAAGAACTTCAGAATCAAATTGAAAAAATCTTTTTGTGTTGGATAGTCCATCTATCGAAGAAGGCTATAAGCCTATTTAGTAACCGACATTAACGCGAGCGAAACCGCGGGCGACCACTAGTTATAATATATAAGTCAACCCATTCGGTGCTGCGGGGGTATTCTTGGCCGGATTGCATTATTTAGGCATGAGATGTTATAAAAGTTTTCATGCCAACCGTCCCTAGGGAAATGCGAGGGTTTCTAGGGGGACTTGGTGGGGGGTACAAAGGGAACGTGTTGCTTTTGTGTAGCTTGACCAGGAAGGTTTGATGCCCTGTTAAATTAATAAAAAATAAATGTTAGAGGACAACATCAGGGTATAAGTTTTATGAAAAATATTCGTAAAAAATTTATATTAAAATCGTGAATTTTTAAAAAAAAAATGTGATCTCTCTACCTACCCATATGGGAGAAAGGCGTGACATAATTATTTATACGACATTTTCCTTTCCCACTTATTACATGTGGTCTGAAAAACGCCTATTTAACCCCAAAGAGGTAGACGAGATGAACACCCACGTTTCGGTAATTATGTTAGTTAGGTCCCATGTAATAGGGGGCGACCCTACTGCTATCTATCGGGCACGTAATTCACGACTAATGGGCAGCACCGTTTCTCTTATATGTAACGTATACGCCCATTAAAAATTAATCTTTCCCTAGCACTACCAACCACATATGAGCTGAATATTGACCTAAATACATCATCATCATCACCAGTCTTTTCAAGCCGCTTTCCAATAGATGGAAGAATATAGAAAGAACTATACTGCTATAACTATATTCATTTACGACGGCAGTATACGTAATATACGGCATCCAGCCAGACATCTAATCATACCAAAATATTCTGAGCTGGGACCGATTGAGACATTATATATTTTCGTTTCTCTGCTGTGTTGTCTCAATAAATGTTCTTTCTTCAATTCACCCAAGTAATTACATTCGTACAGCCGAGGACGTCCCATTAGGGTTAGTTAGTACACAGGATCGCTAAATCACAATTAAACCATTCCGATGCGGTCCAATAGACCCGCGCCCATAAATTCCGTTGATGCACTAATAACGCCCGGGGTCCGGCCAGCATCCGACTGTTAAATGACATATATCGATTCGGTAATGATTGCATTTGGTGAGTGTTAACCCGTCTCTGGTTGCGGCTTATTGTTATTCGCTATTCCTAATGTATAAACAGTATAATGTTTATTATTTGCGCCGTGTGGTGACGGCAGAGCAGAATACAACTGTCACCACCCCCATCTCTCCCGCGGATGTCGTACAAAGCGTCCAAGGGTTAAGACAGCAATGAGTAATGGCCATCAGCATTCCTCTTAGGCCACCTAGGTGCCCTATAAATGGCAATGGGCTCGCCACATATTATATGGGACCTGCCCTAATCGGCGAATAGTGGATGTTAATTCAACTTTGCCTACCCCTTCGGGGATATAGGCGTGATTTATGTATGTAAGTATTTATAATTTTCTCGTATTTCTAATCGTGGTTTTTTCACTTTAATGTGACATTAAAATCATGAGCACCATTGAGCTCTCTGAATTTTCTTACGTAAAAAAAATCATTAGGTACGATTTTGCGACTTCGGAAACAATACTAGGATGCGCTATGTTTTTGTGATGAATGCTGGCATTTCATCTTTAATAATAATAAACTTATGAATCTGAAATAAAACAAATTTTACGGATTAGACTTGACATTAACTTATGAATCTTTTCTTATTAAGGGTTCGTGCAGCCTTGAAAATTCACATCCGTAGTTCCTCTCAATGTCTTCCCACATTTTTGTCCAAAACCAGTTGAATAGAACCGAAATTCAGGGCCGAAACGTGGTGGCCATTATTTATTTAGTCCGCCGTAAGTGCCACTCAAAACAGTGTCTTAATTAACCAGAAACTGAGAGGAGCTGCAGCAGTTCGGGGCATGCAACGCACATGAGCGGTAGCGGCAAATTTAATAGCAAATTTAATTTAAATGAAATAATATTATTTATTAATTTTATTTCAGAGCTTATACATTAACGCTTTTTTATTTTATCATATCTAGAGACAGGGCTTCTCTAGATAAGATAACATAATAAAGCGATTCAATAATTGATAAATACTAAACACCAATAGACACTGTGAACTTCTTCGCGTTGTTGTAACCGCAGAGCAAAACGCAGCTTCACATCCCATAGATGGCTTTATAACCTCTGACCGATAATATTAAACTAGTAATGAACATATATACTTACCTATACCAATATTATAAAGCTGAAGGGTTTGTTTGTTTGTATGGTTAAACGCGCTAACCTCAGAAACTACTGACTCAAATTGAATTTTTTTTTGTGTTGTCCATTGATTTAAGAAAGATAGGCTGGCTATCTCACAACCGACATTAACGCGAGCGAAGCCGGGAGCGACCATTGGTACTTGATAACTTACCTTTATCCACATAACTAATAATTTTACTGAATACATTTGGATGACTCTTTAATCCCGCTTTACAAATGCAAACAGTCCTACAGTGACAGATTTATACCTCGTGGAGATGTATGTGAATTTTATGGTGGCCGCTAACGGCATTTTAATTATTAATCACCTGCCGTTGTGTATGCTGTCGATTTGACTAATATATTATTAGAATCCATTTACTGGAAGGTAAATCTAATGCAGATCAGAGTGCTGCCCACTATGTGGGGAATGAAACATAGATTAATAACCGCTTACGTTACATTTCAATGCTCTCTCGGTGGTCTTAAACGACTGACTTTGACGACTTTATTATAACGTGCACTAGCTGTGTTATTGTGTAAATAATGATAAATGTGTAATTTGAATCAATTATCCTTCTTGTCATTTCGACCCAACTTACGCTCTCCATTGTTGAAAATAGGCTTGAAGTTGAACGGAATTTGATAGTACCTTTGCTTATATTTTTATAATGATTCGTCGCTTTTTATTATCATAACTGGAGGAAATTTTTAAATAAACACTTTTAAAAAGCATTATTTGGAAGTGAACTCTGCAATGCAGGTAGGTAACATCTAATTACGTTATACATTCAAAAATAGAAGTTACATTACTGGATTTTAATGAATACATTTCATTTTGTACAGGGTGTTTGTTTTTGAATGGGGCAGTATGAGATAATTCGGGACCGTAAAAGATACAGGGAAATATTTTGATCACAATATTTTAGGATCTATACGAGGACCTCGATAGCGCAGTGGCACAGCGCGTCAGCCTACGCTTGCGCAATCTTCGTATGGGAATGTTGTCATTCCAATCGCTCACTCCTTTCATCAGTCTCTGGAAATGGTACGTTCCGTCTCTTTTCTATACATTCATTCGCAACTAACACCTTTACGGTGTCATGGATGATATGAATCACTAGAGAGTGGATGGCTTGATGACGTCTGACCGATATGAATAGAAGAGGTAACATAATGCGCCGACCCCAGATAGTCTGGGAACAGAGCGGGGAGAAGATAAGAGTAACTGAGTAACGCTGTATTGTATTTGTATAAAAATGTAATAACATAAACCATTAGTATTAACTTATTTTTCTTATTTTGTTGTCGGTGTTGTCTTTGTGCTGGTCATTAAATGTTTTTCTTTCTTTCTTCTTCTTTCTTTCTAGTATAATATGTACAACTCGCACGTTTACAATAATATGATTGCGCCCGCTACCGCTTATGACCGGGCGCGGTACCGCGCAACCTGTCGGCCAGGTTTGCATTTCCCCGCCCGCCGCTCATAAATTCATAATTAAATAGCGAACTAGCGAGTAGCGACTGACTCGGTACTCTACTCAATTTTATTTTATTTTTCTTCTCCCGAGGCGGTCTCGGTGCGGGTGTGGCGTTACGCCGCTAAGTACCTACTCAGGGTGCGAAATAAGTTTTATATTTCTCCAAGATGTCAGTGGAACCGAGCCTGGTGATCGTTGTGTTTTTTTGTCAGACTTAAGGCTGCGTTTTCATAGAAGCAGAGCTGCGCGGAACTGAGAGACTAACAAAAATTGACCAATGATAATGCTCAAATCATACATCTCATCTCCGCTCCGCAATATCATTGGTAAATTGTTGTGAGTGTCAGCACAGCTCTGCGCAGCTTCTATGGAAATGCAGCCTTAGGCACATGGGTAAATAAACGAAACAGAGTGACAGCTTGTCCACTGGCAGCAAAGCGAGACTGGGAAAAACCGGTTTACGCTCATACAGCCTCTGTTCCTTTTACTTACTCATGTGATTAAGGCGAAGAACCTGCCGAATTGCCGATATTCTATCAAATTGACAGGTGTGTAATAAATAAATAGTAAATATTTCTTACCTATCATCTGGCTAGCCCAAAGTAAATAAATACATATAATATATAATGTCACGCCTTTCTCCCACAGAAACCCATGGAAAGAATCATAAGTGATCTCTCCCTACCCGGTAGAGATCACTTCAGATTCTTTCCACTTCCTAATTTGCTAAGTTTTCGAACTCTAACCACAATTTTTCATTGTAATAATTTTTCTACCATTTAAATAAAAATCAAACTAATGAACAATATTACTTGCGTTTTAATAGCGAAAAACTTTAAGCGCCCGCCCAAGCTATGTACCACGAACTCTGGCACTTATTTGACTTGTAACTTTAACTTTAGTGCAGACGCGGCAACAGTGAGACGGCTCGTTACTCGTTATAAACTTTGCTCGGTATAACTTGCGTTCTATCTTACATTAGGACGAAAGAAATTTAATTAACAACTGCTTTGTTAATGTCCATGAAGTACATACATACATAAATCACGCCTATATCCCCGAAGGGGTAGGCAGAGGTGAACTAGCACCCGCGTTTCGCCAATTATGTTAGGTCCCATGTAATAGGTGGCGAGCCTATTGCCATTTATCGGGCACAAAAGTCGCAGTACATTGCAAGGTGGTATAAGAGGAACGCTGCTGCCCATTCCTCATCACTGATTTATCCTTAGTCGCCTTGTACGACACCCACGGGAGAGATTTGGGGTGGTGGCAATTGTATTCTACTCTGCCGTCACCACACGGCGGCTCCATGAGGTAATAATTGGATAATGGTCAAACGTCATCGGTTAGGTTAATATGATGCTCAGTTTAATAATAAACCTTAGTGAAACCTACTTTTAAGCAGTTAGGACAATAATAATCCGAGTAATCGGCATAATGGCATATGTCGAAGGTGCAACATTTTGGTTCAAATACATGCTATTGCATTAATTGTTGCTTAGATAATCGAACTTTTTCTTTGTAATAATTTGTATAACAATTTTTCTAACCACCAAAATCTTTGTATTTATAACAATATTCAAATAAGGGCCTGTTTCACAATCGACAAGTCAAAATCAAAATCAAAATCAAAATTCGTTTATTCATATCTGGTATGATTACAATACACTCATGAATCGTCAAGACAAGAAATTTACGCCAGATCATTTGACAGTTGTAATATGAAATATACGTCAATTGAACTGCAAAGTAAGCTACTTCGAACTTACTTGTCGATTGTGAAACAGGCCCTAAATATCATAAAATAAATACTTTTGTTCTGTTATATTTAAAACACCGAGGAAATAGAAGTGTAACATCGTAAGTGGTTAAAAATGATATTTCACATTGTAGTATAAATAGCAACTTGCAGGAAAGTTAGTTATCATGCAGATTGCCTTCTGACGGAAGCAGGGGTCCTGTGGGAGGCATTGTGCGATCCGTCCATCCCCGGTCAATGACCCGGAACCCTTTATCGGGATATAAATATGGGAATACTTTTGCTGAGCCAAGCTCTGAAGGAACATGGATTTCATCAGCATGATATATTTAACCTGGAGCACTGTCTATTTATCAACCCTGCATTTATATTTTTATACCCTGCAAAAGTTTTTTTCAATTAATGACTTAAACTATACTAAATAACCTATTAGGTATCTAAATTTTACCCCTAATTAAGTTTTGAATTGTTGATTTGCTGTGCCTCTGTGTTTTTAATTTGAAACTAGAAAAACAATTCAGTAATAATTCTGAATAAATCAAGTCAGTAATAAATAATTTTTAAAATGTTTTCTTTATTAGCAATATGGATCGTATTAACGATTATAATTTCTCTTATGTGTTCTGTGATTATTGAAGCATCTTATCCAACTTTGAGTTTTTCCTGAAACTTTTTTGCAAACTATTTTAGTAACGATTGTAACAAACAGTAATTTCAAGAAACAAAACAGGTCAGAAATTTTTCGAAAAATATCCGGTGAACATTCTTCTAACATTTGTGTAATGTTTAAGAAATAGTTTAAGTGATCTTATAACTGCAGCTATCTATCTTTGCCTAGCCGAAAATAGAATACACTGCTTAGTTTACGTTGTTAAGTGCCGGTATCATCTGTCCATTTTTTGTGTTAATAATGATTGTCTCTACAGTAATTAGTCTATATTGAGTATCTTATATTGATGCTGTCTCATTTACAAACCATTTGTCACTTGTCTCATCGGAAGCAACTAGGTATTCCAAAGACTGGATGACATACATACATAAATCACTCCTATATCCCTGAAGGCAGAGGTGAACTAACACCCACGTTTCGCCAATTATGTTTGGTTCCATGTAATGGAACGAGCCTATTGCCATTTATCGGACACAAAAGTCGCAGCACATTGCTTGGTGGTACAAGAGGAACGCTGCTGCCCAGTCCTCATCACTGATTTATCCTTAGTCGCCTTGTGCGACACCCACGGGAGAGATTTGGGGTGGTGACAATTGTATTCTACTATGCCGTCACCACACGGCACAAAGGCTGGATGAATCTTTGTAAAATCCATCCATAAAATTATTATGCCGACAGCAATGCTCAATATTTTAAATATACAGTCACCAGTACGCCAGACTATACAAAACTGTCAAATTTCTCCAATCAATTGTCAACCTTAATTTGTTTTGAGTAAAGCACTTAGTCCATTGAGAAAATGTTGCATATTGTGGAAACATGACGTACTCTTACTGTACATTCATTCATATTACGCATGATTATGAATGTAAAGTGCAGTAACTTATAAGAAAGTGATTCATACCATGCTTGTGTTATTCTTCGCACACCCGTGTACAGCAAAGTAACGTATGAATGTTTAATTTCGGCTCAGTTATTTAAAAAAAAATATAGAGTCAACAATGAACTCTACATTCCTCGTATGATTAAAACTATATACCACTTTTGATTAACCTTACCATATGATGACGTTTTTACAATCTACTTTGGACTTTAACATTTACATACATTGATAAATAACGCCCATTTACCCCCAAAGGGGTTGTCAGAGGTGAATTAACATCGATCGGGCACGTAAATATGACTCGGAGGCATAAGAGGAATGCTGCCTGCCCATTAGTTGCTAATCGCTGTATTTATCCACAGTCGCCTTGTGCGACACCCGCGGGAGAGATGGGTTTGGTCGCAATTGTATTCCACTCTGCAGTCATTACACGGCAAATATAAAAGTGCTTTAATATTTGCATGCTAATATAATGGTAGCGTATCAGAATCTTAAATCACCTCTTACATAAGCCACTACATACATATTTTCTATTAGTATATTTTGTCTAATAAACCAACCAATGCACACTGTTCCAGCTTGGTGGGTTGATGGCCCAAAGTGGGGACATTAAAGAGCTGGTGAAGATGAGATTTTGTCATATTAATTCTCCCGAATACAAGATATAGAGATTGTTCAATGTCCACTCATTTGATTAGTACACCGACCGAACGAATCCAGTCGAATGGCAATTTAATCAAGCGCAGAAGCGAACCCCCGCATTAAGTCCTCCCGGGAAACTGCTCAAAGGACCAAGCAGGCGGCGTAATTGCGTAAAAATATGCGTGCATACTGCATATATGCGCCCGCGCATCGAGTTTGCATTTCACGCGCAGACGCAGTGTCATGGCGGGCGAGTGCGGGGCGCACGCGTCGCGCCGCGCCTTCGAGGACCGACGGAAAAAAAACGAGCGGTCTCGCCGCGCGTGTTTTGAATCTGTGTTTTTTTGTACGTTTTTTTCTCGTTACTGACCTGACCCGTTTTGTGCAAAAATCGTGTGACTGTGTGTCGTTGACAGGGTACTCCGAAAATTGCACCGTTCTCTGAGCTTCTGTTTTAGTGTTGTAATTTTTTTTTATTTTGTTTCGTTTCGCCGTGCGATTTATGTGGAGCGAAACTTTTTTGTGTGTGAATTCTCCGAGATGTAGCTCCTTCCCGATGCTATGTTGATCGATTGTGGATCTGGCCGGGTGTTGTAATACCGGGGATTACATCCGTCCGTCCGTCCGTCCGACTTCGATCTGGTTTCTAATAGGCTTATCGTGTTACCGTGCGTAAATGTTATCTCGAATGCGTTTCGTATGGCTTGCGTTTGTCATTCATTGGTAACTGTTTTTAGACCGTGAGTGTTATTAGGCTGCATTAATGTTTTGGCTTGTAAACATGACACTTACATGGTGATCTGGCTGGTAATTAAAAATGCTTCGGCACATTCGGTGTAATTTATTGGATCGCCTGCGATGAGTACTTATGTATTCAGAATTATTCAGCCGGGTTCAGAATTATTACAAACTAGAATAGAACTGAAATAGCAAAATATCTTTTTCTTTATGAAGAAAGCTTCTCTATGCTTTCTTCATAAAGAACTTCTCTATGCTTGTGTAAATTAAGAAATTATAATATTACCTAATATATAAATATCTATCTATGTCAATAGGTATTAGACAGTGTCCAATTCTATATTTCAGCAATTTTTCAATTTTGTTATCAATCATGATTGATTTTCTTTTGGGAATACCTGATTTTATGTAGTACACCTACGTAACACCGTCCATTATAATATTTTCCAACGCAAGTAAATTAAAATTGATTGTCTCTTTGAAAACTTTAACAGTTTCATCTTGTCTTACGATATCAGTCTTCAGTTAAAAGAGATAAGTGGTGTTTGTATCATGGTCCTAACCGTGTACTAATCTTGTTTTAAATAACATCAGGCCCGCGGACGTGACTCAAGCAAACTATCGGAGATCAATGATTCCGGTTGCATAGGTAATGTTTAATGTTACGTTACAATATCGTCAAATTGTTCACTGGATACAAATATGGATGGACATATTGAGACATGTGCACAGATTAGATACGCCGACACCTCACAGTATAACACCACATTGTAGACTCCTTTTTATTTCCGCAAAGTTATCCACCACATGTAATTGGGGGTTATACGATTGCCATACTCTATGTACTGTATTAATTATTGCCAGATGTCGGAAGTAAAGGGTGAAAAGGAAAGGGCCTATGCGGGTATTTATTATCAAATTGAAAGTATATTAAAAAATAACCAAGTGAAAATTTGCAGTCCTAATGAAGAATGCATTACTGCATTCTTCGCAAATTGTTATGGGACTGAATATTTGCCACTTAATAAACTTCCAATAATTAGCGGTAACTACAGTGGAAATTAAAAATGATGGTACCATTATATTCCGCGTTAATTTAAATTATGCGACAGTCGTTATTTTTTCTGTTAATATTTAAAATTGTCACAAACTTATATATGTATAGTGTAAAGTGTAAACGTATATAGTCACTATAGTGTGAATCATGAATGGAAAGAGGAAGGCGGTGAAGGAAGAGGGAAAAGAGAAGAAAGTTTTGTAACCTAAAAAAGTATGTCTCCACTGCTGGAGCACAGGCCTTTCCTATGCATGGCAGAATATAGAAAGAATGGGCCATAACCCACCACGCTGGCCCAGTGCTGGTTGGTGGGTAATCCCTACCCTGCCCACATCTATTTAAACAAAAACAATGAATTGTCATTAGTGTATTCCCACACCATAACAATACAATATGTAAAATCAATGTAAATTTTCACCCGAACACATTGTCATGCACATAACGTTAACGAGATGTGTGTATTTAATTATAATATTATCTACTACATACCAGATTCCTCGTTAACTACTCAGTAATTAGTGGGATGTAACCCAGTTAGCTAATACATGGACGGTTAATTATTCAGCGCTGCTTATTATAACGCTAAAGGGATTAAAATTATTAATCAGTTCGACAGTAAACATCTGGGTTTGATATTTCGGAATCTAGATCCTACTAGGAGCTTCATATTTTTGAGGCAAATCTATAGTTTATTACTGTCCGCTCCTCCGTTAAAAATATAATTTTTATTTCCGCAATGTCGAATGATTGAGTTCGGAAATCACATTTTTTTATTAGCCTGTAGGATCCCACTGCTGGGCAAAGGCCTCCCTCACTACCCTTCATTTCGACCGATCTCGAAATCACACAAGAAACAATATTGGCAACAATTCTTACCATGTCCCAACCATAAGTCTTGACGCACAATAAATACATAAGGTGCATTAAAATTCCCTCTTCTTTACCTCTACCAGTGGTTTTTCGTTAAATGTTTTAATAAATCTCTATCAAACAATCATATTATTATGACCAAATGACGTATCCTCGTGAAATGCACCGACTAAAATGTAAATAATTACGTAATTACGCTTACGTAATTAATTAACAGCGATAACCGATTGATTAGACTGTTTACCAGTTTTGTAACCATTGTTCCGGACATCGGGTTCTAGTTTCCACTTTGTAATGTAACGTAGGCCTAATTAGTAGAGAAATTTATACTAAACAGCGCTTAAACAATATAATGTAACAGATATTATATAAAAAATATTAATTTATTCAGAACAAAGATGAACATATATTATTAGTTAAATAGTAACAATTCTGTCCTCCAAAACTAGGTTAGAAGTGTTGATTCTAAATTGTTATTTGATTACCAATTGCATTAAATTAAATCACGTTATAATTATGTATAAAGACAATCATTTTTGTTTTACTTATTTTATTTAACTAATTGTTCAAATGTCAGTACATGTATGATACATACAGGTTCAGCAAACAAATCTAACAAGCCCTAAATTAGGTATTGTTGCTATTTCACACCTGATCCTAGGGTCAGAAGTTCTAGTAGGATCTAGAATCAGTTGTCCTAACAGACCTTAATCCCTCCTGATGCCACCACCACTGTCAGACACTGACGTTTATTATAATTGTTAAAATTGATTACTTGTATTGCCGATCTTATTTTGTTATGGAAAAAACCTTGTATCATTATGATAGAAGCGTGCCCAATATCCCTACCGTAGCCCGACCGTGGCAGTTTCTGGTTGAAATACTTGATACGGACGTTATATCAAAATCTTACGCTTCGTAAGCTAAACTATAGAGTCGTACAACGGGTCGTAGATATTGAAACGAAGAAACATAATCATTCCCGCTTACGCTATAAGTAGGTAGAACAACAATACTTTGTCATATAACAGTATGCGTTCTGGAAAGACAATTAATACGAGTGAAAGACCTTGATCGGAAACTAAAAGTGAAATTGTCTCAATGAAAAGACTGGTCTTTAATATATAGTGCGCCATTGACATTTGCTAGGTGTCTACTCTCGGAACTGACACACATGTACTCACGGATGTGTTGACCCTTAAAATTGTATCTGATTTTGAAGATCATATTCAAAATTACGATTGCACTTACTTTATATAGTAATATCTTTATATAGTTACTCATAAGCATAGAGACTGGCACTGAAAAGTGTATACGGTTGAAAATTGTTTTATTGCAGAGGCCATAATAGTCTCACAGCTTTGACCTGGAAAGGTTAGCTTACTCATGTCAACTGAAAAAATACGCTTTTGATAGATACCATAGTGAAAGAAATAATATTGCCCCTTTCTGTTTACTTTGCTAGAAAAGTCGGCCTTCATTTACACTTAGTGCGTGTATTTCAGACCTGTGGTGTCCAGTTCAAACGGAATTACTCGAGAAAGCCTTTTAATGAACCTTTCTGGACATCCATTAATCATGCTTTTAAAAATGGCAGAGACTGTTTCAAAAGGTTTGTCTACACAAAATCGTTGGAGTTGCTTGTATAAGCAATCGGCTGAAATAAAACCAATAAGTAACACTTTTCCATTATTTATTGTATATCCCAATACAATTTCGAGATGTCCTCCATTTTGCGTCTATCGAATGAATGATGTCCAGTATGAATGTAGCTACGAATTAAGATGCTTCAGATCGATCAAGGGCGCTTGCGCAGCAACTTCATTTCAATTGAACTCATTCACCGCCTTCTCAATCTTCCGACAGCAAATGGCGCCAACACAGACTATAATTCATTACATTGACTATCCGTCAATACACCAACTGTTTACATTATAAAGGTCTATATTTAATAATCTAACATTCGGCCTTTCCTGACTACAAGTTTGTCCTCAAACTTAATCGTAGAAGTGCTATCATTTTAAATCATAACTTCTTAATTCTTCTTTTATTGTTTATGTTGTTTCAATTAACGTTTTTCTTTCTTTCTTACAATAAAATGTTCTCTTTTTAACAATCTCTGCAACTTAAATTCATCACAATCATTTGACCATCTCTTCCAACGGATCTATCATTACTTGCTGAAATAAAATGTTCTCTATTTAACAATCTCTGCAACTTAAATTCATCACAATCATTTGACCATCTATTCCGACGGATCTATCATTACTTGCTGAAATAAAATGTTCTCTATTTAACAATCTCTGCAACTTAAATTCATCACAATCATTTGACCATCTCTTCCGACGGATCTATCATTACTTGCTGAAATAAAATGTTCTCTATTTAACAATCTCTGCAACTTAAATTCATCACAATCATTTGACCATCTCTTCCGACGGATCTATCATTACTTGCTGAAATAAAATGTTCTCTATTTAACAATCTCTGCAACTTAAATTCATCACAATCATTTGACCATCTCTTCCGACGGATCTATCATTCACTTCCTGAAATAAAATGTTCTATCCTGAAATAAAATATTCTCTCGATATTCAATGAACACAATCATTTCAAGTTAAAGAGACTCAGTCATCTCTTAAGCTTAAAATCGACTCAATCATTTGAATAGGATGAACTTGTTAGTGATGTTAATAAATAAATAAATTAAATAAATAAATATCTCTCTCGGTGGTTCTATCGACACCAAATCACTTTAGTCGATTGAGTGGTTCTATCGACACTCGTAATCAACTACATAATGGGTGGTTCTATCGACACCAAATCACTTTAGTCGATTGAGTGGTTCCATCGACACTCGTAATCAACTACATAATGGGTGGTTCTATCGACACCAAATCACTTTAGTCGATTGAGTGGTTCCATCGACACTCGTAATCAACTACATAATAGGTGGTTCTATCGACACCAAATCACTTTAGTCGATTGAGTGGATCCATCGACACTCTTAATCAACTTTATTCAATAAAATTCTCTCTTAATATTCAATGAACGCAGTCATTCTAAGTTTAAGAGACTCAACCATCTCTTAAGCCCGAAATCAACACATTCATTTGAACATCTCTCTCGACGGATCTATCGACACTCCTAATCAGTTACATAATAGGTGGATCTATCGACACCCAAACAGAGTCGATTGAGTGGATCTATCGACACTCTTAATCAACTTCATTCAATAAAATTCTCTCTTGATATTCAATGAACGCAATCATTCTAAGTTTAAGAGACACAACCGTCTCTTAAGCCCAAAACCAACACATTCATTTGAACATCGCTCTCGACGGTTCATCGACGTCGTTTACTTACTTTGTAGACAAATAGGTGGATCTATCGACACCCAAGACCTAGGAGTGGATCTATCGACACTCATCAACTACATACAACTACATAATAGGTGGATCTATCGACACCCCAAATAAATTAAATTAAACATATAATCAGACGTCTACCACATGTATAATAAAAGCTGTTGTTACCAAGTATTTAGTTCGTCTGCGTTATGATTTGAATGGCCGGCCATGATACTTTTGACAATTCGAATTTATTTTTATTTTATCTTTACTTATTATTATTTTTATTTTTTTTTATATAGGGACTCGACTGATTTAATAAATTTATCTAATTATTTCATGATAATTATTATTCTTGTGAATAATTACTATGTGTAGCCGTCGGCCGTCCGTAACAAAAATGAGTCCCTTTATTTTATTACATAAAGTCCCAAAATTATAACTATATCGAAACAAGGTTGGTAATTTCTTTCAACATCTTGACTTGACTGCGTGTCGCATAGCACTTCTGGGCGGCATCATTACCATCCTGCTCTATGCTATGCAAACCTCATCACTTAATTTCATGCATGGCTTTCCACGTCATAGACAAATCACTATCTCAATCAATTCATTACTATTACAGATATATGTAAGTATTGTTTATACTCATAGATTTATTATAACATTATTGGACAACTATATGAACTATACAATTGGCGGACTTAATGCCATATGGCATTCTCTACCAGCCAATCAGTAGGGTGTGTTAGAGATAATAAAGAGGCAAAGCTTAATTAGCTACAAATTTAATAAAATACATAAATGAGGTATAACGTAAACACATACACACATAAATATATAAATACATAATAATAAATAAATAACTATTTCCTATGGCATTATATTGAATATAAAACGAGAGACATCAACTCAATCAGACTTGAGATAATGTTCACGTATTAGTCTTTTGGAAGCAACCTTTTCCCAATATCAATCACTTGTCTTTAACATTATTAAACATAATACATACATACATAAATCACGCCTACATCCCAGAAGAGGTAGGCAGAGGCGAGCCAGCACCAATTAGACATAATACATAACTAAGTTATCGATTTTTATATTTTCGGTTCTTCATATAACTGCCCTTATCTCGCTTTCAAGGGGTCGGCAGAACCTGTCTTCTTCTTCCGCTCTTTTTTATTATTCTCCATTCCGTATACTCCTTTATACAATCCATTCATCTCTTCTTTGATCTTCCTCTACTTCTGCGTCCTTCCACATTCATATATAATATTATTCTGCCAACATGGCTTTCATCACTTCTCATAACCTTACTAACCAATCCAAGTCCATTATTTTGGGGTCTCTTAGTCACTGGCGCGATTTTCAAAGTTTTCCTGTTTCTATGCTCAACCCGCATCTTATCTTTACATGTCACAGCCCCCACGTTCACCTTGACATTCGCACTTCCGTTACACGCACTCGTTTTATTTTTTTATTTTTATTAATCTTCTCAATTGTTTAAAATGTTTCTTGATCCCTAATATCCTTCAATATAATAATATCTTGTTCAAACTACCCTGTAATTAATAGTAGTAACTCCATGGGTGTTAGTTTAATGATAATGAACAGTTGTTTTAATACCTAATCGAATGTCCGGTAAATAGACGTCCTAAGTCTTTAAAAATTATCACTATCCATTTTTAAAATGACTATTCATAATTTTGTTTTTATTTTTATATTAATAAACTTATTAAATGTTGTCCATGACCTCCTGTTTTGCCCTACTAAAATGCCCTCTGAATTGTTATAGCTACAATGCTAATTAATTGGATTGACATTATGAATGTAGGTTGTGTTCCTCTTTTTGGTTTGTTTTCTTTGTTATTCCTGACATTCAAATAAACATTGGGTATTCATTTTATTTGTATCTTAACGTGTGTTCTGTGGTTTTATGTTACTCATTTTATCTAATTTTATTTAATTGTGCAAATTATTACATTTTATGTTTTAACTTAACAATTTATATATGGCAAAGGAATAATGTCTGCTCAAGTTATCGATAGATCGTGAACGTGCATGTGAAATACTTATAGGATACCATGTTTGATCACAAGTGACTGTACATAATATGTTTTCAACTTTTCCTTGTAAAGCTTGTTGCTCTTGTCAGTAATCAGTAGATGGTGACCCCAACAAATTAAAATAAAATGTTTTCAAATACTAAATACTATAATGTCTTCAAACTCGGTACTGGGTAAGGCCGCCCAATGTAAGTATTTCGTAAAAGAATCTATATTATTAAAATATAAGTACTGCCGTGTTTGTAAGTGGGAAAGGTCCTAAAGGCATGTATTGTATGAAAAAGTACAGCTAGTTTAAATTTGATATTCTAAATGGATCGTTGTTATTCATTTATTTCATAGTGGCAAACAACAGTCAAAAAATTGAGAATGTTAATAGGTATGCCAGATCGCTTATTAGTTTGTTACAGTAAAGCTATACATACAAGCTTATACACTACAAATACACTAGTTTTGTTGTAGTCAAAAATACCCATTAGTTTTGATTTTACATGCATTTACACTTACGATAAATATCAAGGCCCGTTAACATTCACATGACGACATGTGACATCATTTTACAACGCTCAGCAAGTTTACTTCTTCAGATCGGAAACTAAGTAATTCTTCCACCATTATTGTTATTTATTGTTATTATAATAATTATTATATTATTGTATTATTTATATTTTTTTTTTTTAAACCTACTAGCACTTTGATAAAAGATTACATAAATTTCATTACTATTAGCACATAATAATATACCTATTATTATACAATTTTGACACATACGGGACAAAAGCATATTTTGAGACATTTTTATTGGAAGGTTACAACCAAATTGATATCGCATAATTGGTTACCAAAAAAATTTAGGAAAGTATTTGTTCGCCCTTTTAGAACAGATATTCGAATTGTTTTCCATAAAATTACAAAGATTTACACATTATACTATCGGTTTTGGAAATTTATAGCTAAGATGTCCATCCATTATAATTTACAACAAATAACATTATCGTATGGTTTACTTATATGTATGTTTTATTACAATTTCTATAATTTTAGCCTACTAATTTCGACGAATTCTGTTTTAACTACTGTTCGGTAAATTATGTTTTGTTCTCTTTAAAAATAGTAAAGTTGTAATAATTATCCAGGACGTACTCTTTCATTGAACCCCTCGGTCAACTACTCCGCTTAATTATCTATTTTGTAATAACTGGAGCGGTATGTTTATGCTCTAAGACGAACGCGGCAGACTATATCTGCTGAAATCGTACTAGTTCCATACCATGGTTACGTTCCCTCCGTTCTTGGCTATGGACTGATCTTAAGGGGAGTCTCTGTTGACATAGAAAGGGCATTCAAACTGCAAAGAAACGTATTCGAGCTATATTCGATGCATGGGTGTTAGACAGCTGCAAACCATTATTCATCAAATCAAACTTCCTTTCACTACCTTGCACATACGTACATACGAGACATATGCGTCTTTGTCTCTCTCAAAATCTCACTTCATCTACTACAACCATTATTCGAACGTATCGCACAGACCTCTTGGAGCGTAATATGTCAATATGCTACATCAACCTCCGAGTCGTACATACATCTACCAAAGGAGTGTATACAATATGAGCATCATAATATATAATAGGCTTCCTGAAAGCCTAAAGTTACTGGAAGGTATAGGATTTAAGAATAACAAAATGTCTGACGTAAAATTGCTTTTACACCCTAAACGAATACATCGATAGCAAAGAATAAGGTTGATTATGACAATCATAGCTTGCATAATGTTACAAAAATTAAGATTGATAACTACATATTTATTGAGATATTTATAGTTGTGATAATTTTTAAATTGTCATCGTTGGGGCTTTGATAATTTTATTCTAAAGCTGTGTTATGTTTATTATTGACATTGACATTAGGTGCTGTGAAAATGTTATTATATAATTGTGGTTTTTTTTTTTGTTTCATTGATATCGACATGTATAATTTTTAACTTGATTCTTCTATTAAACTTCTTTTATTTTTATAGAAGGCGTACCCTGATAGCAGGTTTTAGCATTACCAACAAGTTTCAGTGGAGCATAGTGTACTGCTTGTTCTTTAAGAGATCAGGTCAGCGTTGACAGAATTAGGAAAAATTATGTCAAGGTCTTTGTTTTGAAGAATCTCGTTAAATTCTCAAAAACTTTATTGAGTATTACCTGGATTAATTATACAGTTAGGACATAACGGTGTTGTCAATATTAGAAATAACGTGATTGGCAGCGTTTAGTTTGTGAGATTGAAGATCATGAAACAATTCAGAAGCTCATGCACCACCAACATCCATTCCTTTCACTGCATACAATTCGTTATCCAAAAAAAACAGTCTCTCACACACAATGTCATCACTAAATCCCCTATTCCCATTTCGAGAATTATTAGCAGTCATATCAATCTTCGGCGCCGGGTACGAATTCGGCCACGCCGCTCAGCAGGTCTCTGTCTGGTCTCACTGGGACAGACGCTCCGTGGTGTTTATTAGCTCTCTCCGTTTGCCACTGTGATCCTCCTCTATGTCTCTGGAACTTGAAATGAAAAGCCTCTATGTAAAAGGTCTAGATTAAAAATTACAAGGAGTCGGTCCGAAAGAATCCAGTGAAATATTAAAGTAAGCACACAGATTTAATCCAACTGTATATTTGTTTTGGTTAAAATAACTAGAGGAAGCAACATTTACCACTTTCAATATTCCTCTTTTTTTTTTGTGTGTTAATTAAACTATAGTTCAACTGTCATTTGGAAATAAAGTAGATACATAATTATTATTTCGTTTATATCCTAATTATTCTGCGACTTTTCATCATAAGATATCCCAGCAATCATTAATTAAAGAAAATGTTAAACTGACTTTTATGTTTACTAGTTCACTAACTTTCAATGTTACAGTTATAGGCACTTCGCTTAAGTAAGTTAAGTGATATTTGAATAACTACGCCAGTAAAATTCATAATGCAATTTAACTTTCATTTTTGAAGAAAATTACAACTTTAAAGTCTTGGCCGAATGCGTTTTAGGCCTTAGTTTTCTAGTTCATGTAATTTTATAGCAGCTGAAACTGTAAACGACATGGAGAGTGTTTTTATTAACAAATATAAGACACTCTTTTTTGTAAGTAAAAAAAATACATAACTAAAGACATGGCTGTATGAGCCAAATCCCCTTGCCTTCCCTAAGAAAAGGAAGAATTAAAACAATAACATGTAAACAACATTGATGGACTATTTCTTTTTATATTTTGTTACATTTCACTAACTCCACGGATTTGTAACAATAATTGTCAATTCAAATAAATTATTATTTTTTTCACCTAACAATTTCCGCAGCATTGTAATTTTAAACTTGTATGAAAAATGTGTTTATCACTCACTAGCTATGTTTCATTGCGAAATCTGTATTTCGCCTTATTAAAATAAATAAATATACATATTAACCTTCTACTGTTATTAACTGGATGTTTCTTAAGTATCAAAAATTGATTTGCGAAGACTTACTAAGACGGAAAAAAAAAGTACGTCACCTGTGTTCTTTTTCTTCCAATAACTGGGCGTACGGCTACAAAAATGGTATATTTTTGTATTATCCCACTTCTGATATAAGCAATCGGCTGAAATAAAACCAATAAGTAACACTTTTCCATTATTTATTGTATATCCCAATACAATTTCGAGATGTCCTCCATTTTGCGTCTATCGAATGAATGATGTCCAGTATGAATGTAGCTACGAATTAAGATGCTTCAGATCGATCAAGGGCGCTTGCGCAGCAACTTCATTTCAATTGAACTCATTCACCGCCTTCTCAATCTTCCGACAGCAAATGGCGCCAACACAGACTATAATTCATTACATTGACTATCCGTCAATACACCAACTGTTTACATTATAAAGGTCTATATTTAATAATCTAACACTTGTAGTGTTCAGAAAGTTTGACTTTTAGCTTTAATCTCAGAAAAATAACTTTGCTCTTGGTTTCCCGTTAGATGAGCGGTAAGATTTAGTAGTTTCTAAGAATCAGTGATTAAATCAACCTGGTCTATTGTCTAGGATGTTCAAGATTAGTTGTAAACATGTTTAAAAAAATCTTTTAAAAGAAATTGGTCAAAAATTGCCATGCGGATTGAACAAGGCTCGGATTCGTATCCTGCATCATGACATGATTATTCGAAATAATCTGACCTTTTATCATTGTAGTTACGTTGTAAATTAAAAGTCTTACAAAGAAAATAAAAAAAAATGCAAAATGGAATTAAAACCTTCTATACTCCATTTGGCACTACCAATTTTGTGGGCCTCTACTAGTCTCTTCCTCTCTAATTGACATTTAAATTCCTTAAACTATGACAACTGTAATGTTCTAAAAACATCTAACGGTATGTGTGTGTGTGTCTTGACATTCTCTCTATCATGAATCATAGTGAACAAATTTAAGTTCGTCTCTTGTGAATCATTAGTACTATCTCCGCTAGCTACAATACTATGAGAGCTATCTCATCAATGTTAGTACAAAGATTTTGGGGTTAGAAAAAGAATTTCGAAAAATTATGATCTTGAGGCGGGAATCGAACCCGCGTCCGCTGCTATCCGGGCAGGTGCCTGACCGCTCGGCCACCCAAGACACTAATTAACTTGCCGAAATTCTTCTAACCTTTACACTTCACGTTGTAAGCCAACGGGTACCCTCGCAATGTAGAAATAAATTTCAAACATTCCAAAGCAGATATTTTTACAAATACCGTGCGTTCGGTTAAGCTTGGGTTTGCTTTATAAACTATTCGATTTTTAATTTTAACATTATATAAATGTTAGAAAAATTAGTACAAAGATTTTGGGGTTAGAAAAATTTACAACGTGAAGTGTAAAGGTTAGAAGAATTTCGGCAAGTTAATTAGTGTCTTGGGTGGCCGAGCGGTCAGGCACCTGCCCGGATAGCAGCGGACGCGGGTTCGATTCCCGCCTCAAGATCATAATTTTTCGAAATTCTTTTTCTAACCCCAAAATCTTTGTACTAATTTTTCTAACATTTATATAATGTTAAAATTAAAAATCGAATACATCAATGTTAGTGTTTAATCTGTACATTTGCCTCGTTTTCTTCTTTCCATTTGATAGCGTGTTGTGTACTTACTTCTCTTTTGTCATCATCATCACTACATCTGTTATATTCACAGTCAGGGTGTTCATACCTTTCTTTTGTTTCAATAAATATAGCGGGAATTAGGGAACAAATCTTCACGCGGACCCAGTCAGGCTAAGCTGGTTAGCCGCAGCGTAGTTTAATCTCTACATACTCGTAAATCACAGATCCACGTTTGTATATATCTACAAATTCAAACTAATTTTCCGTCTCAATTAAGTTTTAATCAGATGTCAATGGTGAGAAAATTAATGGGGTTCTCCAACATTTTTCCCTGTCTAAATTAGAATAAAGACCACTTTTTCAGCAGTTACTTAACCAAAAAATGTTAAAGTAATATGCATATAAAATTAAACTCTTGAAATCCCAACAAGGCATTAAGATTGCCAGCAAAATATACCACTGTTTTAATGATCTCAATTACGTTTTACACATCGTATTCGGTTCAGTGGCCTCATTTAGAAAGCTTACAACACGACTCTGTGTTTTTAAAAGCTATATTTGGGATAAAAAACCACTTTAGCGTAAGGGAGATTTTAAAACGCCGTTAATTATGATAATCACGATAGTTACGTTATTAGTATCGTAGTTTGTAAACGAAATTTTTTTAAAATTGTGCGCAATTCGTGTCTGCGTTTCGCGAAATTTAAGTTTGTTGTTGGTCGTGAAACAGTAATGTGCGGTTTAAAAACTAATTTGGCACTGCGAACATGAATTTCCTGTCAATATTTTAATGTTGTTTCATCTGTGAACGAAAGTTGTCTTGCTCGTCATTACGTTATCATTAACCAAAATTGTATTTTGTTATCTTAACTTTTTAAACATTTTCATCGAACAATAACAAAAAAAATAGTCACCTCTAGGTTACACAAGCGTCTATGCCATAATATCTCATACCCGATTAAATTCGGGGAAATTCTCTGTCCCAATCTTCATTCAAACCAGTAAATAGTGATTCAGCACTAAGAATGCATATGCAAATTTACTAGTATAACTCTCCTAATCACTTTTATGAACAGCCAAAGCGTGTCCATCCATGTCCAGTGTCCTCGTATGGCTGTTCACAATGGAGTGCTGGTCCCGACATTAATGTATGGAAGTGAAAGTTGGGTATGGGAGAAGAAGCATGAAAGTAGAATAAATGCAGTAGAAATGAGAGCGTTGAGGAGCATGGCTGGGGTAAGGCTGAGCGCTCGATTGTACAACAGTGTGATAAGAGAAATGTGTGGTTTGAAAGAAGATGTAATGACAAGGATTGAGAAAGGGATGCTCGCATGGTTTGGTCACGTCGAAAGGATGAATGAAACGAGAATGACAAAAAGGATTTACATGGCGAAAGTGAATGGAGAAATAGGAAGGGGAAGGCCTAGGCGGATCTTTCATAATCAAATTTTATATTTGATTATGAAAGTCTATTAAAAAAGGGCCAAGTCAAGAGTACCCGAAATCGACGGACATGCATGAAGAGATTGATGAGATTGGATGAAGCGAAAGAAGTATGTAAGGATCGTAGCAAGTGGAAAGAAGTGATCTCTGCCTACCCCTGTGGGAGAAAGGCGTGACATATGTATGTATGTACGTATGTACTCCCCTAATAGTGGCCACAATATTATCGAATCAAAATTAACGGAAAATAGCTTAGAATATCTTACAATTAAAACTACTGCTTTTGCACATAAATTAATCAATTGCTAATTTTGCAGATTGGGGTGATATTTTCTTTGATTATGTTTATGATCAGTCAGATGAATCAGTCAAACACACGACAATATGGCATTTATTACGTTTCGATAGAGTGCAATGTTTTCTACATGCGATGCCTTTCTCTTAAGGAGATACATACAGTCTTTAGGTCGACCTACTTTTCGTCCAGCCACCGTTTAAATTTAAATCCTGTCTAAATCTTTATTAATACAGTACATTACAGTTAGCCAAATATTTGTACATTCTTCAACACTTAAGTATATTAGTACAAGTGCGTAATTTCTTCACGTCTCGACGGCCAATGAATGTTTATACACTCTTTTAATTTGGGTCGGAAACACGGAAGCTGGTCAGGAAGTTTCCAATGCCCCCTGAATTAGCGCGTTTTAGGAGTAAACATTCAAGCAGTGCAACGGTTAGTAAACATGCTTAAAATGTCGCACAGTTGTTTCTAGGTAGCCGGCTATTTTAAGTTGAAATAGTTCTATACTTGGATTTCAACGGTAATTGTTTAGTTGCTTTGTTGCTTCATGGTTAGTTAGCGGTGCAGGGGTAAGGACCTGACAAATTGTCAATATGTTTTCTCATTACTTAACACATTGATATTTCATAAAATGGGAACGAGAATATGTCTTTTTCACCGCAAGCCTGAGGAATATAAAATATCTAAAGTCATCATCTGTCAAAAGCTTTATTCAATAACATGTGATAATCAGTTGTATATTTATTGTGTAACTAAACTTCAACATTCTTAACCTCATCCACTATAAACGTACCTAAATATTATTATAAATAGTATTTTTCAATACATTTGGTACCAGAATAGTAGCAGATATGCAAAATAATTCTGTCGTCTGACTGTTTCATCGTGTTAAAAAATAATAAAATGGTCTCCAATTATTTTATATCCACTCCGAACGATGTGTAACTGAATATAACAGTACATCGGATATCTAACAAAGAACAATAAACGAGCAAGCAATGAAGTTCCTGTTTATGTTGCCCAAAACTTGGCAACATTCCGTATTTGAGAACATTTGCGATCGCTAAATATCCAACAATTAAACTTCTGAAGATGGTGAAAGACAATCTAAACTTAATAATGAGATAAGATCGTTATGTCACTTAGTTGACGAATTGAGTCACTCTCTTTATTCGAAACTGGTGCAGACTACTAGATCTACAATTATGTATACCTATCGATGTCTGTCCCTCGTCTAAAATAAACAAAATATATGTGATTGAATTTCAATTTCACTACTTCATAGTGAGAAATCGTCTCTAAACATTCTTCTTCGATTTTATTTTCTAGTTTTAAATTTTAAAACGCCCAAGTACCAGCGTTGTCTTCACAAGATTCTTGTGTCTGGGACATGTTTGCGTTGACCATCCCGTCGCCAACACCTCCCGACATTCCAGCTGATCTAAATCAAGCTCTGCTAGTTACTGATGCAAAACAACCTCTCCGTCTCACCTCACACGTAACTATATCCATCTCGTATACCATATCCATCCATACTATTACGTACACGAACCGGATCTTCGCAATAACTTCGTATCGTTTTTTTATTCAATCTGCATGGATAAAATCTTGAAATGCTTTAATGCGTCCTTTCTACCGTTATTCTTAAATTCTAGTTTCTGAGAATGTAATATTTATAATAAAAACATAATATTTATTATGTGCTAGTGGGTCTACATTTTGGAGAATTATCGTTTGTAAGGCTCATTTATTAAATTTGTCATTACGATATTTATGTACAAATATGCTTTTAAGTAAATTATATTCGTAAGCTATATCGGTTAATTTCAGCTTTCTTATTGTATTTATAGAGTAGCAATTTATCTAGACTATCAATATCGTGGTTAATTTGCTACCAGATGTTTTAGTTTGAGAATGAAGCTGTATTAGGAAATTCATGATTATATTTACTAATATCCCTGCACATTAGGCTATTGCGATTATTGTGGTTATTACCTTCAACGGATATTTAATTTTTATGGTTGTAGTCTGACTAGAAATCCCATAGGTTAAAATTATAGTTTAAATTTAAATTAAATAAATATTACGAATTTAATATTACCTATATTTATACCACCTAGATTAAACTAAATAAAAAAAAAACAGCACAGAACAATGTCGCGTTAGATTTAATTTGTAATTGTACGAACTACAATAACGAATATCCTTTTTATTTCCAAGTCGAGCTGGCTGTCATCCAGCATCTGAACTTTTACACAGCTCAAATTGCTTAACGTCTGCTTTTATATTTCACTGAGCAAGTATTCAGTTGCTTCAAGAATGTTTTACAATTTAACTGTTGTCGTTTTGGTCGTCCTAACAACTATTATGAATGTTATAAACGTTGAAGCATCTTCTTATATTAAATTAGGGATATTCTGCATCTATATTCAGAAACGTGACTAATTAGTATATTTTCAGAGCTTATCTTGACCAAGGCGGGAATATCCATATTTCAAATCAGCCCACGACTCAACATGATACGCTATTTTAAGCGGACACGGTGTGATGTTATTTTCTTGTCCACACTGCAAGACTGATTATTTTAGGTACTCAACGGATCGCAAGTTCAGAATGATAGTTTTCATATAGCAAATTTTATCCTAATTTCATTTACCAGCCAGAAGCATTCAGTGTTTTCCATAATAAGTCGATATGTTTGTGTTAACAATATTACAAGCCCTGTAGGCGTATTGTGCCCATCAAACAATCTAAGTAAACAGCCCACCGTTATTTAAGCTGATAGCATCAGCAGATCATCGATCTGATAACCTGATTTATCTTATTTATCTATCATTAACACTAATAGTATGAATTCTTACCCAAATATGGAATCGAACATATTTCTTCTTTTAAACCTGTTCAATTATTCCCTAGGCACTGTTGAAATATGAATAATATAGGACTGCAAACACGACATACTTTATAACTACCGCCATACATTGTACTAAAATAACATTTCTTAAAAAGCAAATACATACCAAAGAATAGTGTAGTGAATTAGTTAAAAAAGTGAAAGACAAAAACGACAAGGCAAAAAGTATAGTGTCAAGTGATAGTGTTGTAGAAAACATGAAAATGCATCTGCAAACGGATTTAGCTTGTGAGATTACGCATGAGAACGGGATGGAGAAGGTGCAGATTTCGAAGGAGGCCGAGATGCTGTATTACGAACTGATCGGCGCGTTGGAAGAGGAGGAACAGGTGGGATACTTAGATGATATTTCTGTTGATTTTACTGAAATATGCTTAATTTCTCTAGAAAAAGTCTATTTCTGCAAATTTGATATCTAAAAATTTCTAATCCGAACAAAATGTAATCCTCAGATAATTATAATATAAGAATAATAAAAGTTTAATCATTATTTCTATTGCTGGTCTGGGAGAGAAAAAATACTCAACCCAGGGTTCAAATTGTTACTAATGGTTGTATATCAGTGTGATATTTAACATTTAGTGGCAATGTCGCCGGTTTTTTTATGCATAGTTATGTCAACCAATCGTTGATAACCGTTATACATAAAATATCACCAGCAATATTTATATAATGGTAGGATAAGTTTCATCACGATAACTAATTATCAATATCCCACGGTTGTATAAAACACGTGAATTTATCCTTTAAATTAGTTGGAACTTTTGGAATTTAAATGAAGTAGTAGCGGCTTTTGCTCTGACGTGTTGACATATCTATCCAAATTTAGAAAGAAAAACTGTTAGGTTCGCTAGCTGAGGACTAGATTCCATCGGGTACTGGTTCAAAACTGGATAGTCTGCATTGATAATGCCAAGTTATGGCATAAAATATGTAGATTGAGCACCTATTGCATTGTAAATAAGTTTTAAAGTTAAATTAAAGGGGCAGCGCTCGAGTTATGAAAGTAGGATAGAAAATTTTGCTTGTATTATAAATTAAAATACCTTTTTTGCTATCAATTTTATCAGAACCATATATACATATTCAATCGAATCTAATTTATGATTAAAAACAGGTTATGATGATTCTTCATTATGCCTTCCGTTTGCTGTTTCGCACTTCTAGTTAAAAGTTTTTAATAATTTTACATGACGTCTATCGTTAATGAAATTAATATTATCATCTACTACTTAGACGTATAAATGCACGGGATAATATTATATATTGTAATCAAAGGATCTCTGTGAAGGTGGCTTCACAGAACTAAAATTAGTTCTTCGTCTGTATGGGTATTATTAAAACTATTTTCACTGTCCAGCAGTAAATGTAAATTTTACCTTGATAATCGGTCGGCAACAATACGCTAGAAAGCTTCGCTCAAATCCAAACAAACAAAATGAATTAATAAAACATGCCATAGAATTAAGATAAAGCGCTCTTTACGATAAATTAGAATATAATATTATGGACTGAATTTCTAAAAGGATAACAGTTAATGTTATATAGAAAATAGTATCCTTGGCAAAGGTCAACGATTTAGCGTCTTTATAAGAATATATTAATGTATTCTAATTCATTTAAAACATGCCATTTGTTAACTTGATTTATTGACTATCGTAAAAGCTCTAGGAAGCTCGAATAATGACTTCCAGGAAGAATATTTGTAATTTTAAGACACAACTTAAATAAAAATAAAGAAAAATGAATACTGATGAAAATAAGCATTTTTTTATAGACAAAGGTATCTTCGTTTTAATAACATTGGATTGGTCCTTTGTGGAAAGATAAAAAGTACCTCTGTAAAAAGGATCCTTTCGAAAAACACTTATTAACTTTCCATCGTCAGTTTTACGTTTTGAATTACATATTTCCAATAATTATAATACATACATACATACATAAATCACGCCTATATCCCCGAAGGGGTAGGCAGAGGTGAACTAGCACCCACGTTTCGCCAGTTATGTTAGGTCCCATGTAATAGGTGGCTAGCCTATTGCCATTTATCGGGCACAAAAGTCGCAGTACATTGCTATTGCTAGGTGGTATGAGAGGAACGCTGCTGCCCATTTCTCATCATTGATTTATCCTTAGTCGCCTTGTACGACACCCACGGGAGAGATTTGGGGTGGTGACAGTTGTATTCTACTCTGCCGTCACCACACGGCTTTTAATTATAATACTCGTATAAAAATGTTATACCTTGGAGAACAGTGACACTATACTCAAATAGAGATAAAGCTGCAAGTTCATTTCATGCTATTCCTGTCACGTAGAACGTTCTTTTTATGTTTCATTCAAGCTTCGTGTTAACAATAGTTTATTACAAATTCGAGTGCCGTCGGCATGAGATATATTTTATTTCGCAAATCAATTTGCCTTTTATTCTATCTGTATTAATAGACAAGTCTTCTTTAAAGGTTATTGAATTCTCAAGTATTTTCATTTCGTACCAGTATTATAATATCTTTTTATTTTGTTCAAAGTTTATCACTGGCGTAGGTTAATGTTTTCACTTGACTCGTCTATTGTCGAAATTGACATTTGATTTACTAAATTGACGTGACCAATCCCAGCTTAAACATTCTGGTTATTTGTGTTATATGTTTAACCTCATGTTGAAAGCCTTTTTTTATCATGGTCAATATCTTAAGAAACCTTATTATGTTACACCGGGCTGCCATTTTTTTACATCTATAAAGAACATCAGCTGGTGTCCAATTTCCAAAGTCTTTCCCACGGTTAACCGCAAACGTCTTATGTCGCCGCTTAACAACTTAAACCCTGATTGTCGAAATTTTTTAACTGTTACGATCTAAACATGAAAATCGAAACATAATTTATTTTTACTACACGTTAAATAGTTGTATAAATAATTTAAAAAAGATTTTATAGTTTTTCCTTGATTCCTACGGTTATATTGAACATGCTTCCAGCTACTGACTAGCGACATGTATATCTTTACTACTAGTTCAGTTGTCTTCTTCTCGATGTCCGTTTGAATTGTGCTTATCTTAGTTGCTTTGGTTAGCACCATATAATAGTAGACCAAGGGTCCTTCGCTTACTTCTACTTCGAAGTCGGACAGTACCCTTGCTGTAAGTGTTCCAAATCTCAGGGCTTCCCATTAGCGTGTAGAACATTAGATGATGAAGTAGCTATTTGGTCTCCTTACGGCCAAACTATCCATTTGAGACTCTCAATTGCATAGAAAGCACGTCTAGGTTGCCTCCCAGAGGGTATATGTGGCTCAAGTTGGCAGTGTACTCATCACTACCAATTACATCGGTGTTACTAGTCTCGTCGTATGTAAATAGTTTCAAATGGTCCAGCAAAAAATTTAAATCATTTCATCGGACAGCGAAAACGAAGCTTCTCTGACATTTATTTTTCCGATAGCGATAAATCCCGTTATATTCGAGCAAAGGGGAAAACCGGATAGATTTATTTTAAAAACAGCAAACGCGATATTTGAGCCATGATTGTGTTTTTCAATATATTTTTTTCGTGCATTTGTTGACCGCTGAAAGTGGTGCGATTTCATGAACGAAGCGTGTTTGTATTTAATTTGTTTCATTCAAATTTCAAATTTCAAATTTCAAATTAATTGTTTCATTCGCGTCCTCTTTCATTAGTTGATAGCGGACGTTTTTATCGAAAGTACTTCTTAACACGAACTATTCTTACCAATAGTAAGTTAGATTTTTTTAATCTCTCTTTGAGTTCCGACCTACCTTCTAACTTTGAATTTCGGAATCAAATCTAAAATTTTAAAATGATTTATTGTTTACCTAGGTGTATTGCTGGACTGTTGTAATGAATTTTTGACGTTGTATTTTCGGTTTTTACCTGCCAGTACCGACATGAACAATCGTATATAATCGTAAAACCTTCAAACCAGATCAAATGATTGCTATCAAAATATAACGTGCTATCCACAATCATAAAAATTCCGAAACCAGACAACATAATTAAAGTTACTAATATCTCCAGGAATAATCTTTCCACTTAAGTTTTTTGTACTTTTTGGATTTCTGTAAAGCATCTGATAGAGGTAAACTAGCAAAAATAGTTCATTGCAATCTATCATTAAATGACGTCGTGCAGCCCTATAAAATGTACTGTTGCAAGCTTTTTATTAGGTCGTCAACTCAGGACTTAAAGAAGTAATCTTTCGCTGGCGCTCCTGCCCTGTAATGTTACCCACCGACCGCTCCCCATAAAAGCAATTTAATGTAATTTACTAAAACAAGCGACAACTTCTGTGGACATGTTCCGACTGTACACCAGCTAACTCATTGCGGCTTGTAGCATCCGAGGGTTTTTAAAGGCCATTTTTATTTCAGTGTTTTAAACCCTTTCACGCTGCGTCGCACGCTGTCCTTGATTATTATCAAGTCTCAAGTATCTATAATAGATTATGGCACTGCATCACAATGATGGTCATTGTAGCATTGAGTGCTACAACGTTTGTTCCAATAGATTAGCACGGGTGTTTTTACAATGATTAGGTAACTAATTCTAACGCAGTGGTATTTATTACTATTTCTAAGGATTAATAAAACAAAAGTGAAACCAAAGAAAACTGCGGTTTTCTATTCCCATTTACGCAAATGATTATTTAGTTATTTATATGTTAGAAACAATATTACAAAGAAAAATAAGTCAAAAACGCCAAAATTTATCTTACCATCAAACATGATGATGAAATTAAAATATATTAGTAATTAGTAAAAGAATACTTGCTACATATTTATTTATACTTTGCGTAAGTAGTGGAGAACTGTTAACTCAAATAAGAACCTTGTAACCACTAAATAGGTATATTTTTGAAACTTTCTAGTCTCTTTATGACTCTTTTCTATTTTCAATTCTATTTTTGTAGCGATAAACACTTTTTAATACTCTCATTAACCCTAAAATGAGTCATCGCCGAATCTCTTTTTAATTGGAACCATGGTGGTCTACCGTGATTCAGCTGCAGTTCTGTCACGGTGAAATGTAACCTTAATACGTCGACTTAAAGTTTATAATCAAACTTGTAAAATCGCTTCGTGATAGAATAAATATTCTTAGCAGTAAACTTGGAACGTATAAACGATTATCGAAGTTTTATTGGTAATTAAAGCGGGGATGCTTCGAATTATTTGTCTTGAAAATGAGCGGCGTTAATGCCAGATGTTCCACGCTCTAGCTATAGGTTTAGGGGAAGGTGGCCCAAATCGGACATACTGCTTAAAGCGAGCATTTTCGTATGTAAAGCTATTTGCCGGTATGCAAGGCGAGAAGGGGGAGCTTTATTTCCTTCCTGCTCTCTTGAGGGAGTAGACATCGAGGCTGGCGATCTATATTAGGTTTATAAAATATTTTCTACAGGAGACTTCTCCTCCCTCGCCTCGTAAATAAATATGTCTCACCACACATTAATTAGATCCAATTACATTGTTTTATTGCAAGTCGCAAGTTTAACAACGTATATTTGTAACATCTCTTTCTCATTAGTTGCCCGTACGTCTTCTTTCAAACCACACCTTCAAATAGTTTAATGCTTGCAACATTGATGCACATGGTAATGTGTAAAACAATGGAGCGCCGCACCAGGGCCCCATAATTAATTAATAAATCCGATCTAAGTGCCGTGGACAAAATCTCCCCAGGGAAAAGAAAATATTCTTCTCTCGCTCCAACTCCCACGAAATCCAGAGACAAAACACTGTCCACTGGTGGAGAGAGATTTAGTCCACGTCCCGTGCTAGGCCTACACTACAGGGTGTTACAGTTGACATTAGGCCTATTGTACAAAACTTTGTATGAAGCTGTCAATTGACGTAGCTCCAAAAATAGCCACGAAGGGTAATTCTCCGACTCGTGCGCTCGCCCCGTGACTCATTCACGAACAAATGTGACGAAAATTCCGTGCATTGTTCACTTTTGACACTGGTGTCACCAAAAAAATGAATTATGAGGGCTATACAAGAAATATATAGTGTGGTGACGGCAGAGCAGAATACAATTGTCACCACCCCCATCTCTCCCGTGGGTGTCGTACAAGGCGACTAAGGGTAAAAGACAGCAATCAGTAATGGGCAGCAGCATTTCTCTCATACCACCTAACAATATAAATTTGTACTGCGATTTATGTGCCCGATAAATGGCAATAGGCTCGCCACCTATTACATGGGACATAGTTGGCGAAACGCAGGTGCTAGTTCATCTCTGCCTACCCCTTCGGGGATATAGGCGTGATTTATGTATGTATGTATACAAGAAATAGGAAGGCGACTTTATAGCGTGATCTACCTCGGGCGATAAAAAGAAAGACGGTATGTCCTTTTTCTTCATCAATTTTGTATTGTTTCTCCTTGGTTTGCTCACTGTTGACTAATTACGTACCTACCTAATAAAGATCTATAATTGATATGGCATTGTTACAAGATAACTGAACCATTTCAACTGTGACGAGGAAAAACCTAGCATTCTGCGATTTGCGTACCCGATCGATGGCAATAGCATACATACATACATCACGCATATATCCCAGAAGGGGTAGGCAGAGGTCAAGTAGCACCCACGTTTCTCTAATTATGTTAGGTCCCATGTAATATGTGCCCCAATGCCATTAATCGGGCACAAAAGTCACAGTACATTGCTAGGTGGTATAGGAGGATCGCAGCTGCCCTTTCCTCATCACTGATTTATCCTTAGTCGTCTTGTACGACACGCACAGGAGAGATTTGGGGTGGTGACAATTGTATTCTACTCTGCCGTCACCACACGGCAATCGATGGCAATAGGCTCGCCATAATTATTATTACATGGAATTTTAGCATGGATGGGGAAATTTAGGTGTTAAAATACCTCTGCCTACCCCTTTCGGGCATAAATAAGCTTGATTTGTGCGCTTATTATAAAATATGGAACATGGTTCATACACAATTATTTGATACGATAAGATAAACACACATACTAAACTGACATGCAAGTCTTAAATAATAATTAAACTTTCACATTGAGTATGATAATCATAAGTCCCAAAAAAATCCACTACGCCCTTGTCACCCCCGCCCGTCTGCTATTCGAAATTCAAATTTGACATTTCCTGCGCACGCGCAGCGACTCTTGACAAATTGTGTCTCGGACTATAAATCTTTGTGCGGGTATGGTCTCTATTTCAAAGTGGGATAAAGTTGTATTTTGAATGAACTTCTTGTGAATGGAAATAAAAAGTGTTTAGTAACAAGGGCGACAGGCGTGAAAACATGACTAAATTGTAAATTATGTCTCTTTTAATAAAGAATTATGATTGATCCATGCAGGAAAGATGTAATTGCAATGGTCTTAATTTTTATTGTATTTTTGTTTAATTATGAAGAAAAAAATTGATTGTCAACCTTTTTTCTTAAACTCTTATTTTAGTTTTTATTTTATTTTCAACAATCAACAGTAATTTAATTTTATCCTTATTGTTTCAGGTAAAACCGAGCGATGTTATCCGTGGCATATTTGCATCTCAACACTCTTAAGATAAGTGGCGAAACAATTTTATTGATCAATAAAAGCTTCATGTGTAGGTTAAATTATGTACGGCCAATAGAACATAATTTTATTTACTTTAATACTTGGCTCTTTATTATAAATTTTGGTGTTCCCCAAGGGAACAATTAAAAGGGAAAATATTGTTTTGAAAAATGCAGTAAATCATCCCATGTGTCATAAAAATCATCCTATCTTTGTTGATGACAGTAACATAATAGTGGAATAAAAAAATAAATTACTAATAAATTACAATGAAATACGTAAATAAAGTATTATAACAAATTATTACGTAGCTTAATCTTAAAAAAATTAAAATAAATTATTTTGAAACAAAAATTATGGGTTTCAGGCAAAGAATTTGCAGCATTAAATATGAATATTGTAACAAAGAATATTATCTCATCCTCAAATCACTAGCAAATCCTAAATCTGTCCTTTTTTGTCAGCATCACAACAATGTATGTGGATAGAATTTCATAATCGTTGTCAGTGTAATCTTTGGATTTAACTTTTTCGCATCTTATCAATGCATAAGGTTAATGACTCAGGCTGCGCCAAAGTGCCATTCGTGTAGCGACAATCTCGTTTGAAATCGACGCATAGCCTGTAGGTAGCCTTATAAATTATGGCCCAGGTATTCATATGCAATCTGATAACGAATAGGATATTATGCGGTTAGATTTATATTTAGATGCGTATGCGCATTACTTTACTAATCTCTAGATGTGCGAGTTACTGCTGATGTTATGATCAAAGTTATTATTTTAATAAATCTTAATGGTCAGCCATTGTGAGCAATATGTAATTTTTTTTTAGACTACTTTTACTACGTTTACTTTTTGTACTATGTTGAGAGAAAAAGCGTAGTTAAGTTCTCTTGTACCCTTCCTTAGGTGGGATTCTATTGCTTTTGATATACCTAGTCATAGTCAATTTGAAAAGTATCCCACCATACATAAATCACACCTATTTATCCCCGTAGGGGGGGGGGGGGGGGCAGAGATAAATTATTATACATTGTTCCCATGTAATAGGGGACGAATATCTATCGGACATCTAACGGGCTGCTGCCCATTACTTAGCGGTGTTAAAAACGCAAATTATGTCAATTTCAATATCGAATACAATAAACGTTATTTTGCAAATCCTTTCATCGATACGATAGAACAATGAACGGCAAGAAACTAAATAAAAACCGATGCCGCAATAAAAAAAAGGTTCTCTTAGTCGGACCCTATGGTTTCATACCCCTGACTTTGAACTTATATCTGAAATCAACCCATGCCAACTTGAGCTGTGTTTCGCTCAGAAATAAGGTTTGTATTCTCTTGTATGTGCCATTGTTTATACAACGTTTTGTTTGACTCGTATTTATATGACTTATAAGGATTGACACGTTTCTTTTATCATAATGTAAACTCTATTGTTGAGCCGATAAGGCGTGTTTTCTTTTGTTCTCCGGTTTTCATTCAGACACCATATGTGGGGAATGAGTCAGGCGTGGAGTCTGATGATATTTTATGTGTTTCGGATTTTTTTTTATTTTTATTGCGCGACTTTTGTTCGGCAAGGTCTTCGGTGGAATAGCTGTTTTCTGTAATGTATACCTAACGGGAGGGGGCTCCACATTTATAAACGAATGTGTTCCTAATGGTAGGAGCTACGGTGTATGGAAGATTTTTGAATGTAACTTGACTTGGCAAAGCATAATATACCAAGATCTTAACCCCTGATCTAGCATGATAAGAAATATCGAGCAGAGTATTTACTGATAGCGAAACTGCGATTGACACAGGTAGATGGCAATAGGCTCCCCCGTGTTAAGTAAAAGAGGACTAACATAATCGTGGGCGTTGTTGCGAAGCCGCACACTCTGCTTCGTCCCTTCGTGGATAAATAGTTGTGATTTTTGTATGTACTGTCTGTACTTCTTTAACCTATCTGTCCAAATAAACTACTGTATCAGAGGAGAGAAAGAAAAGATCCAGGGCAAGGGTACACGAACCCGACGGGCTTGCATGAAGAGATTGATGAGATTGGATGAAGCGAAAGAAGTATGTAAGGTTCGGAGCAAGTGGAAATAAGTGATCTCTGCCTACCCCTGTGGGAGAAAGGCGTGACATATTTTCTGCATGTATGTTAACTGAACTATATATTTTTCTTAGTTAGATCACTTAGTAGACACTTCAAGAGGAGCCATAAAAAGATACTATAAACTGACAACCGTCACAATCAGAAATATTGTGAAAGAAAATCGCAAACAGCAGTTTGCACTCTGTCCTGTAAGAATCAAGAACTGTTTTCGCGTAGCTCGTTGGTGGTGGTCGTAAACCGGGTGTAAGACCGGCTACGGCCGGATATGGGGGTCGTTACCGGATTTGTTCGCGAAATGAAACTAGAATCCTATGACAATGTGGTTATTTTGCTAGGAAAGCTGCTGAGTGGTCATTGAAAAGTTTGAAATTTTAAATCAAAATTTTTCTGCCCTGTTCCCAGTTTATCTGAGGGTGGCGCAGTATGTCTCCTGTAGCATTCTTGACCTTGCAATTTATTTCTTTTGATCTTAAACCTTAAAATAAATAAAATAATCCTTATTACAAACAACTAATATTCAAATTCAAATGATGGTATTTAATGGTTCCCCTAACCGGGACGGCGCCCTCTAACCTCTATGGACGCAAACTCTCGAGGTGTCGCACACACACGTTTCGCGAATTAGGTCCCATGTAAGCCTATTGCCATTTATCGAGCACGGAAATCGCTGTTCATTGCTAACTGGCATAAGAGTAACGCTGCTGTCCATTACTCATTGCTGTCCCTTAGTCGCCTTATACGACACCCGCGGGAGAAATGGGGGTGGTGACAATTGTATTACTCACTATTGATTCAGAAGAATGAAAAATAAATGATGTAAAAATTTAATAATCTAGCTAGCCAATACACGTTGGCATAACTATACATAATAGTGTTGCAACGTTAAATGAAAATGTGGCTCCAGAGCAAGTTTTTCATTTTTCTGGTCAGGCTTTATGTACTAGAAGGAAAGAAGCCTTTCCAGTCATACTGAGGCGTCTAAGCAGGCTCTAGCTTGGAATCCACCAACCAACCCACGCACCACCCACGTACTGGGCCAACCGCTGGATGTCTGCCAATTAGGAGATAGTACGGGTACGCTTTCCGCTGGCGCCCTTACATACACTAAGAGTCTGGTCTAGCTAGAGGAAGCTCGGGTACAGTCGGTATCAAAATCAGAGTTGACTGGATTTATTCAGCATTAAAGGTTGAATGCCGTGTGGTGACGGCAGAGTAGAATACAATTGTCACCACCCCAAATCTCTCCCGTGAGTGTCGTACAAGGCGACTTAGGATAAATCAGTGATGGGGAATGGGCAGCAGCGTTCCTCTAATACCACCTAGCAATAGCAATGTACTGCGACTTTTGTGCCCGATGTATGGCAATGGGCTCGCCACCTATTACATGGGACCTAACATAATTGGCGAAACGTGGGTGCTAGTTCACCTCTGCCTACCCCTTCGGGGATATAGGCGTGATTTATGTATGTATGTAAAGGTTGAGTAGAATATTACTTAGAGGAGCTCACTAGCGCAGTGCCATAGCGCGCTGGGCCTGCGATTGCGTAAACTAAGCATTGTTCGCTAAATCCGCTCATTGGATGGGCCAGCGTGGTGGTCATCCATCCATAGGGAAGGCCCCAGCAGTGGGGACATTGAAGGGCCGGTCATGATGAGAATGTTACTGTGTTCTTATTTATTTATTATATCACGCCTTCTTAGTTATTAGTTATACATATTTTAGACCCACATTATTCGTCACGAAAATAGGACACGCAAATATAAAATATTGGGAAATAGAAAATTATCAGTATCCTTTCTATGGATTTTACTAATATTTCTAAGGAACACGTCAGGTTGTACCGTCTACTCAAATAAATCAAATCTAGATTCTAAAAGCTACTACAATTATAATATTATCTACCGACTAAAAATGACAATAAACGAACGGACTAATACCCATTATCACATTCCGACAATTTTGTAGCTAATTGTACCCGCACAGATCTAAATAATAAATAACAGATTTTACTCCACAAAGGGAGCAGCACCCTGTAGCCAGACAAAGCCGCCGCATCAAGGTAGTTTATTTGGCTAATCTGGCTTACGTATAATGCGGTTGAAATTTAAACCCTCATTATGTCCGAGTTGTTTAGTTAAAAATTATGACTTGTTTCTAACAAGATTGTGTATGGCTTTGTGTTCATAATAATAATATGTCGCATCGTTCAGGCTGAAAGTGTGCTAAGTAAAGAAAGGCAATGTTTGAGTTATTTAGGGTGAGATTTTAAGAAATAATAAAACAATTTTATTGAAAATTCTTTCATAGGCACATTCCTAGTAAGCAGAACATGTTGGATTGTTTCTTTAGTTTGTCACAATTGCGTCTATGCTCGTTTAATTTTCCTGTTGCCAAAATATTTCATTTGAGCCGTAACTCAGAGGTTGCTTCTTTAAGCTGCTTTATTGATGTTTGATGTAGATTATTATTTATATATAAATATCATATAGATATTAGAAAGGCCGAGTGGTATAGAAATCGGTTTGCGGTATAGGATTCGGTTTTTGATAATTTTTCGTACAAGTATTTTAATAGCAACGTGTTTATCAAATAAACTCTGTTGAATTCAGTCACTTTTCTGTTAAGCAAGTCCTACAATCCTACAGTCAGATTTAAGTCACATCACTCCGTAACTCTCAGTGAAGATGAATTAATGCTGACTGCTACTGCCTCCTGGTAAATTGTATGTAATGCATCACTCACGACTTGAAATAATTTATAGCACCGTCGAGCAATGCTGAACTGACCAGTGTATAAAACTATATATTCCTGTCTTTATAAAACTATATATATCCCCGAAGGGGTAGTCAGAGAAGTATTACCAACCACGTTTCGCCAATCAGGTGAGGTGTCAAGTAATCGGTGGCGAGCCTATTGCCATCTATCGGGCACGTAAAATGCAGTATATATGCTAGGTGGAATAAGAGAAACGCTGCTGCCCATTACTTATCACTGTCTTTGCCCATAGTCGCCTTGTACGATACCCACGGGGAAATAGGGCTGGTGACAATGGTATTCTGTAGGCCTATTCGCTAACTTTTTTTGACAGTTAAAAGTGATGATCACCGAACTATTTACTTATCCATTACTGTTTTCACAGGACAAGTGTCACAATAGCGTTATAGTAAAGTAGTAATGGATCAGTAAATAGTTCAGTGATTATCACTTTCAAGTGTCAAAAAAAAGTTAGCGAATAGGCCTACTGCTATGCCTTCACCACACGGCATTATCTGTACATGCATCGGTCGGTATTCGTGCTTATTAAATACTGGAAGAGCTTTGAGTGGATGCAGTACAGGCAACAGCATATTTAAAACAACATTCCTATGCTAATTCTGGCAGCGTAATAAGGATGCACAGGGTGCTAGTGACCACGGGCAAAAACTACTTAACGTCTTTCACCGTAAGTAATTAATTCAGTGGCAAAAGTAAACTAATGTCTTCCACGGCTGTCCGTCTAATAGACAGAAATGCTGGCTATTGGCTAAGAGGTTCCGGGCTCGAATCCTGGTAGGCCCAAATGTTTGTGATAACACAGACGTTTGTTCTAGTTTTTTCTAGTCACGGTTGTATGTATCGCACATCTAGTTATTAAAGACATACATGTCAAAAATCCAAAATTGGCTTAACAATGCCAATTTAAAACGCTGTACTGTATAAAAAATAAAAACATTTATGACTTTAACTGCCGCAGTCAGAGACGTCAATTAACTTTAATGATTATTTAATGTTAAAAATTTTCATTCAAATCTAGACTATAGACCCGGCAAGAATAGCGACTAGTTTTGAATTGGCATTTTTTGACGTTAAGTACTCATTAACGTTATTTGACGTCTCTGAGTGCGGCAGTAAATCATCTAGTCCAGATGTGCGATATGTTTATGTAGTATGCCTATTAAATTTGATCCGTCATCTAGTATCCATAACACAAGTGCTTACGGTATGGACTTTGGGCTTTATAAAAGGTGTAAGTGTAAGAAATATTGATGTATAGTGTATCCGGTAACACATTTAAATAAAAATTGACATTTTTTTCTTGTTACCGATGGTCAGGTTAATAACTTCAAATTGAGACTTACTACATTTACCAATTACGTGCCAATCATTCAAAAACTGAAGTGAAATCAAATTTACCTGTTCCATATCACTCTTAAAGCGATTTATGTAATCAGAGCAAAGTCCTCATGTCTTGCCCTATAATAATTCAATTCTCAGCTGCTCAGCTGGCTAGCAGCTGGATTGCGGTACCTAATCACTTCCCGATAGCCTTTATCTCGTGTTTCCGTATTAGATCTCTTAAGGGCAGAGCCTTAGAGGACCTGCAACCAATTAATATGGCTGATATGGATATTGCTGTACCGCTGAGTCCTCTTGGGGTGACACCTTAAACATACTAGGTACATTATATCTCAACCAATATGTTTGGTAGGCAACTGAAGAATTGGTATAGCGGAACAGCTATCAGTTATATAAATAAATATTACTTACACCTAGGGGCCGATCATTAATCATGTAATTTTTTTTTGGATTTTGAATCCCCCAGCCTTGGTGATCCGTGATGAGGTTTAACTGCCGCTCTCAGAAACGTCAATTAACGTTAACGAGTACTTAATGCCAAAAATGACAATTCAAAACTAATCGCTATTCTTGCCGGGTCTATGGTCTAGATTTAATTGAAAATTTTTGACATTAATTACTCATTCAATGTAATTTACGTCTCTGTGTGCGGCAGACTAATTTATTTAACGCAGCGTTGGTAGACCCCACAAGGTTGACCAGAGATCTGGTGAAAGTCGCAGGAACCCGCTGGATGGCAGCGCCTGACCGATCGCTTTGGAGATCCTTTGGGGAGACCTATGCCCAATAGTGGGCTCTCCCTCCTAACTGACTGAAAGTTAATTGAAGTCCCTGAGTACAAACGTAAGAGTTTTCGTCTCGTCTACGTGCAATGTGTATTTATAGACCCATAGAGTTCATGGAAATACTACGATTCGCCTTAACCGATAGTTCAATGACCACGCCATCTGATAATGGCGGGCGGCGCCTGCGCACTGTACGCTGCACTCAACTTTGTAACGGTTACAATGCGAATTTGAACCTTTTCCATGAAGACATAAGGTCCTCGAAGATAGCTGTGAGTGGAGTGTTTGTAGTGGTCATTATGCTCGGTTTATGAGCAAGTTTACAGGATAGTTGTTTCTTTTGTTTGTTGAATTCTCGACTGAACAACGCAGTGAAACGAAGAGACCTTTTCGGGGGACTATAGTTCCATACATACATAAATCACGCCTATATCCCCGAAGGGGTGGGCAGAGGTGAACTAGCACCCACGATTCGCTAATTATGTGAAGTCCCATGTAATAGGTAGCGCTGGCGAGCCTATTGCCATTTATCGGGCACAAAAATCGCAGTACATTGCTAGGTGGTATTAAGGTATAATAGGCGGTATAAGGGAAGCTACTGCCCATTCCTCATCACTGATTTATCCTTAGTCGCCTTGTACGACACCCACGGGAGAGATTTGGAATGGTGACAGTTGTATTCTAATCTGCCGTCACCACACGGCCTAATGAAAATACCACTAATTGATGAATAGAATGTTGCAACTGGATTATTAGATTATCTGTTATGAACTAGAAATCGGAACAAGATCGTGATACAGATTACATCAATGCTCGCCTGTGCAATAATAAGATTGGTTTCTTGTCGACAATGTCCCGCTAAGCCGGCGCGTGCGCACGTGCTGGGTCTAGGGTTGCCTCTTACAATATCACAAAGAACATGGTGGATAGAAAAAGTTCGAAAAGTTATAGTCTCGATGCGGGAGTCGAGCCCGCGTCCTCTGCAATCCGGGCAGGTCCCTAAACCGCTCTCGGCCAACCAAGACGCTAACGAACCTGACGAAATTTCTCTAACCTTTACACTTCACGTTGTAAAGCCAACGGATGTCGTCGCAATGTAAAAATAAATGTCTACAATTCCAAAGCAGATATTTATTTTTATTTTTATTTTACTTCTATATTATACTATACAACCCTATCACCCATTCAATGACCGCCTCTAGCGAACAATGCTTATTATTTTGATTTTAATTTGAACATTACCAACATGCGGCTATAAATGATATAACTATGACTATGACATTAATTAAATGTTAGAAAATTAGTACATAGAAAAGTTTCGTTTCAAAGTTGGAACAATTATAGTTCCCCCGCATCAAGATTAATAATTATTTGAAATTTTCCTCACCACAAATTTCTTTAAACAATGCTTATTTTACCCAATCGCTGGGCTAGTGCCCTAGTCTCTGCGCCATCGAGCTTAAATGAATCAAACAGGAATGATGTATGTCAGAAAAATTATTACAAAGAAAAGGAAGTTGTATAATTTTCGGAAAATCCTTTCCCCATATCAGAACAATAGTTACTCGAAATTAAATCAAAAGATTTATATTTCTTCTTTATAATTTTATATAAAAAAATCAAATAATAATGATGTATGTGCTGTATATAGACCTTATTGTTTTGATGTCACCGAGAGCCGATGAAAAAAGGCTAACATCATGTGTAATGCTCGTTTGTCGTTTGCCCTAAAAAATCGCATTAGATTCCACGGTACTAACAGAATGCTTTACAAGAGTTCCGACTTAACGTACAATATTGTTAACAAACCATTATCTCTCTTTATACCGTGTTGAGGATCAACCTCTTTTCACGTTATTTATAAGTTCTTTTATGATTTTTGAATAACACATGTGAAAATCGATTTTAAATTCTAAATTGTTTTGCTATATTTATAGATACCTAATGTAAGAATATAACAACAAGCATATGACCATGCATATATTTTATCTCGTATTTCTTTACTTACACATTGCTGACAACCCTACTGCAGCATAGGCGCAGGCAGTGATGTCAGCTGCGAAATTGTCACGCAATAAATATTTAGTAGAACATTTTATCCCTTTATATTTTACATAGTAATAACAGTATAGTCAGCAACTGCAGTGTACGGATAATTGGTAATACAAACCACTTTGAATTGATTTAAACATAGCCTACCGATATTTCAATACAGAGAGGCTTAAGCAAGAATTAATACATGAAAAAAATGTCCCGCCAATAATTGATGATATGGATAAAAAGGGAATGCTTGATGACGTCTTCTCACCGATTTGAATGGAAGAGGAAACATACTTCGCCGATCCCAGTTAAACTGGGAACAGGGTGCCTAGACTATCTATTCGAATGATTAGAATATAAATGTAATTTTTTGACAGCTTCTCTTACATTTGTCACGACTGTTGCCATGTCATTTTACTTTTCATACATATTTTGTATTCTATTCATTTGTAAAAGGTGGCCACTTGCCTAGAGGGCATTGCAGAAAGATGATGACTTTCAACTGATCCGACTTTTAATTTTTTAACCGCTTTTTAAAGGCCAAGAGCTTCCCTATCTACCATGAAAAACAAACTGCTACCAAATCCCCTAAAACCTTTGCAGCATTACATATTCCATATTGAACAATGTAAAATTATCCGAGACAGCAAATAAGTGTAACGCGCCCAGTGAAAGGCCACTAAACCCACCGAAGCGCGGATGTTATGGAGGCATTTTCCATCGAAGAAAACTGTCCGACCCAACCACAGTATACCCAGAACAGTAATGCATCTTCATACCAACTGGCCGCTACCCATTAGAATGTGTGCTTTCGTACTCGGCGCCGTGTAGCACGCACTGTGACACACACATTGACATAAAATACAGGGGCATAAGGGTTCATATGATCGCGCGTGTACAAAGTGATTGCACGTTCGCTCGCTGCTCGTTCCCGGCCGGCACATTCACGCTCGCAGCCCCCGCTTTAGTTACAACCCTAACGTCAACCCAGAGTAGGCTAATAACTCGCCGACAGGCCGCAGATAAACTACTGTTCTGGGTATACTGTGGCTCTATTGTATAGTTTCTTATCACACGTTATGGACCTAGAATGGCGGCGGCGGTCCGCGATGATCCCTGGACAATCTTTTTGTCTGCTTCAACCCTGTTGGCTAAGACGCTATCAGTCTTTCTGATTGCATCGTTCACTTTCCACGTTCGCAGAGCGGCGCGTAGTTAGAACTCGGAATGTTGTATTTGTTAGTGTATTGTTTTCTGTGATTAGGGAGATAATCTGTATGAATGTTTGCTGAGCCAAAAACAGACAGTTCCTCAAGATCTTGCTGATAGTAGATTATATACCTACCAATGACGATAAAACAAAGAATGTGTCAGATCGCAAGGACTTTTACAAAGGCGAGGGCGAATAAATATGCAATCTGAGGCTTTCCTTTTTATCGCCAGAGATAATTATACTATAGTTTCATGTCGCCCCCTGACCGGCAAGTGGGATTTTCCGTTTTCCCGGAATAATTATTGGAATTGTAGAGGCAGCTGCCTATACCACGCGGCCAACAAGGACGAATGCGAAAAACGCGGGCTCGTTTCCCGCACTACGACAAAATTTTTTTGATATCTTTCTGACATATTATTTTGCTTCTCTGAATTTTATCTACGCAGAAAGCCTCAAAAAAGATGAAACTTTTTCAACACTTATTTTTCGGTTATGCTTGTAGGCGTTTGTTATATCCGGGTCGGGCGACCGGGCATAATCGTCCGGTTATCGGTGGACCGATCTGCGGTAGTTTAGACGGCGTATCCACTGGGCTGGGACCTGGGACTTATTTAGTTTCAACAGACATAGTGTTGCGCGCTTATTTGAATATTATTTTTTGGAAATATTTTTTATGACGATCGCCCGTATCACCCAGCTCGCCCTAAGCTTTTACCGCTTATGTTAGGGATGTTTCCTAGATGACTGGCGCATATTCACATACTGAACATAAAGAAATCTTTATTTTTATTTTAAAATAATAATTAACATTAAAATAAATGTTGGGAAAAATAGTATGTATAAATAAAATAGTGGTTAGAAAAAGTTCGTAAAATTATAGCCTTGATGCGGGAAATCAACAAACCAAACAATCTAATCAAAATCTGTCGCCATAATAACAATGGTATTCGCATTATTGTGTTCCGACAATTTGTGATAATATAGCCAGCTTCTGTGGTTGAGGGTTCCAGGCGAAGCTTGATCCCATCTTCGGCATCATCATCAAAATGGAAAGCTGAAACAGGAAACTGTTGGCATAAAACAAAAACTTTCATCGTCTATATGGTCTCGTCTCGTTGTAATAGGTGTTGATAAAAAAGTGATAAAGAAGAATGTACATTTATTTACTTTATTTTTAAATGATTTGGAATTAGATGAAACTTTCAAAACTGCCACAGCTCGCACATTATAAAAGTTTTTATTCCGTGTATGTTTCCATGGTACTTATAACTAAAGGTGACGAAAACTTTAGATGATCAAATCATTGTTATTAAAATGATTTGTTGGAAATGACAATCTTTTAATTTCAGTATACACGTAGAGATTTCGCCAGTTTATTTTACAGTTCCCAATGAAAATAGGAGTCCATTGCTCGATCAGACATTTCAATTGCTCAATTCACCTCCAGCGCCACTCCCTCTCTTGTAACAGTGGTTTTAAGCGGGTTCGTAATGGAATGATTACTTTTTAATTGTTTCGAATTAACAGATATTTATTTGAGACAGTAATGGCAGGGCTGAGTCTCAGTCTTGTTGGACGTAATGGCGGACAGTTGATTAACTGTGAGAAGTTGAATGGTTGAAAACTACTTATTATGTGTATTTAAGTGAGGCTGCCATGCAATTTATATAAAAAAGTATCCTTAACCCAACATTTTTACTATTTTATATTTATGTGGGTATATATTTTGACTTAATTTGTTACCATCTTCAGAGATACCTACGCTTGGAGGTATTAATTGAGTAGTAGACAATGCCAGATATTGCAAATGAAGCATTTTAAGCATACCATTAACAAAATGTGCCGTGGTAAAAAAGCTTACCTGAATTTCTCATTTGACAAACTTTAGCGCAAAGAAAGGTGAGGCCAGAAAAATTTCGAAAAATTAATACATTTGCCAGTAGTTAAATTTTTTTTTTAATAAATTGGTTCCCTTTGAGAATCCGATGTTATACTTTAGGGCATTTTAGGTAGGGTAGATACTTTTCCTTAAACACTGTTCACCGTAACTCCGATTTGAGGGTTACCTACCTAAATGATTTCTCACCTGATGATTTACCAGCCTCATTAACTGAGTTAGTTTACCACGCATGAGTCCACCATCCATTTTCCAAGTTATTGCTGTGACATGGCAATAGGCAATAGGCTCGCCACCTATTACATGGGACCTAACATAATTGGCGAAACGTGGGTGCTAGTTCACCTCTGCCTACCCCTTCGGGATATAGGCGTGATTTATGTATGTATGTATGCTGTGGCATTGCCAAGAGAGTGGTCCAATATCCCAGTTCCGACCTCCATTCGTTTGAACTAAAACGTTCCTAGAAGCAGGTCCACAGAGTCACGACGACTCAATGGGTCGGCTGTACGTTCCGTTTCGCGGCGAGAGATACAAGCGTCGTGAACGGCCGGTGGTCCCTATCGGAAACATCTCACGAGCGAGCCCAAACGGGAACACCGCTCTTTCACCAGTAAAATGGACTAGTGCGTTGATGACAGTCATGATTGTCACTCTTTATTGATATACTAGTGGTCGCCCGCGGCTTCGCTCGCGTTAATGTCGGTTGTTATTATAACATAGCCTATATAGCCTTCCTTCAATAAATGGACTATCCAACGCAAAAAGAATTTTTCAATTTCAACCAGTAATTTCTGAGATTAGCGCGTTTAACTAACCAACCAAACAATTAAAAGACAAAACCTCTTCAGCTTTATAATAAGACACATTAATGGATCGCGTAGTTTCTTCATGAGAATTGCGATTTCGAGTAGACTGTTGCGATAAAATGTGTAAAAGGGTGGGTGAACCTATTGATATCCTACGGGCACGCAAATCGCAATATATTGCTACGTGGTATAATAGAAACACTGCTGTCATACTAATCGCTGCCTTTATCCCTAATCGACCTTGCACGACACCAGCGTGAGAGAGACAAAAAGTTATTTGATTTTCAGCATAAATGACGATCTGTTCGTTAAGTCCTTTTTAACATTAGAAACAGAACACACAGACGCTTCCCCTTCATCGCAAAATTGTCTGGAGAAGACTACGTTAGGCCCTTCGGGCGTTACAGCGCCTATATAGGTACCTACTCGCTATTGGGACGCAAAATGCCTCAAATAGACGCCGAACGGCAAATCGGTGTACATTACTACGCCTTTGGCGTTGTCACGGATGGAAACTGACTGGAAGGGACAATTCTTTTGTATTGTTATGTAAATTGTAGCCCGTTGAAGGATAACGAACCAATAATAATACGTTTATGTCTTATTGAAGATATTTTGTCGGGTGTGGCTTTTAAAATTTAAATGTAGGTACATTTAAATTTTAAATATGTGATGATGTTGAGATTATGTTGAGCGCACACGGATGCACACACGGAGTTATAAAAGTGAATGAAAAACGAGACGTGTTATGCTGAGTGCCGACACAACTTAGCCTGGGTTGATGATTATCTGTTTTCATCAGACTATTAATGTTTGAAAACCCGCAGTGAATTTATAATTTCACACTTTTGTTTGTTTTAAAAAAAATTATATATTTTGATTTTATTAAGTTTTTAGAGAATTTATTTAAGCTGTTGGTAGAAACGGCCCTAAACAAAGCCGCTTACCAAGCCATCCCAGGCCAAAGTTTGCTATTTGCACCTTATTTGTTATAACATTATGTGTATTTGCTTATATATGTGCGCGGAATTCTGTTATGTTTATTATCAAAACACACAACCTGAGTAATGCATTTCAAGAACCTATCATTTACCACGTCTGCTAGTGCAAAACGTTTGCAATTCAAAGATATTCGGGAAGATATAAATGGCACATCTATTCGCTTAACATCTTCGCCTACTCAAAATTCCTCCTGTCGAACCGTGACAGATTGCATTTGCAAACAAAGTAGGTGTAGGTGTCTATCATGTATCCCCGAAATACGTTTCCGAAAAAAAATGGTAGCCTATTTCCATAGCCCATTTATTTAATGGTCCAAACGTCCTGGGAGGTATATGACTGTGGCTTAGGATTTAGTTTGGGATTTTTGTACTCAGCTGAGAGTTTTTAGCGTTTTCTATAGCTCGATCGGAATTGCTGGGTTCGAAAAAGCCTGTCTATTTCTTTCTTCGAATTTTTGCTTGCCTTGGAAAGCACGTTTAGCCATTGTGTGTGGTCGTTTTTCCCCACAAACCTTGTATGGATGCGTAGTGCCTAATCTATATTCCGTCGTCCATAGGAAGGGAACGTCTGTACGCTGAGCGAGGGCATCAGTGGACTGATGATGATGGTTTAAAATAATCTAATAAATATATAAAATCTCGGGTCAGAGTGTTTGTTTTCAAACTGATGAATTTTTTTGTGTATATTTGATAGGTCTGAGAACAGGCCTTAAACTATTTTTACACACCTAGCTGATAAGGGCTAAACAATATTTGTTACTATTTATTTTATGCCAGGTCAGCTAGTTTATACATAACACTCTAAGGAGAGGAGCCACTATTCTCAATAGATAAATCTCAATTACACAAAGAACACAACAACTGCGTTATAATGAAAAATCGAATCCACAACTCCACTGACGTATCGTAGATCAAAGAAACAGAGAGCCCAGCCAAGTGGCTTATCTATTGGAACGCATAGAAAACAAAAGTATGAAACTGACGTGTTATTTTCTTTGTAATACGTCAGTTTCATACGCTTTGTATTCTGTGCGTTCGATAGATTGGTCACTGGGCTATTCTGTGTGCCCGCGAGCGTGTCCCTTGTAAGGGGAGACGCGTCGCAAGGCTGCGCCCGCGCACGGGCAAGGTTGCGGCTCGGGTTGCCATCTCGGGGAACGGGCAAACTTGAATCAGTGCCCGAGTACTTGTTGAGAGTGCGGCTCCGTTTCCTACTCGTAAGGACATAATTATCGAGAAAGTCTGACATATACTGCCGCACTCAGAGACGTCAAATAACGTTAATGAGTACTTAACGTCAAAAAATGACAATTCAAAACTAGTCGCTATGCTTGCGCTATGGTTTATAGTCTAGATTTGAATAAAATTTTTTGACATTAAATACTCATTAAAGTTAATTGACGTCTCTGAGTGCGGCAGATACACACATAAATCATACCTACCTATGTATTCCTGAAGGAGCAGGCAGAGGTCCTCGGCACTGTTCGGTTCTGGCTTTGGTTTTCAGCCGGCCACGTGCCTGTCACCAACCCTCTTTGGTTATAATTTGTATATATCAATTATATGATCAGTAATATTATGTTACATTTGCTCAGTACCGAAAATACTGTTCAATCTGTAAAGTCAATTATAAGCTATTTGTCCTGGGATCAAACTGTTTTCCATTGATCTCATTTCGTTGTTTCATTTGTTCCCTAAACGTATTAAAAAACCGTCGTTCGGTGACTTCTCACGCTCGCACTATCGAAGCAACGCATCCTCACCAAAGCTCTCTCTTCTCTGTCCGCAGCGCGTCCGCACGCTGACCTCCTCGCTAGACGAGCTAGCCGCTCGCGTGGCCGCAGCGGAGGCGGCTCGTGCGACCTGGCGCGCGCCGGGCGACGCTCGCGACGCGCGCGCTCAACTCGACGCCGTCAGCCGAGCGCGGGCGCAGCTGCCGCCGTTGCGTCGCTTGGCGGACGAGTTGGGCGCGCAAGCGCAGGCGTTGACCCGCGAGCACGTCGCCCTACCCGACGCGCTTCTCCAACGGCTAGACGAGCTGCATCTACGTGTTGGGGCGCTGAGCGCGGGCGGCGAGGAGCGAGCGCGGCAGCTGGCCGGGGTCGCGCGCGACGGCGGCGCGGGCGCAGCGCAGGGCTTCCTCGCCGGGTCCGTGGACCCGCCGTGGGAGCGCGCCGTCACGCCCGCCAACGTGCCCTACTACATCAAGTCAGTACCCAGCGCCTTGGCCGTCACAGTCGTATACGACCGGCATTTTATAGTTCGCGCGCGCCCTTCGGTATGAGAGACGGTGGCGAGGACGCGGGGAGGAGGGAAAACTCGGTCCTCCCCGCATCACTCACCCCCGCTTACATCTAGAGTGCTCCGTACCCGCCACAGTCTCTCATACCCCAGGAGGGTTGCGCACGAAGTTGTCGGACTATAGATATTAGGAACTCTACCCCACTAGACAGCGGGAAGCCGCTTTGGAGTCGGTTTGGTGATCCTTGGGGGAAGCCTTTGCCCAACAGTGGACGTGTGTCGGCTGTCTGACTTGACTTGACCATGCACGAAGCTTACCGGCACATGCAATAAAATATTCTCTCATACAATTTATATGAACCAACGTCCACTAGACCTTTCCGTCACCGGGCACTGCATTGAATTCGAGTCGAATATTTTGCCGATGCCGCTTTGTGCATCGTGCACTAGCGCTTTGTGCATGCCGCTTTGTGCTTGGTGACGGAAGGGTCTAGTAGGCAGATACCTTGATTGATACACAACATAGCCAAAGATTTATTCCATAACAACATTAGTTTAACCCTTAAACCTTTCCTTTATTCAAAATTTATTTAAGTTTATCTTCGTGACCAAACCGTATATAATTTCGACCTTAAAGTAACAGAAAGTAACCATCTAGTTGAAATTGATAACAGTAAATATTGCAGATGAGTTTAACTAGAGAGTATTTTTATAGAGGTTAACCTAAAAAGAAGTTTGATCCAAAGTAAATGCAATTGTCGACACCTTAAGCAACAATTGTTCTGAAAAACGGAATGGAGTTTAAAAGGTTACTTACTAAATAGTTTCATCACGAAGTCTTGTTAGTCACTGGACTAAAGTACCACCTTGTAATCTCCAGCCACGAACTGGAGACGACCCACTGGGACCACCCGAAGATGATCGACCTGATGAACTCGCTGGCGGACCTGAACGAGGTGCGCTTCTCGGCGTACCGGACCGCGCTCAAGCTGCGCACCGTGCAGAAGGCTCTGTGCAGTGAGTATAGATCAAATCACAAATCCTAAACCTAAAATAAACACACGATTATTAAATCAATAAAGTTAAATGTATAAAAAATACCTACTAAAAATACTTTTAAATGTAAACAGTATTGACACTAAAAGCCGCAGTCAGGGACAATTTACGTTTATGAGTACTTAACCCAAAAAAATGTCAAAAAAACCAGACCATAATAGACCCGGCAAGAATAGCGACTAGTTTTGAATTGACATATATTTTACTCATCAAAGTTAATTGACGTTCCTGAGTGCAGCAGTAAAACTTTGCAGTAAAGACTTGCTCGCGTAAAGGCAACCACAAAATGTAAGGTTTTCTCAACCGACTTTACAAACTAGTTAAGGTTGACAATCGATTGAAGAAATTTGACTGTTTTGGGTAGTCTGTAGTATTGTTGACCGTACAAATAAAGCCGCTTCAGACTCTTGAAAACTATCTAATTCCTCCAAAGAAAATTCAACCTTGACATGCACAACCTCAAGTATAAAAAATATTGACTGTTTTATTTCAATAATTTTAAACAATTAGAAAACTAGAGTCTTTTGTATCGACAGTAAATTGGTTCAGATAAAATCCAAATAGAACACCTGAAAGATAAGGGGCTAGAAATATATCTAGCTAGAAATTTCTCCAATAAAAATTCAACCTTGACATACACAACCTAAACTATTAAACGTGTTGACTGATTCATTTTAGTAATGTTTGATCATTAGTAAACTACAGACTTTTGTAATGACAGTAGATTGGTTGAGATAAAATCCAAGGGGAAATAATCCTGAAAGATAAAGGGTAGTAGATCAGAAGTTCTTTCTCAATTGAGAATACTCCACCACTTGACAATGACCTTTCCTTTGGGAATTCAATGGCGATTTTGATTGTCTGTGTCGTTGTTTGTATGTGGAATGATTTAAATTTAAAACTTACAGCTATAATTTTAATGGGCTTGTCTCAATTAATGAAGCGGTCGCACTATAGTCTGTCTTCTGTCCTGTCTTCCACATATTAATTACATACATACATAAATCACGCCCATATCCCCGAAGGGGTAGGCAGAGGTGAACTAACACCCACGTTTCGCCAATTATGTTAGGTCCCATGTATTAGGTGGCGAGCCTATTGCCATATATCGGGCACAAAAGTCGCAGTACATTACTATTGCTAGGTGGTATTAGAGGAACGCTGCTGCCCATTCCTCATCATTGATTTATCCTTAGTCGCCTTGTACGACACCCACGGGAGAGATTTGGGGTGGTGACAATTGTATTCTACTCTGCCGTCACCACACATCATAGTAATTCCTGTAACTTATATCGTCTCGTCAGTTTAAGGGAGACTTGAACAATTATTATATTTCTTTACAGTGCATATGCTCCAGCTACCAGCAGCTCTAGAGGCATTCGATTCCCATGGCTTACGTGCACAGAACGACAGGCTCATCGACATACCAGACATGATTACTGTGCTCACATCTTTATACGAGGTAAATTATATAAATATAAAGATGAATACTGTACAAATCATAACGCATTATATTGTTAATAAAAAAAAACTGCTCGTTAAATGTTTATTTACTATAGTTAACGAGATTGCGAATAATACCGGTTCCATTGCAGCACCATTATTTTGTTCAAATATTTATTAACGTATTGTTCTGGGAAAAGTATTAACTAAAACCACTTATTAAGATCAAAGTATTCCTTTTTCAGTTATTGTAAATAGGAAAATCGGAAGTTTAAAAAACTACTTGACTTGTCCAGGTGATAGCAGCAGAGAACCCTAGTTTGGTGAACGTGCCTCTATGCTTAGACCTGTCCATCAACTGGTTGCTCAACGTATATGACAGCCAACGCACTGGTCAGATCCGTGTCCTCAGCTTCAAGGTCGGCCTGGTTTTGCTCTGCAAGGGACATTTGGAAGAGAAGTACAGGTGGGTTTATCTGGATGACTTGATTATCTTCAACAACATAGTGAAAATGCATAACGTATTATTTTATTAAGTTTCCTATTCTTTTATTAATATAGCATGTCATAACAGTATCAATAATAAAAGTGACTATTACTTGCATACTTCAATAATAAGTATGGTAATAATTTGTACATTTGGAAGACAAGTACAGGTGAGTTTATCTGGATGACTTGATTATCTTCAACAACTGAGTGAAAATGCATAACGTATTATTTTAATCGCATTTTCCTATGTTTTATCAATATAGACATCCATGACAGTATCAATAATAAAAGTGATATTACTTGCATACTCCAATTATGATATAATTTTGTTTCAGATATTTATTCCGATTGATTGCTGATCCGTCATGCCGAGTCGACCAACGAAAACTGGGATTGTTATTACACGACTGTATACAAGTAAGTATACATATACCATAAATAAATAAGTGATAATTAATTAGTAAACATTATCAAAAAGAAGAAAGTAAAAGAATTTGTACATTTAATTAATACTTTGATGTTTGTAGGTCCCAAGGCAGCTAGGTGAAGTGGCAGCCTTTGGAGGTTCTAACATTGAACCCTCGGTGAGAAGCTGCTTCGAACAGGCATCTGCGGCTCTTAAAGAAGGCAACAAGGGTGGAACACTGGACAGGAAGAGCCAAGGTGAGTGATGACACAAAATTAAATTGTTACTAATCTTTTATTAAGATATTTTTTTTAATGGTGAAAGGTGATGGTTAAAATAAATATAACGTGTAGTATTATTTAAGAATCTCTATGGCGCGCTCGGCCTGCGATTTAGTAAACTAAGTAATTTTAGCTAAGTCGGTGATTGAATTGGTGACCAAAAATATATCATCTAGAGTTCCTCCGTGCTTTAGAAGGCACGTTAAGCTATTAGTTCCCTCTTGCATCTGCATTCGTTAATACCCATTGGGTTGTTACCCAATTTCCCATAAATTCTCTATCAAAAATATTATTCAAATAATTCTTCTATACTTAATACAAAAAATGTCAGTCAAAACAAAACTAGACCATAGACCCGGCAAGAACAGCGACTTGTTTTGAAGTGACATTTGTATTAGGTTTGACGTTAATTTACCAAACATTTCTTCCTCCCAGACAAAGAGAAGGAGAAGGACAAGCCGGAGACCGAGGAGAGCGCGTCTTCAACTGGGCCCGTCTCCGGCCCTACGCCTGGCTCTGGGCCGTCAGAAAACCCGGAGGGCCCGCTGCAGTACGTGGAGGCGTGGCAGTTCTTGCAGTGGCTGCAGCGGGAGCCGCAGTCCATGGTGTGGCTGCCCGTTCTTCAGAGGCTGGCCGCTGCCGAGCCGGCCCGCCACCAGGCCAAGTGCAACATCTGCAAGGACTACCCCATCGTCGGCTTCAGGTGCGACTCCCTATCTAACCTGTAGCACGAATATTATACTACCGTCCTTTAGGATGATTGTGAAGTGCCGATACGCGGCGCGAGTAGGTGTTTTCAAAGATCCTATCTGTTTTACATCTGAGAGAGTTGCGAGTCCTGGACGCAAATGCATAAATGTTTTTCCTTTTTGAAGACTTATCTCGAGCGATAACGTTTTCACTCCACTAAAACATTACAAAATGAGAATTTTGATCTTTTTAGATTCAGCACATGCTATTCTAAGTCTATATGTTTTTCGTTTTAATTAATTAAGATTAAAAGTTAAATTAAAAAATATATATAATGCTCGAGGAAGTTTATATGAAGAAATTTTGACTGTAACAACTTTTATCAATTAGCAATATTTCGTAAGAATAAAAACGTACGAACCTAGTTTTTTTATAATTATATTTACAACATAACATACATACATACATAAATCACGCCTATATCCCCGAAGGGGTAGGCAGAGGTGAACCAGCACCCACGCTTCGCCAATTATGTCAGGTCCCATGTAATAGGTGGCGAGCCTATTGCCATTTATCGGGCACAAAAGTCGCAGTATATTGCTGGGTGGTAGGTATAACAGGAACGCTGCTGCCCATTCCTCATCACTGTTTTATCCTTAGTCGCCTTGTACGACACCCACGGGAGAGATTTGGGGTGGTGACAATTGTATTCTACTCTGCCGTCACCACACGGCTATTTACAACATAATATATCCAATAATTATTAAAATTGGACATGTTTACGGGAAAATTTTATCGATTTTTGTACTAAAATTTACAGCTTCACATTCCTCTTAACTAGAATGGCGTTAACGCTCAATTGGCCATGATGATGGATATGCTCGTTACAGGTACCGCTGCCTGAAGTGCTTCAACTTCGACATGTGCCAAAAGTGCTTCTTCAGCGGTCGCAAGGCCAAGAACCACAAGCTGACGCACCCCATGCAGGAGTACTGCACCGCGGTAAGCGCGACTCTAACACTAGAGTCTAATTTGGATTGTCAATAATAATACCAAACTACCAGGAGGCCTTTTCTGTCGTGAGAAGAACGGGCAAGAAATTGCCCGTTCTTTGGCAATTATTTAATCGGCAATTATTCAATTATTCAATATTGACAAAAAAAAGTCGGCAATTATTGTCCCTCCCTGTACATGAAATTATGAGTTAATGGAAGAATTTTATTTGAACATTTTATAAAAACGTTAGAAATAATTATTACATAGAAAATAGTGGCTTAAAAAAGTTCGTAAAATTATAAAAAAATTAACCTGCGTCCTCCGCGTCTACCCGCATTCCGGGCAAGATGCCTATACCACTCGGCCGACCAAGAGGTTATTTTCAAGAATTTATTTTTATAATTTTTCGAACATTTTCTAATCACAATTTTATTTATGTGTTGCTGATGGTAATAAATAAGCAACGTAATTTTCAGAATTCAATATTTTTATTTATCAACTGACAAGATTATAAACTATTCGATTTTAATTTCAACATTATATAAATGTTAGAATCCCGCCTCAAGATCATAATTTTTCGAAATTCTTTTTCTAACCACCAAAATCTTTGACAAGATTATATTATTACACCTGACAAGTGTCGCACCGCGACAAATCAAATCGAATTCTTTGCAGTGGTTCTACAAATGTCATTGATAGGCGCGACTAAAAAAAAATTAATTAAGTCACATCTGACCAGATAGTGGCACAAAATAAACAAAAGTGGACATAAAATTTTGCACTCATCCGAGACATTCTCTGTTTTACCGCCCGCGGTAAAAAAGTACTATTAATTATTAAATTGGTTGCTTTTGCACAGACGACATCCGGCGAGGACGTGCGCGACTTCACGCGCGCGCTGCGCAACAAGTTCAAGTCGGCGCGCTACTTCAAGAAGCACCCGCGGGTGGGCTACCTGCCCGTGCAGACGGTGCTCGAGGGGGACGCGCTGGAGTCGCCCGCGCCCTCGCCGCAGCACGCGGGCGCGCTGCAGCCGGACGACATGCACACCCGGCTGGAGCTGTACGCCTCGCGCCTGGCGCAGGTGGAGCGCGCGCGCCCGCCCGACACGCCCGACAGGTGACACTGCTGCACTACTCTACACGACACGACACATGCACACCCGGCTGGAGCTGTACGCCTCGCGCCTGGCGCAGGTGGAGCGCGCGCGCCCGCCCGACACGCCCGACAGGTGACACTGCTGCACTACTCTACACGACACGACACATGCACACCCGGCTGGAGCTGTACGCCTCGCGCCTGGCGCAGGTGGAGCGCGCGCGCCCGCCCGACACGCCCGACAGGTGACACTGCTGCACTACTCTACACGACACGACACATGCACACCCGGCTGGAGCTGTACGCCTCGCGCCTGGCGCAGGTGGAGCGCGCGCGCCCGCCCGACACGCCCGACAGGTGACACTGCTGCACTACTCTACACGACACGACACATGCACACCCGGCTGGAGCTGTACGCCTCGCGCCTGGCGCAGGTGGAGCGCGCGCGCCCGCCCGACACGCCCGACAGGTGACACTGCTGCACTACTCTACACGACACGACACATGCACACCCGGCTGGAGCTGTACGCCTCGCGCCTGGCGCAGGTGGAGCGCGCGCGCCCGCCCGACACGCCCGACAGGTGACACTGCTGCACTACTCTACACGACACGACACATGCACACCCGGCTGGAGCTGTACGCCTCGCGCCTGGCGCAGGTGGAGCGCGCGCGCCCGCCCGACACGCCCGACAGGTGACACTGCTGCACTGCACTACTCTACACGACACGACACATGCACACCCGGCTGGAGCTGTACGCCTCGCGCCTGGCGCAGGTGGAGCGCGCGCGCCCGCCCGACACGCCCGACAGGTGACACTGCTGCACTGCACTACTCTACACGACACGACACATGCACACCCGGCTGGAGCTGTACGCCTCGCGCCTGGCGCAGGTGGAGCGCGCGCGCCCGCCCGACACGCCCGACAGGTGACACTGCTGCACTACTCTACACGACACGACACATGCACACCCGGCTGGAGCTGTACGCCTCGCGCCTGGCGCAGGTGGAGCGCGCGCGCCCGCCCGACACGCCCGACAGGTGACACTGCTGCACTGCACTACTCTACACGACACGACACATGCACACCCGGCTGGAGCTGTACGCCTCGCGCCTGGCGCAGGTGGAGCGCGCAAATTGGCAAAAAAAAATGGCAAAATTTCGAATTAGGTCGTTGATATAATAAGAGTGCAATCGCACATATGCACTCGCGCAGTCGTATGAATACGAGACTGACAACTGAGGTGGTTCCAACCAAGCATTCCGGTTTGCAGCGACGAGGAGCACCAGCTGATCGCGCAGTACTGCCAGTCGCTGAACGGGGGCGCCGAGCCGGCCGACGAGGCGCCGCGCTCGCCCGTGCAGGTGGTCTCCATCATCCACCGCGAGCAGCGCCACGAGCTGGAGGCCATGATCAGGTGAGGGAATCCTCAAAAGACATTGCTTCTATGCCCCTCCTCATACGGAGCTATCAAAAGGAACTGATTACATACTCGAATTGCTTACGAGTTTATTAAGCGTCACCGTCCTTATATACAATAGAGGTCCGCACACAACGCTACAAGTTAGTAACGCGTTAGTAACAGATCATTTTTCTGGCAAAAATGTTTTTAACATTCATATAATGTATCCGATTTTAATTTTAACATTATATAAATGTTAGAAAAATTAGTACAAAGATTTTGGTGGATAGAAAAAAGCAGCGGACGCGAGTTCGATTCCCGCCTCAAGATCATAATTTTTCGAAATTCTTTTTCTAACCACCAAAATCTTTGTATTCATATAATGTTATAATTTTGATTTTTATTTGAATATTTTAAAAAACTAAAAGTTAGAAAATTTATTACAAAGAAAATAGGTAAGAAAAATTTCGAAAAAGTATACTACTCTTGATGCGGGAAATACTCGGGAAACCGAGACGCTGATAATATATAATGTTCCAATTAAAATAAAATAATAATAAAAACAAACCCAAGCTATTCCTGCTTTGGAAGTTAGAAATTTATTTCTACCGATGGTAGTTGTTGGCAGTAGTTTTTTTTTTACCTTATTTTAATCATTTTTCTAACGTTTAATATAATGTTCAAACAAAAATCTGTTTTCTCAAAAACCTCTACAAAAAAAGATATATTATCACTTTTGAAGCGTAAGAATTGCACAGATAGATTAACATTGACTGATTTACATTCTTTCACGCAGGGAGTTGGAGGAAGAGAACGCGAGCCTGCAGGCGGAGTACGAGAGACTGCGCGCCAAGCACACGCCCGGCTCCACGCCCGACGACCCGCCCGCCCAGGACCAGGTCAGACGACGCAGTCTGTTCTCGACCGCTGTGCGCGGCCGGCGACTGTCCGTTTATTTATTTGAGATAACAAAAACCTGGGCTTTTAAGAAATACAGCTTGAAGTTGGGAAGAAACATTAATTTAAGTGCAGTTTTTAATTAAAGACAGCCAAGGCATGTTTTTTGTACATAATTATGTTACTGTAAAAGCCCGAACCACGGTAAATCCTAAGATATTCCGGTAAACCTAAGTTTTACCAACTCTTAATGATAAATGTCCGAATAGTTCCTTGAACATCTTTAATTTCCATCTTTCATCCATCTTCCATTCATTTGGAAAATTTTAGCATTTACCTCTAGGCACGGTATAATGTTGAGAAAAAAAGGTTTGATTCATTAATAACACACATCACTGGCTGTTCGTTGGTTCATATACAAACCTAAACTAACCAACTTACTAACCCATGTCGGTTAATAGTAACATTTAACATAATATAATATTCGAAGAGTTTACGTTCGTACCCAATTGATAAAGTTAGTTGTCCTTTATATCTATCACAATTACAATAACGTTTTTCAGGTCTGTTTTAGCTGTGACTCTTACACTATTACACGTTATGACTTAATTTCTCAACATATACCGTGCCCAGAGGTAAATGCTAAGATTTGCTTAAATAAATTTAAATGAATGGTGGTAAAAGTACGAAATTCCACGTACTTCGGACATTTACCAATAAGAGTTGGTAAATCTTAGGTTTTACCGGAATATCTTAGGATTTACCGCAGTTCGGGGTTTTACAGTAACATATACACATGTGATTTTACATTTTGTAAGTCTTACTACCGCACTTAGAAACGTCAATTAACGTTAATACGGCATTTCTCGCTTCACACGATTTTATTTTTGTACTGTCCAAGGACTATTTCAGCCCATTGTTTGTACCAGTATAATTATTTTCGAGTTTTCTTGTCAACCTGTTCTATCGCCACTGCTTATGGTGGTGATGAATTCCCACTCACAGTCACACCTGTTTCCCCCCAGGACATGATGGCCGAGGCCCGCCTGCTGAGGCAGCACAAGGGGCGCCTCGAGGCTCGCATGCACATCTTGGAAGACCACAACCGCCAGCTCGAGGCCCAACTGCAGCGCCTGCGCCGTCTGCTCGATGAGGTATGACCCATATTTTGGTGGTTAGAAATCAATTTACCCGTGTGGTGACGGCAGAGTAGAATACAAGTGTCACCACCCCAAATCTCTCCCGTGGGTTTCGTACAAGGCGACTAAGGATAAATCAGTGATGAGGAATGGGCCGCAGCGTTCCTCTTAAATACCACCTGACTTTTGTGCCCGATAATTGGCAATAGGCTCTCCACATATTACATGGGACCTAACATAATTGGCGAAACGTGGGTACTAGTTCACCTCTGCCTACCCCTTTGAGGATATAGGCGTGATTTATGTATGTATGTAAAAAGAATTTTGAAAAATTATGGTCTTGATGCGGGAATCGAACCCGCGTCCGCTGCTATCTGGGCAGGTGCCTGACCGCTCGGCCAACTAGGACACTAATTAACTTGCCGAAATTCTTCTAACCTTCACACTTCACGTTGTATGCCAACGGATACCCTCGCAATGTAGAAATAAATTTCAAACATTCCAAAGCAGATGTGACCCCTTCTACCGGATATCTGTGGCTGTACCAAGTATTAGTGCGATCCAACGCGGGTGACAAAACGGGACGCCGCTTTACTCGGCTTATAGCGTTATCTCGCTTCAACAATGGCAATTGAGTCGCGTTTAGATTTGGTGGTCTCTTCAATCGATTGTAGACCTTAACTTGTTCATAGTAGAGCAGAAAGTCGAGTAAGAAAGTTTAACATTTGACCAAGGGCGGTAAAACAGATAATGTCTCAGATCGTATTTAACGCCTTAGCTGACGAGTGCGTTTATTAATGCAACCTGAGGCTTTCTTTTTTACCGCCGGAGGTAAACAAAATGTTATATCCCTTTCCGACCAGGAAATGGGATTTTCTGTACGCATAGCAGGCGGAAAAGGCGATTATGAATGAATTTTTTACCACTAGAGGTAAAAAAGAAAGCCTCAGATAAATACAAAATGTTATATCTCTTCCTGGAAGTTGGATTTTCCGGAAAATGGTGGCGGGCGGAAAATTCCACTTTCCGGTCAGGTGTGACATTATATTATAATTATGTAAGGATTAAGCATGACGTTGGTGTCCGATCCCCAGCCGCAGGCCCAGGGCTCCCCGGCCGCGCGCACGGGCACGCTGCAGACGAGGTCGGTGACCGCGTCGCAGCTCGCCACCGACTCGCCCGCGAAGCTCACCAACGGGCTCTACCACGACGCGCACACCAGTACGTACCACAACCACACTCTATTCTAACTATCACGTACTACAGCCGCACTTAACAGTCGTAACTGCTAATGATGTGCCGGATATACGTCGCGTATCCGCGCGGATCTTGTCACCAGACTTCTTGTATTCGGAGAAAGTGGAAAAAGTTCGAAAATTATTGTCTTGAAGTCTTTATAAGGAAATCGAACCCGCGTCCATCCAATCCAGAGAATCCGGGCAGCTGCATAATTTTTTGAACTTTTTCTGACCACAATTTTCTTTGCAATAATTTTTCTAAAAATTTGTTTTTATTCTATTAAACTTAACTTAAAAATCAAAAATAATAACCAGTATCCGCGGATATACATTTTTAACTATCCGGCACATCATTAGTAACCACTATCAGTGTCCGGAAAAACATGTTTTTTACACTGCAATGATGGTCCTCTTCGAGGTATTAATATTGGACTTCCTATCAGGTTTTCCAGGAAGATGAAATGGGACAATAACCTTGTTAGTTTTATTGTTGTGTGCAAATTTAGGGACCAATGGTAATTGATATTATAGTGTGCAAAATGCTAGCAGAAGCTAGCCAGGCTTATTGCCTGCACAGAAGGTCGACTATGACGATCATAAACGAAGGGTAGACAGTCACTGCGATGCAGAGGTGTTCTGCAAGGTTATAACAAGTTTTGAGCATGGGGTTCCGCAAGGAGCTACCCTGGGTCCGTCGTGTTCGGGGTGGGAGTGTTGGGAGTGGAAGGCGGGTAGTGACTGGCAATGTGCCCCAAGATGGCGGAGGGCGGTGGGCGGAGGGCGCGCGCGACGCGGAGTGGGAGGCGAGGCCGCCGCCGCCGCCGCACGCGCTGCACTCGCTCATGCACTGCGCAGGTGCCTAACTGTAGTTACTGTTGTATTCTAGGCACTGACTGGCGACATTTCCAGCAGCGAGACTATCCATGGATATATTGCAAACTTTTTCTGATAGATTTTTCTTAATACCTAATATTTTTTTCTAACACCACCACTGTCTCTTTGGCATTGTCTTTAGCAAAAATTATTCAAAATTATCAGTGTCATTTTTATACTAATCATTCTGTAAAACAATAATTGGTAGTTTTCTATCAGAATTGGGTAATTCAGCACAGCTCACATAATAAAAGCGCGAGGTTTTATTTTATGCTCGGTCCTCAACATAGCGACATTTACACAACCCTGAACACTACCGATGCTAACTAATAGCCAGTACTCAGAGACGTGACTATAAATTAAAGGGTTACTTAACGTGCTTTTCGTCAATTCAAAACTAGACTCTATTCTTGCCAGGTCTATAGTCTAGTTTTTTATTTTATTTATTTTAATGAACATTTGTATTTAGTACTCAATAACGCTAATTGACGTCTCTGACTACGGACGTTAGTCATATAAAACTATAGTGATATATACACGAGCTAAATCCGTAAAAGTTGGTTTAGTTTTTAAATATTTTTTACGTTTTGTGACTATTTACTTTCAACATTATTTCTAGAATTCGCTCCACGAAAGAAGTCCTTTGGCTTAAACCTTAATTCTTTGCAATAAGAGCAAAAATAATATTATTGGAGGGACTTCTTATGTGGAGCGAACTCTAATACAATGGTAATCGCAAATAAATATTTGTGCTACTGCCTACATATTTCGAAAAAAATGCCAAAATAAGCTAAAAGTTTCTGCAGGTATTGTCTTTAAAAGAAATGTCGCCAAGTCAGTGCATTTCGGTTTAGATCGTGTTACAGTTTTCCTATTCAAGAGTAGAAATATTAGATTTTATTTTTAACAAAAAAAATGCCAAAATAAGCTAAAAGTTTCTGCAGGTATTGTCTTTAAAAGAAATATCGCCAAGTCAGTGCATTTCGGTTTAGATCGTGTTACAGTTTTCCTATTCAAGAGTAGAAATATTAGATTTTATTTTTAACAAAAAAAGTTGTTTTTTTTTCTTTGAGGTTGTTGTTTTTTTAGTGGTGTACACATTAAGTTTGGCTTTTTTTAATTGTTTCAGCCTGTTTTTTTTATCTGTGTGTAGCGTGTGTGGTTGCACAGAGTGGTCGAGTCTTTCACTAAGTATTTCGCTTTTGCATGTAGTTTGCATGGTCTGATTTATTGGTGTCAATCCTAATCGTGTGTACTTCTCTGTTCTTGCCGACCTATCAGCTGGACGTATACCTTGAGGTAATGTGTTGATGGTAATTTCTATATCTATTGGTCTAGTAAGAGTTTGGATTCCATTACACGAAGCTTTTTACAATACATTATTATTATTATTGGGGTCTACTCATCAAGAAATTCAATAAATGCAATGGTTAACACTTTCTGTAAAATGCTTGAAAAAACCCTCAGCTAGATTGTCAAAAGCTTGTGTCAACTCTAAACTATTTTGTTGAAAACGACATAATAGTTTCAAGACTCAGAATCTAGATTATTGACGGCAGAACATAATACTATTGTCCACTAAGGGTTAAGACAGCAATGAGTAATGGGCAGCTGCGTTGCTCTTATCCACCTAGCAATATACTGCGCTTAACGTGCCCGATAGATGGCAATAGGCCTGCCACCTGACACTGGCGTCGCGGGTATTATTTCACCTCTGCCTACCTCTTCCGGGACAAAAGGCGTGATTTGTGATACAGTTAAATTAAAACTGTCATTGAAATGAACATTATCAATTCCAGATGACCTTGGCCGCGCCGTCGAAGAGTTAGTCACCGTGATGACAGAGGACCAGCCTCACCAGGCCTCCAACGCGCCACCGCAGTACTCCAACGGCAAACCAGCGAACAACGAATAGCGACACATCGGGAGCGACCACGCATGGTGCTGGGAATCGATCGGTTCCCTTATTCGGTCTGGCAACACTGTCGACGGTTGACAATTAATTGCTTATGGCAACATTCTGAACTAACACAGAAAAATCCCCTCGCGGAGCAAGTCACCTATTTAAATAAACGAAGTCTTCTATGTCGTTTTGTGTCTGTAAAGATCTTCTCTGTACTAATTTTCGACTCGTCACTAACAAAGCCTGCATTATATGACTGTATCGCCTTATTATACAAGAGCATCAATCTAACTAACATATAGCACTCATTACTTCCTAATCAGGTTTCTGGGGCAAGCTAGCCCCTGGGTGTGGGATAAGTTATGTCGAAACCTGAGGTATCAGGCTACATGGAACTAACCGTATAGACAACTGGTATAGTTCATAATAGCTTAGTTTGTCGGACGATAATCGTATGCAACGCTTATTGTATAAAATAAGGGCACGCCGTTGTTGCAGTACGTATCGTGATTGAGTCGCCATTACTCTGTCCTATTTCTGTATATTCTCTATATTTGTAATCGTCTTTTTAACATAGACAAACCCGGCAGTGTTGCCAGAGTGAAAAACAGTTCAACGAAAAAGACAGCTGACAGGCATTTATATTTTAAAAATAAATCTGTACCAAATTATATACACTTGATATTTCGCGATACTAATGTTTATTGTTTAAGTACATATCTTGTTAGTACAATCTTCATAATACTATCATATCACTTCTTGTAAATTGTCATATCATTTTTATGCTGTGTACAATGTGTAAAATATGAAATTATCGAACACAAGGTCGGTTTTGTTTGACGCCCAGAACCCAAATGAGGTGGGAGTGAGGAGTTTGCTGTTTGGGGTGTTTAGAATTATGAACGTAACTTCTGCCTCTCTTCGCTATTTATTTGGTTGTGGGAGAGATGCAATGTTGTGAATGGAATCAAAAGAGAATCGGCCTTGGCAAAGGTTTGTAAGATCTAACTTTAGAGTAACCCTAAGAAGAGAGTAATAGTGGAACCTGCTAATATTGATTTGCATAAAGACTAGGAGCCACAGACAATTCAATACAATGTGAATTTGAAACTGTTCATGTTACTGTCAAAAGAATTCATTGACTTGTTAATGTTTTAATTGCGTGGTGTTACCATGTATAAAATCGCCAAATATATTTCCAAGAACAAAGTTTCAACAATGCCGATTCTCCTCCAAACGGCAGACGCAGCTTAAGACATATTATAGCTGAAGCTTTAATCACAATGTTAGCTTTAAAACCGTTTTGAAATGTTTTATAGTGTGTCTACGCAACCCGAACGTCGGGCCTAGTAGGAACTGTAATCTTCTAGATACCTCCATTCTTCAGCATATACCTATGCCATCTGTCATGGCTGTAGTTAAAAGTTATGTAACAGTTTCGAATGTAGTGCGTAGATGTAGCAAAATCGATATCGAGCATGTTAAATGTATACATGTTTGTGTATTCACATAATATTATCGCGTTATCAAAAATGTATCGTTAGAAAAAAAATATATATTGTATAATTAATCGAGATGCTTATACGCGGGTAGTTGGTTCCTTTAAATTCGAACTGAAATAGGGTTTCTTCATAGTAAAATGTAACCAAACTTTTTTATCAATGGCATTTTTTGGCATGACGTCACGTTTTTACTTGGGATATTGTTGGGTGTGGCGGCCTGCATGGGCCATCCGTGTATATCAACGATATTGTAACGTGTGTGTCTACTACTAAGATACTGCCTACCTTTTTTAGATAAGAATATATTGGAGAGATGACTTTTATACGAATGTTAAGTAATCTGTTGACGCTAACTTTACAAATAAGGACTTCCGATGTAACCATATCATGGGTTTTTATAGTTTTATTGTTTGTACGCGAGCTGAGCTGGAATTTTAAATCTGGTTGTTTTTTATTTCTAATATCGACAAACGAGTTTTGCAATTGGCAACACTTTGAAATTTCGGTCACCTCGCGACTATATTAAACTTCGTACTTTTATTATTAATTTGGCTAATATAGTATATAAGAAAAAAAGCACAATCTATAATATTATTTTAACGAAGAAAATTAAATTTACACTAATATATTGTTAATAATTTTATTAGTTTCTTGTTTTTTTAGTAGAACTTGTAGTTATGTTTAAATATAATATAATTATTTTAATATTGGCAACTTTTATCAGGTATACTTCTTCCGCATTTATTTTATTAATTATTATTATACTGTGTTTATGATGTTTTAGATGTTAATAAAATCCAAATAAACATTCAGGCATAGTAACAATTGAGTTTTATTTTCGTAATCTTGGCTGGCGCATGTTGGAACATCTTGCTAACCCAGATTTTATCCTTGATTATAGATATAGATTATAAATATGTGCAGCCTAGCTGGACCACACCCTATATGTTTGGTTTGCTTGCTTCGGTCTACCCGTCTCTCTCACTCATCGAAAATAATAGCAAAGTGTAAGAGTGACGGGTAGACCAAAGCAACTGAAATATCTCATAATATCAGTAGGCCTATTCGCTAACTTTTTTGACACTTGAGAGTATTAACTATTAACTGATCCATTACTACTTTACTATCTGTGCTATTGTGACACTTGTCCTGTGAAAACAGTAATGGATACGTAAATAGTTCGGTGATCATCACTTTCAACTGTCAATAAAAGTTAGCGAATAGGCTTAATATACTATACTATATATACGCGAATAGAATAGCTTAATATATATAATATATATATATATAGCTTAATATACTGATGACAAATTATATTATTTGTGTCATAGATATTCTAAATGTTAGCTACTTTTGATGGTTGAATGGATTGCGCTGGCTTTAGGTAAACATTCTGAGTTCAAATCCCAGTAGGCATAAACCAGTTATAAGGAATGGGCCATAGCATTCTTGTGTACAACAAGTGTGTGTTTAAAGCATTATGTATCACACCTAGCATAATACTGCAACACATGTCCAATAGATGGCAATATGACATTTGAATTGGTAAATATGGAATGAAACACTAACTGTACCTAATCATTTGGTATATTTCAACAATTTCTTAATTAGTTATTAAAATATCTGATGCACTAGTTAACAGTTAAGACACTAATGAGGCACAGAAAAGGCAGAGCAGTGTTGGATAGATCAATCAAAATGTAACATTTTATGAAGAAGCACAGAACAATTATTTAATGTAGATTTAATATCACATTTTCTTGAAAAAAATTGACATCATAAACTGAAAAGGTCACCGAAATGGGATGTTCAAATACTGCTTTAAAAATATGTTTTTGATTTTGTATGTAGCACCATTACAGTTTATCAAAATACAGACTCTGCCATGGACATTACATTCTCTTATATACATGTGCATCACTATTCAATCATCCATTACTTACAAAGTATATGTATAAAATAACTTAATAAAAAACATTCTTTTATCACATTATTAAATAAGCAATTTGCTAACTAACTTGACAAAACAAGCATAGTTGCTTTTAATAAGTTAACCAGCAAATATATATTAAAATTAAATTGTCAAAGTGAACAATATTTATTGGGTATAAACATATCCCATTAAAACTTAGCTTAATATAAGAAAAAAAAAATACACCTAGCATATGCATTTAAATACAATGACTACAAATACACTGCAAATACTCCGCATAAGGTACTGTGGTCATGTGACGGTGTTCATACACTATATGCAAAACATCTTAGTCAGACTTAACAAGCAAAGTCATGAATTATTGAATTTATTTATTTATGGAAAACTTAAGCTTGGACATCTAACATGCCAATACCATGGCCTCTTTTCTTTTAAAATGGTTTAGTTGAAAAGAGATAATGAATTAATTGAGAGTCTTATCTTCTTTCACATTTTACTCACTTTGATAATTTAATAATCCAGTGTATTTATACAGACTTACTATATTTTCTCCAGAGTATTTCAAATGTGATATTGTAACACAATGTCATATTTATCTGTGTAATTATATGATCTTGAGTGATGCAGAGAGACAATTAGATGGGATTAACAGGCTAAGCTTTAGCACTTTAGGCTTATAAATAAGGCATGAAAACAGACTTTATTTATTACGACTATGGTGATAAAACATTAATATACATAATTTTGCTGTGATTTTACACCAATATGACAGTGATCTCAGTATATCCAAATTAATAGTTACAATTCAATACAATGAGTATTAAAATGTTGTGTTAAGATGAACTATTTGACTATGTATGACTTGTGTTAGGTCTTTACAAACATAGCTGCCACAGTTATCTGTGTGTTGGGGAGAAAATTTAACACATGCACTACAGACGATAGACACTACATTTATGACTCTTAGAGCAAAAGTATGCTGTATGCATAAACTGGACCTGTTATAGAACAATTATTTTGAACCCACTTGTACAGTTGCACCAGCTTTCACATCTAAGCCATTGACACTTGGAATATCCGTTCGGGGTCGTCTGAATAACAGCACATGAGGCTCCGGGTTGTGCACCATGAAGTGCAGCCAGGATGGACTTTGTTGTACTCCGAGATTCCGCCACTCTGTCTCCGTCATGAGGTGTGACTTGGGGACCAGTCTGGCGATATCAGGTGGCAAGATAACATGCCTAAAAATTAAAAATATTTAATTTTCTTAAAAACGTTTAAAAGTAATTTATAAACAAATCCAGCCAGTACCTTGGTCTACCTATCAATTTAAAAGTTTAAAACGTAATTCACATCGAATTTATTATGACATAAATGGGTCAGAATTTATTGTTTCCGCCTCAGTGGTACATATAATATTGTAACAACAAGTAGCAGCTGGTATAACAATATGTATTAGTATCTGGTTCTTGCTGTAATAATAAAAATATAGTTTAAATTAGAAAATACTTACCTATATTCATAAACGTCATCAGTATATCTTTCAGAATATTGGATTTGATCCACCGGCATTATTTTGTTGACTAAAACCCCCTAGTATTGACACGCCTATTGAATTTGTTACTCAATCAAACCAATTAAAGGTTTGTTGTTTTGCTTATTTCTTGAAAAATGGGGCGAAAATGTTGAAAAAACGCTTTTCGTAGGAAAACCAAATTATTGTGTCAAAATCAAATGTCAGATGTTTATGTCATCTCGACCGTCATGTAAAATTTTCTTATAATTTCATTGAGAAAGGCAACGTGACATGGTTCGTACAGCCATATCTTCAGTAATTACTTATTTCATTTGTATACCGCATGGTCACATTTGAAGTCTTCACTACACATTTTTAATATGCATTAATGGCATAGCTATAAATTCTAAATATTGCAGAGCATCCATGTTCACCGTTGATATCATAATATAAACAGCGTTTAAAAGTCTTGAGCACTCTCATGTTCTGCAATCCGATTTGATTGACCTCTATAAAAAGTGTAGGCATACTAAGAAATAAATGTTGTGTAAAAAATAAATAACAACATATAAAACATTAGTTAACACACGAAAAAGAAGACCTATCTGTACGGCTTACACGCTGTGACTGTAGAGTCCCGTCGAGCAGACTTTCTATATAGTCTAGAGAGTCTAGACTTAGAGAAAGTTAGCAAAATGAGGGATTTATGTAAGTTGAAAATCACATACAAAAAAAGGCGATGGCATTGACATTTTTAGCGATTCCCTCCGAGGTTTTAAGAAAAATTTGCTGTTGGCGTACGTAATTCTAAGAGGAGCTTGCTAGCACAGTGACACGTGCGTCGCCTGCGATTGCGTAAATTAAGCAATGTTCTTTTAGGCCGGTCCTTGGATCTAGCGGCCGATACGGTGCGTAAATGCATTCCACTCCGTCAAAAAAAAAAATAAAAAAAAAAAAAAAAAAAAGGCCGGTCCTTGGATGGGTGACCAAAAATTTATTATCCCGAGTTCCTCCGTGCTTCGGAAGGCACGTTAAGCCTTTGGTCCCGGCTGCATCTGCAGTCGTTAATACCCACCAACTCGCACTGAGCCAGCGTGGTGGTTATGGCCCAATCTTTCTATATTCTTCCATCCATAGGGAAGGTCCGTGCCCCAGCACTGGGGACATTAATGGGCTGTTGATGATGATGATGATGATGTACGTTATTATATAAAATACACCATGAGACTTATTGAGGTAGCGAGTTAGACAGATCCGTAAATATAATAGAGTAATCGGTTCGGGAACTTACGCAAGTGGAAGGACGAAACAGCATTGTAATGAGCGGAGACTAGAAGCGCATTATCCAATCACGGCGACCCCACAGCCGCTGCAATTCAATAATACGCCCTACGCTTTGTAGGCACAACGATTCAATGATGAAATTCTGGGATACTTTTTTTGGCCTGGGAGCGAAAAATTAACATAGAACATGCCAGCCACGACTCATCCCAGCCCGGCTAGCATGAACACCGAAACACGATATAGCCATTTATCGCTTTGAAATGTCAAAAAACATAGGATTTTTTACAGTTCAAATAAATGGGTATATATAATGAGGATGTTGTATAAATGTCGATTGCCGTGTAGATAAGCACTTTGAGTTACCCAAATGGGGGTGTCCAAACCACCAACAACAGCATACACAAAGAGGGTTGGTATCAGGCAGGCGGCCGGCTAACCTAAGCCAAAACTTTGAGCAGTACGGATTGGAATGTTGTCATCCATTCCAACCACTCTCTCCGTTCATCGGTCTCTCCACATGGTCCTTTCTGTCTCTCTTCGCCTACTTGGTTAGGTCCCATGTAGCTAGCCTATTGCCATTTATCGGGCACGAAAATCGCAGTACATTGCTAGGTGTCATAAGAGGAAATATGCTGCTACTCATAACTCATTGCTATCGTAACCCTTAGTCGCCTTGTACAACACCCACGAGAGATATGGGGATGGTGACAATTGTATTCTGTTCTGCCGTCACGACACGGCCAGGCCTACAGAGAAGGACAAAGAAGAATATCTTCTTCTTTTTCACTTGCAATTTTGGGTCCTGTCCCGGAAAGTAGCGAAGAGCAGTCACCCTACAGTCATACTCCGCAACTCCTATGGCCCGCGCCTGCTAGCTTGTTTAGTGGTATTAGTGCACCAGGCCACAGACATGGCAGAGGTTACACTGGAGTTCCTACAGGGTCTAATCGGGGAGGAGTACCCCGATGTCATTTTGAACCATTTTGAGGTCAGTATTTCGGGCTGGTTATAGAAAATTTGATTAAAAGGTCAATTATTTGTCTGGGGTGGCGTTGTATCTACCTGAGTAGGTACTTAGGTCTTGAAAATTATAGTCAAAAACAGTTCGAAAAATCAGAGTCTTGATTGGAACCGAACCCGCGTCTTCTGCAACCCGGGCAGATGGATGAATGGAGAAGATAATATTTTTTTTTTAAACCAAAATTTTTTTTGTAGCGGAACTCAGTTTAGAGCATAAACCGAGTTCAACTTCAACTGATCGCGTTTAATTCTGCGGTGAAATCGGCCCTTAGTTAAAGTAACCGAGTTTCGAGCAACCGGACTGCTTTTAGATATTTTTTATAGGGTTTGTCAATTTTTTTTTTATCTACCTACATATTGAATTTGAATTAAATTATTAAGATAGTCTTCTATGCTGGCCTGGGAGCGAACAAATAACGTAGAATAGGCCAGCCCCGACTCATCCCATTGGTGTCGTAAAAGTCGACTAAGGGAAATTGCCCGGTGTAGACAAACAAGCACATTGGGGTACCCGAATGGTAAACCACCAACAACAGCATACCCAAAGGGGGTTAGTGTCAGGCAGGCGGCTGGCTGTAAAACCTAAGCCAAAACTTTGAGCAGTATGGATTGGACTGTTGTCATTCCAATCACTCTCTCCCATCATCGGTCTCTCGACATTGTCCGTTCCGTCTCTTTTCTATACATTTATTCATCACTAACACCTTTACGGTGTGATTGATGATATGAATCAAAAGAAGAGTGAAAGAGTGGATGGCTTGATGACGTCTGACTAATATGAATGGAAGAGGAAACATAATGCGCCGGGGCAAGGAGCAAAAGAGAGTCAAGTTCAAAGAGTCTTGAAGCAATTTTTGTAGAAAAAAATATAATATAAGGTATCCCTATACTACCGGTTTTGTGTCTATTCACCGCGCTGAATCTATTCACCCCGTTTACGGTCATTATTAAATTCAAATCTAATAATAGCGCTATCTATTGAAGCAGTAAAGATTTTGTGGGTTCATTAATACCTCTTGTCTGCTATGGAGAGTAAATAGCACATTGCATACAGCAGTGCTTAGCAAATTGGCAGCAGAGCTTTAAGCTGTTGTTATTATAAGTCGCGAGATGGCGCTATAACGAGTAAGACGTGTTCTAGTAGGCGGTGTTAAGATTTTCATCCGTTGAATGACTACCCTGGTAATTTAATTCGTACTCATACTTACCTGGCGTAGGGGACACCGTGATCAAGAAGGCGGTTCCCCCAGGGCGAGGTCCTACCATTGCACTGCGGTAGGATTGACCCCTGCGATTATCCCTAATGTGGATAACTCGGACGCGTAATTTTTGGTAGTGGGGACTGCGTACGCGCTGTCCCCCTCATAACTAATGAAGATTTTTCTATTGAATTGATGTGTTAAAATAGTTACTTTATACATGAATTTAATTGATAATTTTTTTTACATTTTTTTTTAATAGTAGATTTTCCATCAAGTGCACAAAACGAATCATTTTTGTCCGAGACTTTTAGCAGCCCGAGCCGAAGGTGAGGGCTGATAGTAATGTCGAGGATAAAAATGGTTTTGTGGACGAGGTAGAAACTCTGCTTTTCACTTCGATTGCGAGGAAATAATACAGTAGTTTATCATAACATTTCATAAAATTCAAACTAAAATTAGTACAATTTTGAATACTGAAGGAAATTGTTTTTCCCATTGGTATTAGGCTTGGGCTGCAGACCTATACAGCCAAGTATTAAATTAATTTTGAAATAATAATTTTCTTAAGTTAATTTAATAACCTACCGTACCAACTTAAATTAAAATTATGTCTTAAAAAACGCATTAGGCAAATAAATTTAAGTAAATAATAAAATAACAAATTCTATCTCTGAATTTCTTATTGTGTTTGGCTGCATTGCCCACTTTCTTTGCCTTAATAGAGACACATTTATGAGTAGATACGTTAATGCTCTAGAGCACAAAAATCGATTTTGTGCAGCCTATATCCTGCACAAATAAGCACTTTCAGAGCATGAGAAGTGAAAATATTATTATGAAAGTGCCGGGTGCCACCCCTGGTAGGGCAGGCCCAAATACTTGTGATGAAAACAGACAAATATAATTGTTTTCAATTCATTGTTGTATGTGTAATTAGGGGCAAGATCCATAGGGCGATTTTAGCTATAACCGTTTATGCAGTATATTTTCAATATAATTTGTTCGCTTTTTCGAAAATAATGAAAATATTTCCATGCATGTTTGAGAAATATAACATTCTATTTCCCAGGGTGCTCCCGGCTCGAAGCGCGGCGATAACTACACGTCCATGGTGTACCGGATCACTATGGAAGGCACCAAAGGCCACCCGGAACCAGACGGGTCCATCTCCTCGGAGCCTTGGGAGAGCTCGATCATCTACAAGCGCTTGCCCGAAAGCATCCACCTCAGAGACGCTTTCAAGAGCGACGAACTGTTTTGCAACGAAGTCGCGTTCTACAACAAGATATGGCCCGCTTTGCACAAGTTCCAGAAACAGTGGTATGGAGTCAAAGTGCCATTCCAGTCCATACCAAAGTGCTATCTGGCTCAGAGCGACACTGTGGTCTTGAAGGACCTCAAGAGGAGAGGGTTCACTATGCCCAACAGGAGAGAGGGGCTGAGCATTGAGCAGTGCTACTTCGTTCTCAAGCACCTCTCTCAATTCCATGCTCTCTCGTTGGCCATGAAGAGTCACTCCCCTGAGGAGTTCTATGAGTTGCTCAATGTTAAAGACGGTATATCGGAAGGTTGGTAAATCAGATTTCCTAAGCCTGACTTGGTCCTTTTTTCAGAATTTAACAGTGGGCTTTGAATGAGATTTCGAAAAGCACATTGGTCTTAACTGTTGGTCCAAACTACATCGTTGTTATTTGTTAGCAACAAAGTTGTTAGGTATTGGGTGTGGTTGAGGGTGAGTTAAAATAAATTTGCGTGCATAAAAGAAGCTGTCATCCCAGAATTGCGAACATTAAATGACTCATTCTGCTCCTTACCCTGCCATAAAATTTGGGGTAGATGCGATATGATTTTCTCTCTCCCTAGGACTTGCTAGATTTTTATTGCTACAGACAACACCCGTGGAATGTGAAAATAATGTGAATGCCTGTGTGGAGGTTTATGAAAACTGTAAGCTACTCTGCTATCACGTTGCAATCAAAAGTATTTTATTAAGTTTGATCTCGAAATTAATCTATAAATAATTTGCTTTGGTTCCCATATCATTTACAGTTTTCTTCGCATCAGAAAACGAAGATTACTACAAAAACTATTACCGAGAAGCTGCTGGTAACGCGATAGCTATGGTGGAAGAGGAGCTCAGGGATTCCAGTGACAGGGACCGTTACCTTCGGAAATTCAAACAGTTCTGCAGCGAGGACACCTTTTTCCAGACCATGGTGGACTTGGTCACACCAAAGGAGCCTTTGGCTGTCATCTGCCATGGGGATTGTTGGACCAATAACTTCTTGTTCAAATACATTGATGGGGACATTGCTGAGGTTTGTTTTTAATGATTAACGTCCGTGTTCTTGTGGGGATTGCGTGTGTAGTGTAGCTCGAAGTTATAGTGGACAAGGATTGAAATTTTAATCATGCAATTCCACAAACGGTCTATTATTTATCGTAATATAACATAAAACTCCAGGCAACTAAGCTTTAGTTAGCTTACTTTTAACTATAGATAGAATATTGGGACTTTCCGTTAGTATTCATTTGATCTATACATTTAAAACTAAAAATGTTTCATTCAAATAGATTTAGAGATAGAGCTAACTTTCTTCGGTCAACCTCCTGACCTACCTGTTTCATGTAATAAATCACCAACAGCTTGAAATAAGAAATGTATGACTAAACATTTAAATATATAACAGGAAGAAGGTGATTAAGAATTATTATCAATATCACTGTCAAAATGTTAGGCAGTCTGTAGTTGATGAAGTTAGAGTAATAATGAAAATCATGTTGTTATACAGATGTACATAGTGGATTTCCAATTAGTGAGGTATGCATCGCCAGCGCTGGATCTGGCATTCGTGACGTACCTCTGCCTAGACAGGAAGCAGAGGGAAGAACATCTTTCGTCACTGCTTGAGTACTATGTCGATGAGATGCACCGGCGACTGCTGCAGATGAGTGAAGACGATTCCATATTCCACAGCAGCATGACAAGGGACGTTTTGTTTGAAATGTAAGTCAAGTCATCATCATCTTCGTGCGCTATTTCTGACCTCCAAGGTTATGGATGGGGGAAGTACATTTCCTCTTCTATTAGTCAAACGAGATTCCTCTCCCCTTCAGACCTGCATTAAATATCAACGATGTAAAAAAAATTTTTTGATGATTTTTTAACTCATAGGAGACCAGTGAATGATGAAAAATGAAAAAAATACAGTGAATATGTAGAAAAAAAAAAATATTTTTTATTTTTTGGGAAAAATTTAGGTCCATTGATGGATGGACATCGATGGACATCGGGTTTTTTCTAAATATTTATGATTCTAAGTACGTCTAGAAATAGGAGAATTGTTTACATTCGGCATTTGATGAAACCCAACAGTACAATTAGTGTTTTAGTTGCATGTCCACTCACATGGACGTCGGGTCTGAAGGGGTTAATTCATGACACTGAAAAAGTGATGAAAAGGATAAAGGACCGTGTCGTGAGACGGCTGAAAGGAAAGAGTGATTGAGATGACATTTCAATCCATACTGCTCCAGGTTTTGGCTTAGGTTTCACAGCCTTACAGGATGTCGAAAATAATGTAAGTGTTATCCCTCAGACATGCCCGTCGGTTTTGGATAGGTACACGTAACGTGGCGTTTCTGATAGGAGTTTTTGATATGATAATTAAGCCCTTTGTATAGTGCAACGCTTAGTTGACCACGCTAACACCATACACCTTTTTATATTATGATAAGTTGAAGTATAAGTAGTAGTAGTTTAAGTAGGTGGTATTAGTTAAAATAGTTTAAGTAGTAATAGTATATTATTTTAGGTGGTGAGTATCTTGAAGTAAATCGACTTTCACTTTTATTGTTTTTCAGGATGCAAGAGGAGTTCAAAAGGTGTGGCCGCTTCGGCCTAGGCATTGCTCTGGACATGTATCCGATCATGACGTGCGATAGTAACGAAGCACCAAATCTATACCAATCAAAGGTGAGACCTAGAATTTCTAGGATTAAGAAAGACATCGAATATGTCAAGGAGTTTACATCTGTTTATATTACATGGTCACTAGTATGAGACCAACTCAAATTGTTGTGTTTGATTTAATAACTGCCGCACTCAGAGACGTCAAATAACGTCAAATAATGAGTACTTAACGTCAAAAAATGACAATTCTAAACTAGTGGCTATTCTGGCCGGGTCTATGGTCTAGATTTGAATGAAAATTTTTGACATTAAATACTCATTTAAGTTAATTAACGTCTCTGAAGTCTCGTCTCTCTGTGCGGCAGTTAGTCCTATTACTTTGGTAGATAGGTAGTATAATAATATACTACTTAATTTATAAAGAATACTTTAGTTGTTACGATGACCTGAGAGCCATTACAAAACGCGCAGAAAACTAATCATAAATAAGTGTTAACATGGTGAAGACAAAGCCATACTATATTATTAGGAAGTTATTGATCATCGACAAAAGATGACGACCATTTTAACTCACTATTTGTTTCAGGAAAAAGAAACTCCCTCCCACGAATGCATGAAACCAGTTTGGACCTCGAACGAGGCTTGCAGAAGAAAAATGACCGATTTAGTTATGGAGTTGGTTGATAATGGAGTTTTATAGGCATAAAAAAAGCTATTCTAGATCTAGATATGTTTTAAGATGATAGATAGCATTAATTATAAGAACCTATATCTTATAATATACTTGTTATATATTTAATTAATATATTTAGATACTAAGAATCAAAGCATTTTTCAATAATAAACCATAAATCGCTTGACATTGGAAAAATAAACGTAGAAGTTAGAAGTTCCAAAATAAATATTGTACAAGTTAAACCTACGTCATAAACGTCTACATAAAATGTTTTTGGTTGAAGAGTTGTTATAACCTTTGCAAGGCCAAATCTAAAGAAAAAATATTGTTTTTAAGCTTTATTACAAGGTTCAAGGTGGCAACTATTCGCCACTGTCTTAGAAAGACATAGTCTACAAGGGTGTAATGTAGTATGACCAGTATGTATGTTCAGATTTCCAATTTCCACTGAACTTGATTTTTTAGTGGGCAAATATATAATTATAGTTTAATCCCTGTGACTGAAATATATTGTAACTTTAATAAAAATAAAACTCGATTTTTTTATGAATATAAAGTTGTTGTATTTCTTTTAGTAAACACATACAATAAACCGTTGGTGTTAAGTTCCTTATAAGTAATTTATGTTCTCTCCCGACATACAGAGCGTACAATTGATAATTTCTAATTTGTGGCTATTAACGCTTAGAAAGATAAGATCTGTCAGAAAATAAAATAAAAATACATAAATCATATAAATTACTCTAAGTCTTTGTCATATTTAAATATTTAATACAGTAAACTTAATTCGATTCGCTTATAAATATAAACATCGAGTATCTTAATGAACTAATACAAATATTACTCAATGTGTATAATAATGACTTGTAACTGGGATTCTTTTCAGATAATCAAATACAATTATAACAATATAATTAATATAATTATTAATTTTTTTGTGTCAATCAAAATTTTTGCACCTCCATGAAATCGTAAAATTAGCCTAAATATTTTGATAATTTATTATCTTGTATAATACCCGTACTAAGTCGTGGCACCTCTGGTTGATTTACTATATTTAAATTACTTTAGGTCTTTATTTAAGTCTTACTATTTACGTACGGGGTTCATGGTACTTATTAACTTTAACAGATCTAACAAAATAAAAAATTACTAACATTAATTATAATCAGTCATTGAAAACTTCAGACTACGTTGAGATTCTAGCGCCTATGTTACATCTGAAGATTCCAATAATGTTGTTTAAAAACTTAAGTGGGTTAGTACTTTGCGTTATACATTTAACTAATACTAACGTGCCAATGGTTAATTTCGCTTAAAAGAAAGAGATAACGCTAAAATTAAATAGAGTTACTCGTTTCTTACGCAAAATGTAACCAAAATCGTTGTACAATTCGTAAACAACCTCTGCTTGATGTTCCGAAATGTTTTCGTAGATTTCGATTAAGAAATTCATAGATTTCCAAAGTACTAATTCAGACATAAGGCACTACATTATGACAATATAAACTATTTTGACGATATCTGTTTGGTTTATTTAACACTGGCTCTTAACAATTGTTGGGTGGTGAGACCTTTGCCTTTAGAAGCTTGTGTGGGTCTCATAAATCCAGAAGTGCGGGGTGCGGTCTTAACCGGAGGCCTTGTGGCGCCGACAGAACTTCCCGATGAAGAGGACCTGGAAGCTGGCATCCTCGAAACCGTCTTTGGAACTATCTTGGGTGTCGTCTTAACTGGGGCAGGTGGAGCTCTCTTCACTGTCGCCACAGAAGCCGAACTGTTCAATGAACTCCTTGAAGATCGCAGAGAGGCTCGCGAAGTGGACCTCTCCACTCTCAGAGAGCTAGCTCTTTTCGGAACCACGCTCCTTTTTGGATCCAGCGGAGTACGGGGCGGGGTTCTGGTGTCTTTGGTCGGTATTCTCTTTGGAATAGGGGATTTAACCACCTTAGGCACGCGAGAGTCACACTCCATGTTGCATCCGGACGACGCTCCTTGGGACGCACTTTCAGAGTTCAGACTCTGAGTTTCTTCGAAACCTTCGTCGTTTAGCTCGTGTTCACTTCTCATTTTAGACATTCTCGGAGATGTTGTCCGTTCGGTAGGCTTGTCAGGCTTGGCACTCATGGATTTTCTGTACGCATTCCTGGACCAAACGCCGGTCGGGGTTTCGGTAGGCGATTTCAGTTCTCTAATGGCCTTTTGGACATCTTCCTGGTTGATCGAAGTCTGCCGCCTCATCCTAGCGAACGACGGTTTTTCTTTGGTCGGCGTTGTAGTTGTACTTTGGCTTTTGAGTCGGTCTTGCCAGCGTTTCAATCTGTTTTCCTTCTCGTCTTTCACAATTTGTTCGACAGGCTTGGCCACTTCTTGCGGAGTATCCACAGGGTACGAAGCTTGGATTTCGAGCTTTGACGGCCTTATGACTTGAGTTTCAGCAACGAGTTCTGCCGAGGGCTCCGGTTTCTTCTCATCTTCTGGGGAACTCGAGTCGGTATTCCTTTTGTATCGTCTAGTTCTTCTTGCAGCAGAGAATCTATCGAACTGCCCGTCGCCTAGGATCTCTTGACACAAGTCCCTCATTTCTGTCGTCGCTTTGTCGGGCTGTCTGTCTGTAATATTGAATTTTGACAGCGAAGGTTGGAACTTCCTACAAGGTTCCCGTTCAGGAGGTGGGTTGAACATTTTTCGTTGCACTGGCGGCGTTTCTATGTTGTCTGCGTCGATCTCTCTGTCTGTTCTCTCGTGTCTGGTGTCTTTATCGCTCGTTATTTGTATGTCAGGCAGTTTCCTCTTGTCTTCTTCGGTGATAGAGACAAGGGGCTGCGACTCTATTTGCTGTCTGGACCGTTGCTTCCTCAGGCGTTGCCTCATCTCTTCGTTCTCTTCAGACTTTTTGCTGGGTACTCTACCGTCTTTCGTTTGTGGTTGCACATCTGGAAATGTAGAATATTGGCGATCAATTTTCAAATATAACATAGCACCAATTCTAACTTTTTAAATAGTAGATGACTTAAATGTGTTGTGTTGTTACGGTGTGATGGATGATATGAATTAAAAAGGGAGTGGATGGCTTGATGACGTCTGACCGATATGAATAAAAGAGGAAACATACTGCGCCGACCCCAGATAGATTGGAAACAGGGCAGGGAAATGGAGATGACTGAAATGTGTTCCGTTATGACGTGTATTATATTCCGATGACCTTGAGTAGTGATAGGGTGTGAAGGGGTGAATCTCCACGTACCTTCAACAGCCTCGATGGCGCGCACGACGTCGCTGTCGGGCAGCACCGCGGGGCGCCACTCGGCGCGCCCCTCCGGCAGCGGGTCCAGGGTCGTGCTTCGTTCGCTCTCTGTGTGAGGATAACGATGGATTCTTTAATGTACTGCATAAATATTAACACATACATAAATCACGCCTATATGGAGCAGAGATGAATTAAGATCCACTTTTCGCCAATTAGGTACCATGTAAGAGGCGAGACTATTGCCATCTATCGGGCATGTAAAACGCAAATATTAGATAGTTGGAATAGCATATTAAATAAGTGTGAAATCAAGTTTAATGCCTCGCAGTAAGACTTGTTTAAGACTCGCTAGTGGAATAGCGTGCTTGGCCTGCGATTGCGTAAACTAAGCAATATGTTCGCTAAGGTCAGTCATTGGATGGTTGACCGTGCTTCGGAAGGAATGTTAAGCCATTGGTCCCGACTGCATTCGTTATACGTCACATAGCCACCAACCCGCATGGGCCAGCGTTGTGGGTTATGGCCCATTCTCCCAATATTCTTCCATCCATTGACAGGGCCTGTGGAGTGGGGACATTAAAAGGTTGGTGGTGATTATAAAGATGATGATATAAGCTGGTGTTTACCGGAGTCGTTTTCCAAGGACCGCCTGTTGGCCTGGAGTCGGCGGGCGCGTTCGCGCAGTTCGGCGTCTCGTTTCTCCTCTTGACTGTTTGCTCGTAGCCATGACTCTATCTTCTGTCTCCATTCTCTGTTTGAGTATCACACCGATTACTAAAATAGCAGTGTTGACAGAAGTAATTTGGTCATCTACCTGTGACTAATTCGAGCGGCCTCAGTTGACTAAAGAGCCGAGAAAGTAATCGATTGTCGGAAGTTAAAAACGATTAATACAAGAAATATAAAACTAAATTAAGACAAGTTTACTATAGATTCAATTGTTAAAAAGTTAAATTACTCAATCAAATTGGAGTTTCTAAATGAAAAGTTGACTTTGAACATCGCATACCGCTCAAGGGACATGCGCGTTCGTATCAGATGTGATTATATATAGCATCCGAGGCGTTTGTACACGTTTTAAAATTTCAACATCCTCCTGACTACAGTAGGCCTAGGGAAGTGGACAAAATCTCTCTCCACCACTCGACAGTGATTCGTCTCGGGATTTAGTCGGAGTTAGAGCGTGAGGAAAAGATTTTTTTTCCCCGAGGAGATTTTGTCCACGTCCCATGCTACGGTGGCTGCCCACATCTCACTTTACTATCCGCGTGTACTCACACAAATGCAAAGCTCTTAAACCAAAAGAACTATACCCGTACCTATTGCAAGTTATAGGTATTTTGAATGTTTCTTTCCTTAAGTCCTGAGAGGCTTTGGTCAACTGACCCCGCTCGATCTCATACCGCGGGATGAGTTGACCTGATGCAATTGTTAAATTGGACATCTCATAGAACAGTTACAGCAAAGCGACGGTACTAACTTGGGCTTCTCCTGCGTGTCGGGCGGCGGGGTGGGCGTGTGGGC